>CM071936.1:85240116-85313746 GCA_016081115.2 Rehmannia glutinosa | reverse complement strand
CTGGGTTACGTATTGCTAGCACTTTTATATTGATCTTTCAAAAATCGCCCGTTGAAGAGATGAACTTTATTTTGAAGTGCAATGATTAGATTGGCTTGTCTTGTTGTAGTCACTTGTTACGGCCGCCGTATGAATTGTTCTTGACTTTTGATTCGACATGAGTGCGGTGCTTTCCATTGGTTTATTTCTTTTTGCAGGCCCAGGCACTTGAGAAAGGTAGTATGGAGCTATTACTTGTTTAAGTAATTCTCTTGATTTGTTGGCAACGGATCTCTTTTGATTGTCTTGACTTGATTTGCATTTTCTTAACATCCCCAGTGTGACTTTGAGTTAGCTTCCAATCATTTGATGACTCTTCTCACTTCAACCTTGAGACTTGGTCTTGAGTTAACTTGATCGATACTTCACTCAGTGCATCTCACCTGCTGTCTTCGTCCCGAGTTCATCCCGTCTTCTCTCTTTTCCCATACTCAGTTTGCCTCGCGTGGAGTCTTCCTTAGTCTCGGTTGTCTTCTCTTACATGTTTAGGCATAGGCCGACTTAACTCGGCTTGACCAACCCTATCTATTACATAGCAATTTACAACAAAAAATGGGGTGCCAACTTCCTATTCTATGTTTTGCATGGCATTCATCAAAATCTACAAAATAATTTCCCAACAATTTTCCCTTTTGATGATGCCAAAACTTAAAACATCCATACAATTGTTTAACAAAGATACATACGAGACAAATGTAGAACCACATAATGTATGTTTAGAATCGATCTTTTATTGATTATAACATCCTTGTTCTTTACATAGTCAAGTTCTGAGTGTATCGGAGCTTAAGCCCAAAAAATGTATCGAGCTTAAACGGGGCTTAGACTAACCATGTTTTGTATATCTACTCACGTATTTAAATTACATAATTTTATTAAATATACATAAGACTTACATAAAGTGTATTTACATAGTAAAATACATGAAGGGTGGACAACAACACTTCATCTCCTTGCCGCCTCCTTCTTTTATCTTCTTCGCTCTGTCATCTTCCTCGACCTTTTCCTTTTCTTCTCATCTTAACCGCCTTCTTTTTTCTCACGCCTTTCGGGCGGCTTCATCTCTTCTTAGTCTTTCTTGTCTTTCCTCCCATAGCCGAGTTTGTCTTTTATTTTCTTTCTTCAATTCTCTTCACATACTCAGACTTGTTCTTAGCCACTTGTAGATTGGCTACTTCGTCAAATCCAGCCCAATAGATCCCTCCTTTCTTGCCCTGGATCTATGTACTCCAATGTTTTTTTAGGGCGAGTTCTGTGTCCGAAACCTCTTCCTCCACCATCGTTTCTTCCTCTCTGCCTCTGGCGTGTATTATACTTGGGCCTTCTTTTTCCCATTTGAGTGACTAAAGTGACTAAAGCAGAGCGATTGCCCGGTGGTTTCTTTGCTGTCGGCTTCTTCACATAGTGTGAGACCTTTTCCCAAGACAAATCCAGGCTTGAGCCATGGACATGTTTAAAGTAACCTTGAATCGGCGTCTTAAATTCATCAACAGATCTTGGCTTCGATTCCGACATCCGAAATGGCATAGGTGTCTTTATCTATTGGAATGCCTCCATGTTGTTTGAGAATATCCATAACTCGAGCATTCATTCTTCCTTCCACTTCCTCCATCCTCTACTTCAACTGTCTTTCTCTTTTGACCATTGGTGCAGTGTTGGAGTAAGCGAAATCATCGGGAGTTTGCTGATAATATCACCGTGACAAGACCTTGTTGGGGGATTTTAGCAATCATCAAGGTCACATCTTTCGAGCCTTCCCCCTCAACGGACTTCCATTTCTTCTCTCTTATTACCCTCAATTTTGTCTTTCCCTTCATTCTTCCTCTTTCTTCTCGACTTTCCCCGATCCCTTGAGCGCTTTAGGTATTCTCTTCCTCCTTTTTGGCATCATCAAAGGAGAGAGGAACCCACTGAAACAAGCTAGCAAGCAATAGTGCGGCCGATAGTTGAGTTCTACCCCGAATCTGCGGAGTAAGTCGACGAAACTCGGAAGCGAGTGGCGTTGGATTCAGTACTACCAACTTCATCTCGGCCATGAGGAGATCGAATTTTCGATCCATATTCTCTTCCACATGCGGGAGCTCGTTTTATTATGTTCACGCATCGCTTTATCTCCGTAGTATGAGATTCATGCATTTGTTCAATGTGCTCTTGCAATTTTGTCTTTGCATCGGCATTCTCGGCTCGCACCAACAACTTGTTGAACAATGTTACGAAATATCGAGCTTGTTCCACACGCATTGTTCTTCTTTGTTACCACCACTCCGACCTAACTATGATGCCTCTCAAATCAACGGTGAGGTTGGCGTCCAAGTTATCCATCCTCATGTCCGGCCGAGGCCTGGTGCCTCTCCATCCGTTCAATCTCAAGAATAGGGCTTTGAACACCTCCCGAACTTCAATCGCCACTCTGTTTTTCGGTGACGGCCAAAGTCAAAGTCATAGTTAGTTGGAACAATGGTGTCTAAATGGAATGACAGGATCGGTCAGTGCATGGAAGACGCTCGCGATCTTTGTCGATCTTCGGGAGGTCGGCACCTCAGAGAGAAGGGAAATGATTTTATGAAAGAATCATCACGTGCAATTGGAATTTATTCAATTATAAGCGGTGCTCATGAAGTTCTTGTGGAGTCGAACCCGCCGGCAGGGGAGCTGCGCGGTGGGACTGTTTGTTGGATGCGATCTCAGGAAGCCGACCCCTTGCTAAGCCTCGCCCATCTCAACAAACCTTCGTCGGTCTCACCGGTGTTTTTCCAAATAAGTTGACCGGTCCTCGGCCTTATCGGAAGCGTCATCGGACGATGATGAGATTTCCATGGGTGGCTCAACATCAAAGGTGAATGTTTGGTGGTAGTCTTGAGGTAAGACTTACTGCGTGGTTGGAACATCCTCGGTGAGTCTTTGGGATCGAGTCCACGGGATGACTCGGCTTCATCGTCTCCTTCCGATCCTAGAAAGGTTACATCAGGATTATCCTGGGAATCGTGAAGAACACTTATCTCCTTTTCCTCGATGGATCAATGATAAGCGGGAGGGATGTTCTTGCTTGCCTTCTCTACCCCGTGAAGTCTTAACCTCCGTTGGCCTTCATTACCTCCTGCAGATCTCAACCGCAACGAGGCCTTGGACATCCCTTTCGATACGGTGTCTCGCTGTCTTGGGGTCTTTCACGGTGGCATCCATTGGAGTCTCAACTCCATGGATTGCACTTTCATCGCCAGTGTTAACTCCCGGGCGGTTCCTTCTTACGTGCCTCGACATCGGCGGCGTCATTAGCCCTGCGGAAGCGGTTGGCACTTCAGGTGAGTCAGTCAAGATAGTCACATGCCTCGAGCCTCGTCAGGTGACAACTTCTTTTGTGGATTAAGTGATTGTTCATTCTCCACTTCGCCTCCTAAATTCATTGTGGAGTCACCGTTGATCCTCCGACCTTGCTTGCGGTGGAGGGTTCCCCACTCACCGCACACCGGTTGAGTAACTTGGAATGGGGTCACTCATCTCCGGACTCGGTATTCCCACCGAGTATTCAGCCGTTGGGGAAAGGTGGTAAGACACCTTCATTAGGGTTTGGCTCGATCATCCCACTATCCCGATTTCATCGCCATTCCTTTAATACCTTCCTCTCGAATGAGCTGGGAAGTGGTAGCAACAACGGCAGTGGCAATATCTTTGCACCACTCCCATTGGGTCTATCTCGGTGTGATTTGGAGGACTCTCACGTCCCTCCATCATTCTTTGCTCATGAAGGATTCTGACTCTTGCATTGCTTGCTGCATTTGCAACTCTTACGTAGCGAATAGCGGTCAAGATCCTCATCACTTTCTCGATAGGACATCAAGGTGAGGTGTGTATGATCGGTGGTGCCAGTGAGAGGGCGGATCTTGGCCTTCTCACGTGCTTCTCGCATCCTCACCGCTTTAGCCCGCTCATTTTCTTTTCTAATCTGCGATATATTGATGCAATTATCCTCATCGAGGGCTTGCAACCTTTGTGTCCACCTTAAGAAACCTCAAGAGTTCTTCTTCCTCGGAATGAACTCGGATTTTCAAATTGTACTCTGGATAGGCTCACTTCCATTTTCTCCACTCTCGCGGACGATTTTGGATGTATGGATACAATGGAGAGTACATGATTACATCGTCTTCTTCATTCTCTTTGCCGGCCCTCATTTCTAGGAGAGCTTGGACTTTCATTTGCTCAACATCCTCTGTAGCCTCCTTACGGTGGAGAAACAACCTGTCAGCAGTGATTCGGTTGTCTCAACCATTCCTTGTTCCTCCATTTGCTCGCATCTCACAGCCTGTTGTGTCTTGATTGCCTCTGTGACAGCCCGGCCCAGGAGACAGGCCGTTTCATCGATCACGTCCGGAGACTCTCTTCTTCAGTGATCTCGGGTATCTTCTCGGTGAGTGGTGACTCGGCCTGTTTCTCAAGCTCGGCAACGGCTTGAAAATCCTTCTTCTTCTTTTTGTTTGTACTAGGGATTTCTGGTTCGGATAAGGTTTCTTCGAGTCTTGGGGCGGCGGGGCAGTCTTTGTTGTTTTCTTCGAGTGGCCGTCTTGGCTTATCGATTCTCCTTTCCTTGACGGCCAGAAGAAGGTATTTGAGATTCTTTCTCCGTTAAGTGGGCCGCAGGGCGGGAGACACACAAGCGGGGCGGAGTGACTCGGCTGCGGGGGGAGCGGTTTCTTTTTCTTTCTTGCGGAAGCGGCAATCTTCTTAGCTGGGAGCCCTTTTTCTTTGGAGGAGAGAGGAGACAATTGTATCTTGAGGGTCAACTGAATTCCCTCACTCGTGACGGCTCTCTTAAGCGCGAGCTCTCTTGATCAGTGCGCCGGAGGGTTTGATCTCAACATCCTCTTGTTTACATGGAACGCCTTTCCATTTTGAAGAGGGACTCCTTTACCTCCATCGGTGGCCAATCACTGGCCGTATCCTAGGGAACCTCCAAACGTTCCATCCTCGCCCGAAGGATTTGTTCCCAACGTTAAAGCGGCAGTTCTTTGAGACAAACTCGGCCAGTTCACTGTTTTCTTCAATGATCGCGGCCATTCACGATCAACTTTGCTTTGGGCGGTTAACTGGTCAAAGTCAAATTTGATATCTATGCATTTGGCAACGATGTCCGAAATTTGTGGTAGTCCTCCTTGACCTCTTATTACCTGTGTAGACTACTTTCTCGGATAGTCGGACTTGGCTACTTCCTTCCAAGTAGTCGAGGTCAACATCGCCTTCATTGATTTCCAACATTCCTTCCGCCCAGTAACAAAGGTGTTACGCCGTCATCCTTGCAGTAATGATGAACTCCTTTCCATGAGCAGAGGACTTGATGCCCTCATCGTGAACCTCGGCGTTCACGTGAAGCGTGTGACCTCTTCCACATAGGTCATCGGAAACTCCAACGTCGAAACGGTTTCACCAGGCGTTTCAATTTCTCGACAATCTTCTTCACTAGGGTGTCGTCGGACCTGTTTCACCATACCATCGAAATCCACATGGGACCCGTGTGGATTTGCTTTCCTAGCTTGACAAAATCATGAGTGGATGCCATTTCTCAATATTTTACCGAACGAAACTTTAGAAAATGATCGAGGATTGAAAGGGTTTTGAGAAAAAATTTTGCTTTTGCTTTCGAGAGAGAGATGATCGTTTTGGTAAACTGTGAGAGAAAAACGGACGAAAATGGTTTAAGTATGGTTCATGAAAGGGCGTGCGGGTGGTTTTGAAATGTGATCAAAATCAACGGCTTAGATCTTGCACGCGATTTGCATTTAATGTCTCGTATTTAATGCGGCATCATTTATATCCAATCATAAGCTTGGTGTGCGACTTTTGCTGTACACGTCATAATTATCTTTGACGTCATTCTTAAAAACATTCCCGCTTAGTAAAAGCATCGCGTTTTTGTCACTTTGCTCATAAATGACTCGACTTGCCCCTTAGCTGATTTAACTCTTCTTTCCTCGCATGTAAATACTCGGTTTGTCACTAACTCGGTACAAACCGTCTTTTCCGATCGGCTAATTCACTTAGCTCATTTTGAGAGTTCAACTCTTTTTCCCTTTTCGTGTTTCATTTCTTTTCTTTGAGTCTTAGGAGTGTCAACTCATTCTCAATTAATCCTAACTCATGTTTGAGTTCTTCAAATCTTGACTCATAATGGTTTTGTGAATATGTCGATAACTTTTTATCGGTTGAAATATATTCAAGGTGATGTCCTTCTTTTCAACATGATCTCTTATGAAGTGATGTCCATCTGCATCCATGTCCATTTTGGCGGATGTATTCATTGGTATTTTCTTGAAGACTTCTCTTCCATACCAAATTTCTTCATTAAATCTCTGAATGTATTTTTGTTTGACTTATGAAGGTTCCATCCTTGCCTCATTCACTTGGAGTCAAGGAAGAATGTCGACTCTCCCATCATGCTCATTTGAATTTGCTTTGCATGAGGTTTGAAAATTTATCACACAAACTCTTTGTTTGTGGATCCAAAAATGATGTCATCCACATATATTTGAACAAGCGGTATGCTCTTCTGTCTTGAATTAGAAGAGTGTTCTATCCACTTTTCCTTTTGTGAATCCATTCTCGAGTCGGGAATTGTGATAATGTATCATACCATGTATTCTGGGGTGCCTGTTTCAATCCATATAGAGCTTTCTTGAGTTTGTATACCTTATCTCCAAGAATCTTCTCGCTCAAATCCGGAGGTTGTTCAACATATACTTCTTCTTCAATAAACCATTAAGGAATGCACTCTTTACATCCATTTGATATACAATAAAGTTCTTGTGAGTCGCATAGGCAAGAAACATCCTATGGCTTCCAATCTTGCCACGGGAGCAAAAGTTTCATCAAAATCTATTCCTTCTTCTGCTTGGCAATATCCTTTGGCTACCAATCTTGCTTTGTTTCTTACCCACGAACCTTCCTCATTCATCTTGTTTGAATACCCATTTAGTGCCAATAACATTTTGATGGGTAGGTCTTTGAACCAGTTCCCACACTTTATTTCTTTCAAACCGATTCGACTCTTCTTGCATGGCTTGAATCCAATGTGTCATCCAATGCTTGTGACACATCTTTGAAGCTCTATTTGTGAGATGAAGCGGGTAAACATTGCTTCTTGTTGAGTTGGATCTTGTTTTGACACCTTCTCTTACATCTCCAATGACTAGTTCGGTGGATGTCTCTCGGCCATCTTACATCGGGTTGGAGTAAGTTAGGGATTGATCGTCTTGCGGCTATGTTGCTTTGATCGACTCTCTCGTCATCACTTACCGCAGATTTTCCAAAATTTTTTTGAGACTCGACTATCTCATCTTCATCTGGGTTTATAATTCCGACTTTAGCTTGAAATAAGGGACTCTTCCGCATGGTTGATTGATTCGGCTTATCGGTGACTCTTCAATGTCTTCTCCATTTACATTTGGCTCATCAAACACCACATGAATGGATTCCTCTCCAACCATAGTCCTCTTGTTGAGTACTCAGTCTTTGCTTTTTGAGTATCCCAAGAAAATACCTTCATCGACTTTAGCATCAAAAGCCTTTAAATTATCTTTGCCATTGTTATGGATGAAGCATTTGCATCCAAATATTCTAAAATATGCAACACTTGGCTTTCTCCCTGTCCAAATCTCATAGGGAGTCTTTGTCAACATTCTCTCTGTTTATCATGCATCTATTTTGAGTATAACATGATGTGTTTATTGCTTCACCCAAAATCTTTTAGGTAGCCTGCTTTAGCTAACATGGTCCTTGCTTCTTCTTTGAGAGTTCTATTCCTTATTTACGCAACTCCATTCTGGTGGAGTCCTTCTTTGCGCAGATAATTCATGACCAATACCATTTTCAATACAATCGAGTTATTATACCATTGACAAACTCGTTCCTCATAGCCGGATCTTATTTTGATAATGGTTTGACTTTTCTCATTTTGAATCCTCTTCATCACCGTGGTAGTTTTACGTAGAGTTTCTTTCTTCTTACACATGAATATTGTCCATGTATATCTTGAGTAGTCATCTACTACCACCAAGGTATATTTCTTCCCACTTATGCTAGCCGGTTCACTGGACCAAATAGAGCCATATGTAGCGGATGCAATATTCTTGTTGAAGATGGACATGTCTTTTCTTTGAATGATGATTTGATTTGTTTTCCCTTCGACATGCGTCACATATACTCTCCTTCTTGTATCTTGAGTGCGGAAGTCCTTCCACAAGATTGCTTCGGCAAGCTTTTAATTGTTTTGAAATTCGGTGACTCGAACTTCTTGTGCCACAACCAACTTGATTCAGTTGTGCTCTTTGCTAATAGGCAGGTGCTTGGTGTTGCGATTGACCAATCCACGACATACATGTTCTTTTATGTCTCCGCATCCTTGCAACACAACTTCATTTGATTCGATATCCTTGATTTGGCATATACCCATGTTAAATCCAACATTATAACCCTTGTCACGAGTTGGTGATGCTTAGCAAGTTGAAGTTGAGTCCTTCAACATATGCAACATCGTGATTTCTAATCCATTTTCTTGATGGATCCAATGCCTCTTATTTCTCCTGGAGCTTCATTTTCCTCCAAATATGACTTTTGCACCTCTGACTTTCTTGAATTTTGATAGATTTTTCTTGTTTCTGTCATGTGTCCGGAACATCCACTATCCATGTACCAGGTTCCTTGGCACTCATTTGTTCCTTGAACCTGCAATCAAGGAAATTAAGTTTTGGGTACCCATACTTATGCAGGTCTGAGGGGTTAGTATTGTAAGATGATCCAACCAACCTATAGCCAAATGATTTGACTCTAAGGGGTTGCCATCTATTAGTCCCATAATCATAATTAATTTTGGCAAATTGCTTGGGGTTCTAGGTTCATACAATGTCTCTTTTTTGTATACTGTGTATGTGTTTTTGCAATTGCCTTCTTTGGGTAGTTGTGATGTCTCTGAGTGTAGTACCTAGGTGCATATGTGTCTTTGATGAAAGCTCTTATACCTTTGGAATGGCCTTTCTTTGAGTTCTAAGCCTTTGCCATTTGGGCTTATATTCCATAGGTCTTTCTTTGATAGTTCACATTATTCCAATCAACCACTTGGCTTACTTTCTACCATTCCCTTCATATGAGTTTCTTTTATAACACTTCTGGGGTTTTTGGTAGCTCTATTTCTTCTTTCTGAGTATTTCTGTTTGGAGTTCTTTGAGGAACTCGGCTGGATTTCTTCTTAGTTCCTCTCTCAACATGCTCAACTTGGTTGTTTTTTCCTTTTCCTTTATAACCAAGGCCGGTTTGCTTGTGATTGTGCTTTGAAATAAATGTGTGTGCACCATTTGGAGTTTTGGATTTTGAGATATTTCATTACTTGAAGATCCTTTTTCCAAAATCACTTTTGGAGCTTGACATATACGAGAGGAATTAAATCCTAAGCTGTCTTGTCTCCACATTCTCTTTGACTCATAATAAGATCATCCAATGAGTTAGATGCCTTAGTGAATGAGGTAATCACATTTTTGAGGTCATTTTCCTCTTTTCTATAGCACTATCTCTCGCTTTATTAGCTTAGCATTTTTAGCCTTTAGACTTTCATTCCCATCAACTATTTGACTTAGAGTACTCGGCTCCTTAGTCACCATTGTGAGTTTGGCTCTTGGTAGGCTGTTTTCCTCATTTAGTAGTGTGTGTAAGGATTTAATGTGTTCAAAATCTTTCATCATTTTGCCTAATGAATCATAAAGATCGGTGGGTGATGAAGTGTGTGTGTCATGATCACTATCACTAGAATACGAGTGTGATGAATTAGAGTGTACCTCATCTTCTTGATCGGAGTTGGTCTTGTTGCTTGGCCATCAAACGGATCAAGGCTTCTTCTTCGAGTCACTTGAGTAGTCGGCTTCACTACTCAATCAGTATGTCTCTTGACTTGGCTGTCTCGCGATCTCTGACCAACATTGCCTTTTTCTTTTCTTGTCTTCTTTCTCGAAGACCTTTCTTTCTTTCTTCATTCTGTATTTGTTGACTACGGGATATGGGCAATCAATGGCATAGTGACCTGGTTGCCTCTGCCCATGGTTCCATCATAGATTTTCAACCTTTTGATCACTCTTTCCATTCTTGGATTGTCAACCCTTTGATATTCAGACTTTTTGATGCTCTGCTCTCTTGGTTGGCTATCTTCCCTTGACTTGGAGGGAGCTAAGTGTCTTCCGGAGGATTAAGCCCTTGCCTCTCTTGTGGTTCTTATTGAAGAACTTGTTAAACCTTTTAACCACCAGGGCTATTTCCTCTTGGTCAATGACTTCTTTGACCTCGGCTCTCTTGCCATCCTTAACAATTAGAGCAAATTTTTTGGGCACAACCTGTCTCCTCTTGGTCTTTTCTTCTCGGCTCAAATTCGTAGGCTTTGAGATCGAGAATAGCTCATGGTTGGATGTCTTGGATAGGTCCATGGAATGTCTTAGTGCCATGACCTTCATTTCGCATTCAGGTGGGAGACTTCTTAGAATCTTCATACACATTTCATACGTGTATATTCTTTTCCAAGTGCGAGATAGCTCATTGGTAATTTACGTGAACCGAGCATCCGGTTGATCGAGTCTCTCCTGTGATTATTTTGAAATTCTCAAATTTAAATACGACCGATAGTTTATTTTCCTTGATTTGCTCACGAGCCTTCACAAATCAATGTTAGCTTGTCCCATTTCTTTAGCCGTTTTGCATGATTTGACTTTGTTGAACATAGCTTTGTCCAGGGTTTTGTAAAGAATGTCCTTGGCCACATTGTCCAAGTTATATATTTTTTACATCATCATTTGTCCATTCAAATACTTGGTTTTTCAACCATGGGTGATGCAGGAAGATCCTCTTCAAAATTTTAAAATTTGCGGTGGCCCATCCTCTATCACTATCCACATCTCATCATGTAATCTTTGATAGATGAGCCTCATCTAAATTTTCCAATCATCAAATTCTTCAATTGTGAACATAGGGATGCGTGTCAAATTTGCTTCTATGATAATAGCTTTTGATGGTAAAAGAGTTTTGAAAACTTAAGTACTAAAAGCGGACTTTGAAAAATTTGGAGATCTAGTTCGATAACCGGTCACGGAAGGCTCAATGAACCAACCAACTCTCGATACCACTTGTAGGTCCCAAGGGGTGTGAGTGTAAGGTTTAGAAGGGAGGGGTTGAATAAACCTTACCAACTTTTCAAATTAGTCCTTTTAAGTGTTGAGTTGATACTTCACATTGTGTCCTTGTTGGGACAACTAAGTTAGTTAATCGAGTTAGTTACTCAAGAGACTACTGAGTGTGATAGAATAACTTTAGTTTTGACTAAAGACTTAACTCAATCAGATTTGTTTTCAATGGAAGACTTAACACCCTTGACTATGGTTAAGTTTGTTTTAATACTTGGTTTTAGCACACGATTGATTATCAATTGGATAGCAAATTTATCATGGATATAAAAATAAGATGCAAAATTGAAAGTCTTTGAAATGTAAATAACACAATAAGATTTTATAGAGGTCAGAAGATGGGGTAATTCTTCTACTCCTCTCTTCTCCAAGCTAAGTAGAGGAATCCACTAAGTATTGATCGATATCTGAGTGGTTAACGGTCCGATACAAGTCTTGATCACACACGGTGACTTGATCCTTTGGGACTCGATCGGAGATGCCTTTGGTCACGCACGGTGGCTTCTCGTGACGACTCGACTTCTTCACAGGCATTTGCCTTGCTACTCTGACCCACTTGCTCAAGCTTCTTGGATTTGATCACGAAGCCCTCCAAAAACTTGAGACTGGTTCGACCTTGAACCTTTCTACAATCCTCCGTGGAATGTAGACCCCTTGATTTTTCAAAAATTTCCTCTTCAACTGATTGAAGTTATCTTTCCTTCACAGGTGAGTGTTGGATTGATTTCCTTCGTAATGTAGGCTTGAGGATTGATCTTGAATGATTTGAGAATATATTAGGTTACAGTTCAGATGTTTGCTCGAATGTTCGTGGTTCAAGTAACCTTCTCTCAGAGTTATTCCTCAGCCTTTTATAGTGATCTTTCAAAAATCTGTCCGTTGAAGAGATAGGCTTATTTTTGAAAGTCACTTGTGGTCGTTGGCTTGTCTTGTTGCGATCCTTGAAATTGCCACTTCCTCGTATGAAGCTTTCTTGACTTTTTCGAGTTCGACATGGTGCGATGCTTCCCATTGGTTTATTTCTTTTGCACGCTTCGGGGCACTTCAAGAAATGTAGTATGGAGCTATTACTTGTTTAAGTAATTCTCTTGATTTACGTGCAACGGATCTCTTTCGATTGTCTTGACTTGACATTTTCTTAACATCCCCCAGGTGACTTTGAGTCGACTTCCAATCATTGATGACTCTTCTGTCACTTCAACCTTGAGACTTGGCTGTCTTGAGTTAACTTGATCGATACTTCACTCAGTGCATCTCGGCTACACCTTGATCGAGTTCCGTCTTCTCTTCTTTGCCATACTCACCGCCTCGCATCGGAGTCTTCCTTCTAGTCTCCGGTTGTCTTCTTACATGTTTAGGCATAGCTGACTTAACTCAACTTGACCAGCCCTATCTATTACAATACAATTTACAACAAAAAATGGGGTGCCAACTTCCTATTCTAAGTTCTGCATGGCATTCATCAAAATCTACAAAATAATTTCCCAACAGCCGTGCTTTGTACTTATCAATAGTTCCATCTGCTTTATACTTCTTCTTTAGGATCCACTTACATCCTAAAGGCTTATGACCAACAGAGAGATCAACCAACTCCCACGTATGGTTTTGCAGAATGGACTCGATTTCACTATTGATTGCTTCTTGCCAGAGCAGAGCATCTGGACTACTCAGAGCCTCTTTTATCGAGTTCGGCTCACCATCTAACATCAATGTTAGAAAGTCGAGTCAAAGGACTTAACCACCTTTGGCCTCTTACTCGTCTTAGTTCTTCACCACTCGGTGTTGAACTATACAACTCAAAATGTAATGACAAATGTAAATGTCGCCAAATGTTGTTCCGGATGTTATAACATCCGAGCGGCACCTTGAAACATCCGAATTGATCGTTTCTTTAAACTTCCATTTATCCTTTCTTTACAAGGATAAATATGCTCAAAGAATATAACATTCCTTGACTCAATTATGGTACCAATCACTTGTCATTTTCGGATTTTAGACTTATGTACCATAAAATGATATACACTTTGTTAAGTGCATAACTTGATAGAAACACAATCGGCCGTTTTAGGACCAATTTTCGCTTGCATTGGTTCGGGTATTGCAACCTTAGCGACACCCCCACACTTTAAGGTATTTATAAGAAGACTTAGATTTTTCCACAATTTGTAAGAGTCTTATCTTTCCCTTTAAGTGGGAATTTTTCAATATGTG
Source organism: Rehmannia glutinosa (assembly GCA_016081115.2). NCBI lineage: Eukaryota > Viridiplantae > Streptophyta > Magnoliopsida > Lamiales > Orobanchaceae > Rehmannia > Rehmannia glutinosa. Next base: position 85,300,292 of record CM071936.1, on the reverse strand, counting down.
GTTTGCCGTTAACACGGCCTCCCCGCATATTCTGTGTTTCTTTTGTTCAACTCGGATTACGCCTAACTTACCGCGACTCCTGGTCTTTTCATTAGCATTAGAATGCTTTTCGTTGTTCTATTACTATTAGAACCTCATTCCAACAATAACGTTAGAACCTCGTTCAAACAAATTTCAGAACCTTGTTCCAACAATTCTGTTCGAACGATTTTACAGCGAGTGTGATATTAGATGTTGACACACTTCAGCAACATTTCAGACCTCACACTTGGTTCTGAAACTACCTTAGGTGTTACAACACTGTTGGCAACACCTCGTGCAAATGTCTTTCAGTGTCTGATTCTGGTGTTACAACACCTCAGACAACACTTTCTGCAATTGTGGTACAATGTCGCTTCTGGTGTTACAACACCTCCGACAACACTTCTGCAACACTTAAATCTGGAACTGAAGCTCGAAAGCCAAAAGTGACACAGAAAGTGTGGTCATACCCCCACAGTCGCTGGATCTATTAGAATTCTTAAAAAGTATTCCAACACAGTTTTCTCAAGTCTCTACCAAGACTTTCATGGATTTAGCTTCAGGCCCTCGATTGCTTTCTTCGATTTCCAATCGAACAATCAGACCACTAATCCAAATTCCTTCCAGTTATGCATTTAGGATTTCATGAAAATTTTCCAACCTGGTAACAACATCTTAACGATGTAGTTGGAACTTTTCATTTAAACAACATCCCTTCAACACGAATATCATGCGGGATCAGTTGAAACTTTTAGACTAGTTTCAACACATTTTTGGATTCTTGGAATCATCCATTTTTCAATCCAAAAATCTAGAAATTACGAACCTCTTGGAAATCACATCCTCATTTCGTATTTCTTTTCAACATATGAACATTTTGGAAAACATCCTCAGTTCATATCAACCCCACAATACATACAGCAAAGTGTACCACTAAGTCTGTCAAAGTCAAAGTTACGGCATAGGAAATCACCATCCTAGCGTCATGCTTCAAACGCAACGCGTTTTTAGCAACAACAACAATTCCAGCATCAACCGAAAAGTCTTCTGTCAGATTCATCTCCAAGTTAAGGTTCTGTTTCTCCTTGCCATCGTGAAGGTACAATATTTGTCTTGCGATTGTTGATTATATTACAATTGGTACAACGGGAAAAGCCTTCAAGATGGCTTACAAACAAGAAACATAAAATTACAATAAATGTAAAACCCAACGATTACAAATCTTGAATGGATTCCAACTCCAGAAGAATGAATCTGACAGAACTTGAAAAACAAAAGCCGAGTCGAGTAAAACTTTATCCGCAAGACAAATACATCCCGGCTAGTGCTCACGGTTTCACGTAATGTCCCCAAAGATAAAACGGCTTTACCTACTTTGTGTGCAGTAGCACCCCTGACACAAAGGCACCTTTCGAACTCGAAGGAGCGAAACGGTTCTTTGGACACGAGTGCAGAAGGAAGTGTTCTTGAAAATGTCCTTCGAAAAGTTACGACACTTTTACCGACACTTGAAAAATATGCAGAGATATGCAATTTTCTGTGTATACTAACTCCATCTCTTCCTTCTAACCCCCTCAAAGCAGCAAAGCGCCTAAGACTTATATAGTCCATCATTTCCAACACTTGTAGGGAATTAAAGATAAGAGAGTGGGCATTCAACCACATGTAACTCCCATGAGTTACAAACCTCTTATATGACCACTACTTGAAGAGTTACAAACTCCAAAAGCCACATGAACCTAGACACCTCCAATGTCTAGATTCATCCACACATGAACCTAGACACCTCCAATGTCTAAATTCATCAGGCCCGATAGTTACTTGAATTTGGGCCAAGCCCATTTTCAAGTTACAAAACTAACTAAACCTGAACCCGAGCCCAAAGGGTCGGTCTGGTTCAAGGCCCATTTGTGATCATGCACTTGTGTTATAGTATATACAACCAATAACACCTTCTAGTATTTATACTAGGATAAACTATGCCCATTCGCGTGGTCAATATCGTGTATTAATTTCTCACTCATCACCAAAATTTGGTTTTGAGAAATATCAAAATACTACGAACATCTACTCGAAAAGTAGATTAACAATTCACAATTTAATTCATCCATAATTCAATTCTTAGCCACCGAAAATTTGGTCAAAGTCGGGTCGACGCCCGCTTTATCAAAACCAAATTTCCAACAATACATATATTGATAATATCCATCTTGGACAATATAAAGTGAAAACTGGATCTTGATAGAGCTTTAGTAAGTATATCGGACAACTAAAAACGCGATCCAATATAAATTAATTGAAGAATACCCGAAGAGACTTTTTCATGAATGAAGTGAAAATCGAGTTCAACGTGTTTTGTTCGTTCGTGAAAAACCAAATTTTTGGTCAACTGAATCGCGGATTGATTATCACAAAAAGGAGTCTTTGGTTTGAATTGTGAGAAATTAAATTTTTTTAACAAATAACGTAACTGAATATTTCACAACTTGTTTGTGCAAGAGCTCTATATTCCGCTTCATTGTGATCGAGATACGATTGCTTGTTTCTTTCTTTGCCAAGACACGAGTGAATTTCCAAGGAATATGCAAATACCAATAGTTGATCGTCTGGTATTTGGAAAAACAGCCCAATCCGAGTCACAATACGCCTTTAATTGCATATCCGGATTAGATGAATGAAAAAGACCTTGTCCAATTGAGCCCTTCAAGTACCTCAAAATGCGATAAACATCTTGTAAATGGTTCTACATAACGCCCATGAACTGACTGAGGAGATAAACGCCATATGTGATGTCTGGACGCGTAATAGACAAATATATGAGTCTCCCAATCAATCATTTATAACTTGTAGGATATGAAATATGATGAGTAGAATAATTCTGAATTTGTGATTAATCTCAACTAGTGTTTCAATAGGTTTACAACCTAGAAAACATGCATCCTCTAAATATCCAATGTGTATATTCTTTGATAAACTTGAAGACCTTTAGAGGTTCTAGCCACCTCGAATCCAAGAAAATATAGCATGACTCCCAAATCCTTAATCTTAAACTGATTCTGGAGAAGAAAATTGATTTCAGTGACAATTCCCAAGTTGGAACTACCAACCAAAAATATCATCGACATATACAAGTAAAGCAACAAATCCTTTCGAACTCATTCTTGTGACTAATGAATAATCCAATTTTACCTGTGTAAAGCCAATGCTGAGCAAAAAAGAAGTAAGTTTGAAGTTCCATTGGCTCGAGGCTTGCTTTAGCCCATATATTGACTTGGAAAGTTTACATACTAATTTTCGGCCGAATCGGAGTCTCTCCCTCAACATGAAGACCGACGATTTGCATATATATGTCTTCTTCAAGGTCCCCATTTAAAAAAAGCATAATGAACATCAAGTTGATGCAAATGCTACTGTGGATTGCCGCAATGGAAAGAAAAAAACCGAATGTGGTGATTTTTACCACCGGACTGAAAGTTTCTTTAACAACACGAATACGGTAATCACATCATCCCTTTTAACTTCAGCTCAGCTTGATAAATTGCTTAGGGTGTTGAGGAAACATAAGTCTGCTATAGGTTGGTCGATATTTGATTTAAAAGGCATAAGTCTATCGATTGTCATGCATAAGATTCGAATGGAAGATGTTTATAAACCTTTAATGCAGAACCAAAGACGATTGAACCCTATAATGCAAGAGGTTGTTAGGAAGGAAGTTTTAAAATGGTTAGATGTTGGAATTGTGTATGCTATTTCTGATAGTTGTATGTTATTTCTGATAGTTCTTAAAAAACCCTTCACGTTGAGTTATCCTTTAACAACTAAACGCGCTTTATATTTGTCAATGCTACCATCTGGCTTAAATTTTGTTTTAGAAACATATTTACAACCAATGGGTCAATGTCCAGAAGGTAGATTAGTGACAGTCCATCTGTTATTGTTGATCAAGGCATTCAATTCAGTGGGTATTACCTCTCTCCATAGAGAGATTGGAACAATCTCATTATAGTAAATGGGATCTTTAGCAATGGAAATAGCTAAAGCAAATGACTTGTAAAATTGAGAAAGATGGGAGTAAGAAATGAATTTGAAATGGAATGAGGGGTGGAAGAAGATTCAGCGAAAATTGGTAGAGAATGCAAAAGATTACAGTGGTAATCTCTAAGGGAAGAAGGCATTTGTCTGTGTCGCTTACGGCATTGAGACAAAGTATCATTTAAGTTACCAGGTGATTGAAAGATAGAATCTGAAGAAGAATTAGGTGTGTCCATTTTAGGTAAGATGTTTGGAGGTGCTGACTCATTGTGGTCATATTCCCTTATTTCTGATCCTATTTGTTGATTAAAATAGGGAATATCAGGCAGAATTAGGGGCAAAATGGGATCATCCTTGAATTTGTTTGTTGGCGGAAATGGTGGAAATAATTGATTCTTTGTTTGAGCAAATGGAAAATTATGTTTAAGAAACCGAACATGTCTAAAGACATTGATATTAGAGGCATCTAAGTCAAGAACTTTGTATCCTTTTATCCCGATGGGATAACCAAGGAAAACACAAGGTTTAGCTTTAGGGTCAAACATCATCCTATGTGGGAGATGAGTTGACATATAACAAAGGCAACCAAAAACTTTGAGATGCGAGTATAATGGTGGGATTTTGAAAAGAATTTCATATGAACTTTTGTTGTTAAAATGAGGAGACGGTATTCTATTTATTAGATAGACAGTCGTGAGAATGAATTCTCCCCAAAATTGTGAGGGAAGAGAAGATTGGAACATGAGGGACCAAGCAACATTAAGAATGTGTTGATTTTTGCGTTCCACTATTCCGTTTTGTTTAGGAGTGTAGGCACACGATTATTGAGGCATTATGCCTTGAGATGAATAAAAATCGTGTATATGAAATTCTAACCATTATACGTTCGAATTTGCTTTACTGAACATTGGAATTAGTGTCCGGTAATTTGACTTGATCTTGAGAACTTGTCTTGCTTTCGGATTTTATCTTCATGAGGTAAACCCATGTTGTCCTACTATAATCATCCACTATAGTTAAAAAATATTTGTGACCTTTAAGAGTGAGATTGAAATGTGGTCCCCATAGAAGATGAAATAGAAGTACGTTATTTGATAGGAAGTTCCTTTTGCTTCGATAAATGACAAATATTACAATCCTTCTGATTAGTGTCAATAACATTAGGATCTATTTGTCTAATTAGTTGAAGCCTTTGATTGGAAGGATGGCCTAGTCTATGATGCCAAAGGGTCTGCCGTGCTTTGACGGACATGAGATTGAACGAGCAAAGAGGACACGGCTGAAGATGGGCTGCCCTTGAAAATGTGTAAGCCTTGATGAAGTCTAGCTACTCCAATCTTCATCCCAGAAGAGAGGTCCTGGAGATAGCAAAAATCATTTAGAAAAGTGACTCAAGAAGAAGAATGTTGAGTGAGTTTACTAAGAGAAATGAGATTGAACTAAGATGAAGGGATACAGAGAACATGTGTTGAAATGATGTTGGAAGTGAGATAACAATTAATCATATGGGTTTTTTTTTTTATTCTGAATGATATTTATAGTGCTTGTGTATATTGGTAGTCTTGGTTGTCAAAATATCAAATAGTGTTTATGTAATACTAGATTCATGCATGTTAAACAAGACGGCGTTGTGGTCGATCTGCTTGTAAAGGTATTCAATGTTGCTTATGAACTGCTCATCAATTTATTTATTTTTTACAGTGTAGCATTTTGTAAATTGTAGAAGCCCTGGAGTGTTATGCTTGTGTAGGTGCATGGTTAGTTTTGCTTGTCTATTTATTCAATGTTGCTATGAAATGCTAATCATATTGATTTTTTTTAATTGTGACTGTTATTTGTTATGCTTGTGTACATTGTTTGTCTTGCTTGTGAAGATATTGAATAGTGTCTATGTAATATTAGATTCGTGCATATTAAATAGAATGGTGTTGTGAATGATATGCTTATGTAACTGGTTAGTTTTGCTTGTGAAAGTATTCAATGTTGCTTATGAGCTACTTATCAAATTGATTTTTTTTTACTGTTGTAGCCTTTGTAAGTTTTGGAACCCCTAGAGTGCTTTTGCATGTTTGTGTGAGAAATAATGATTTTTTGCAATGTAGTTCTTATATTTTATGACTGGTATTTATTATGATTGTGCAAATTGTAAAGTTTGTTTGTCAAGTTATTGAATGTTGCTTATGAAAAACTGGATTCATACATATATTAAACAGAATAGTTTAATGTTGCTTGTCAGGCTAAGAAATGTGGCAACTATGGCGGAATTGTCCGCAGTTTTTTCACATAGAAGTCATGTGTTGAATAGAGAAGATGACAGTAAATCTGCTTCGTTCTTGTTGTGGATGATTTTGATATAGGATCATAGAGTGATTCTCGTGTTTGAATTTGGTAATCGCTCCAATTTTGTCATCGGGACAAATTTGTGTGGACTAATTTACCCTTATGTTAAGTTAAGGGAAAAGTGCAAATTAGTCATGTACCTATAGGGGTGTTGCAATATTAGTCCTGTAACTTTTGAAATTGCGTTTTTAGTCTTGTATGTTTTACCTTTTTTGCAATTCTTGTCCTATAAGTTTTAAGTTGATGCAAATTTCATCCTAAGGGATGTTTCAGTATTTCAATTATTCCTAAAATGTCCTTGATAGCCAAAATAACCAATATACCTAAGATCAAGTTTAAGATGGTATCACAACCTATATTTTATTTAACTGAGTAAAATTTATTTATCATTTATACTATAGATTGCATAGTGATAGAAGCACTTTAAATTTATTAATCCATGTTAAAATCCGAGATACGGGTTCAATTTGTATTATTTATTAATTATAAAAAAAAAACATGTACAAATTTGCCAAAATTGGTTATTTTTAATAATAGGACCGAAAATCACCACAACTAAAAAATAAAAAAATAAAATTATTAAATCCTAAAAATTACATAATTAAAATTGTTATTTTTGTTAGGGGTAAAATTTTCATAGGACTAAAATTGCAACTTCAAAAGTTACAGGACTAATTTTGCAACATCCCTAAAGATGCAAGCAATTTTCCCATTTAAGTTAATTGCAATTGAGCTTGTTAAATATTGACCATTGAAAATATTATATCTATAGTTAGGATTTGTCCTCATGGACTCACTATATCCTATAAACCTATCCCTATGTGTGTGTGTGTGTGTTATATCATTGTATTTGATTTGGACATTTTTCGAAATATAAAACTATGTTTAGTTTTCTATTTGAAGACGATACCAAAATTTAAATTTTTGGATAAATAAAAAATGAGAATAAATTAAGGGTGCGATTGGATATACTTTTATTTTGAAAATTTTCATTTTGCTAGAGAATAGTAGTGAAAAAATATTTGGAGAAAAAAAAGAATTTTGAGAGTGTGATTGGATGTGAGATGAAAAAGTAATGATGAAAGTTGATTTGATGTGAAAATAGTAAAATAATGATTGGATGTGATTGATAGTTAAAAATGTGTGAGTGAATGAATAGTGAAATTTGTGGGATAATGTGTAATAATGATTAGTTTTTTGTGAAAAAATGTGTAGATGTGACTGGTGAAAGAAAAAGTGAGAAAAAGTGAAAGTGAGAGAATAGTAAATTTTCTGAAAATTTTCATAACCAATCGCATGTTTGGTCAAATAAATTTCTCTAGCGGAACGAAAGTAGATTTTCGCTCACATCCAATCGCAGACTAAGTATCTTCATTTGCACAGTGAACATAGATTGATGGATCACGTGTCTATAAATTCGGGGATTTTCTTATTTCCCACAAATTTTCTTCGAATTGTATATTTATTTTAATTTGTGATTAAACTTTGTCACATTTTTATTAAGAGACTAGTATCACCACCCGTAAAAATATAAGTCTTGATCCTTTATTCCAAAGTCTGTTTAATCTTATATTCTAAGTATTTTAAATATATATTAACTGTAAATTAATAATATCATCATTATACTTGACGTGTAGGATTAATATTTGAAACACAAAATAATACATAATTTGGAATGAAAAAAACATGCATGTGTCGACAAAGATTGGATAATATTACGATTAAATCTTTTCTTTATTCGAAAGTGAATCACATGTACACATAATTAAAGAAAGAGGCCGAAGGGCTCAAACTTGATGCGACTTATTTGTTTGATATGCTCCTCCATCTCACGTGTCAAATAGTTCTTCCAATCCCCAACCTCGCCTTTCCTAGGTGTTTTTGTTAAATGCATGTAGTCTTTTGATCTTGGGCACTTGAGATATATATTTTATGTATTGCATGTCAATTTTATGTATCAAGTTATGAAATTGCTCAAGTGTTGCTTAAAAATGCTATTTATTGAAATTTAGGTGCATGCATGTACAATTTATTGTTCTATTTGATGAATTCTTGTATGAAATGGACATGCATGTTTATGATCCTTGAAATCCATATTTTGTATGACTTATAACCTGGACAAGTCGAGCATAATTGGTTAAATTTCAATTTTTGGACTTAAAATGCATAAATGGAAAGTTGGTGGACTTAATTGCAAGAAAATAAAACTTAAGGGACCTATACTTATTTCTTTTTAAAACTGTTTTTGTCCCAATATCCCACTATCCTTAGTGATATTTTCCAACTGGAATCACATTAAAAGCTATTCCGGTTTGTGAGTTCCAATTATTTTAAACTTAGGGCCTAAAATGATAATTTTAGCAAATTTGGGGCCAATGTGAGTATTTATAAAACAATCGACCTTAAAACTTTAAAAACCTGAATATCTGAACAATTTAGAGATTTTAGGAACTGACCTCATAATTTTTCAAGGTCGGGACATTTATTTATTCAATTTTTAACCCCTAAAGTATGTGTTTTTACAAAACGGGGCTAATTGTAAATTTTCTTTTTAACAAGGACCTAACTCAAATTATTTTCTTTTAAAGAAACAGCCCTGGACCCTCGGACTTTAATATTTAATTAAAATATTATATTTTCTCTAAAATCCCTTGATTCATCGGATCGTCTTGATCGATTAATACACGATCGCGGGGCGACTTCCTCGTCTTGCGATTTCTAATCTGTAACAGAACTTATGTTCCATCTAATCTTTCAAGCTATCGAAGATTGCTTATCCTTCCGATAATCATCTTCATCCAAGTAACTCCACCAACGCCATAATTGCCACTTGCGAATTTTCGAAAATGTTTCCTGAACTGCTTCCTTGAATCCATAATACTCGACTGCCTGGTTGACTACCTGAACTTGTATTTACTTTCCTGCCTGAGTCAACTTGGTGTGTCAAGCTCACAGTCGGAATGGATACGTCGGGGATGGAACCGGGCAGCTCGGCTGCAATTCCACTCTCCGGCCCATCGTCCTAATCCCACAACTGAGGGACGGAGTTTGTCCAAGGGAAGCGGGTCATAGTATTTGAGGTATAATCATGATTATGACAATCCGGGCCTAGCTAGCTCTACTGTGGATTTGTCTTTGCCTATGGAGCGATAAGGTGACAGGTCTTGGACCATCTTGCTCGGGGAGTTACAAGGAAGAATGAAGGAATCACTATCTGATCCACACGATTCTGGAGTTAATCGGACCCATTTGGTTGGCGCTACAAATCCGTATGCAACCATTATTTTTCTTGTATAGGATTGGCGTTACATTCCATACGCAATCATACCTGTCTTGCCTGAATCACATAGTGCCTGCGTGACCACGAACTGTTTTCTTAAACTGTATAAGTATATTACTTAAATATATTTATCACGATGCTTGTGGACTGTGTGTGAAATCATGCATCATATCTCACACGTTTTCATACAACTGTTTTCTCGCATTAACTATATATATCGCCACACTTGCACTCGATCACCCCATCCACTGAGATTTCTGTCTCATCCCCTCCTGTTTTCTAACCTTTAGATGAGGACTATGTTGAAGATGCCGAACCTACCACGGACTGAATTCCCGTGCTCCACCTGTTGGACTTACTTTCTATTGTTGTTAATGTCGTTGGACTTGTCTCTTTTATTTTTATTGCTGTTGGACTCTCTTTTATTCTCTTTGCCATTCTTGACTGTAACTTAAGGGCGTAGGACCTTTTGACACTTAAGCTGGTGATGTGATGTGTACTTTATTTCTTAGTTCTGGACTGTAAGTTATTTGGATGTTGTTGGGATGTATTTGTAATCGTACCGTACTTGTAGTTATTTCCGCTGCTTTAGACTCTGTTTCACTTGGGATTGTTGTATCATTTGTCCAGACTATTGGATTTATTTCAGTTTAAGTGGTTGATCATGTTTGATACATGTTTTTATCTTAATTTTGATGATTTTATTTTATCACCAAAACAATGTTTTTAAAGGTTGTCCAAATACTCCTAAATGATTTAAAATGGTTTTAATATTTTCCGGAGTATTTCCTCAAGTTTATTTTTGTTAATAATGGACAACACTTGTATTGATTTTATATCAATGAGTTTTTACTCCTATAACAGGTTCCTAAATGTTGTCTAAATACTCTCGATCGGTTTAAAATGTTTTTACTAAATTTTCGAGTATTTCTTGAGTTTTATTTTCGACAAAAATTGGACAACATTTCTGTCTCGTGGTCGACCTCGCCCTATAGGGCAACCCGACCAAGATGTTTTTAGAAACAAAAATGAGACGGAGGTAAAACAGCAGGTCGACCCGTCGCCATGCTGGCGTCGGCCGTCGCCAGCAAATCGACAGTACACTGCATCTTGTGTCTTGAAACAGAACAAACCTCTTAGTTTTTTTATGTTGGGGGACCGGTTGAGACAGGGGTCGACCGGTCGGCTATGTCGATCGGTCGCCCTGTTGAAATTTTCAAAGTGTTCTTTTTTCTCTTATTTCTGTGCGATCGGTCGCCCTAACGTATTGACAAAGAAAAATATGACCGTTTGACAGCAGACACATTTCCTTAAATTGTGGGATTGATTTCTAACAGCTATATTCTTGATTTTAATTGTATTTTTCTGTAGATTTTCAATCCCCAAGAGGAGCCTATGCTTGATCAATCATCTCCTATAAATAGAGGAAGTTTTGGAGCAACCAATACAACAATTGAGATACAACACAACAAGATATACTTCAAGCAAATACTTGGTCTTTCATTGTTATTATTCTTGTTGTAAATTTGCCTAGCTTATCACTTTCACATCCTTGAGGTCTAGGCTATTCTTGATTACACCTTGCACTCAAATTGTATTATTCATTATTGAGTTGTAATCTTGATTTTTTTGGTTATCATTCAAACACAAGATATCCTTGTGAGTGTTCTTGATGTAAGAACACACTTGGATGATCTAGGTGATAGGTGAAGAAGATTGTGGTGATCTTCTTATTGAGGTATTGAAGAATTTGGTATTCTTCAAGGTTGAAGATTGTGGTAATCTTCACAAGGTGCCGTTGAAGGAAGATTGTGGTGATCTTCAAAGGGAGATTGTGGTATTCTCCAAAGGTGTTGTTGTAGAAGAGTGTGGTGCTCTTCAAGGTATTGTAAGTTGAATTTGTATTAATTTTGGTAATTAATAAAATTCTTTTTCTTTTTGAAATCCATCCCGGATATACTGGGGTGGTAGAGGATTAGGCCCTAGGTGGGTTGAACCTCTTTAAATCGACGTGTGTTGTTTACATTCCGCACCTTATTATTATCTTTGACCATTCGGTTTGAAAAAGAGGGTGAAATCGAAAAGATGGAGATAATCTATTCACCCCCTCTAGATTATCGTGAGTCCGCTGACTTACAAGTGGTATCAAAGCCAAACTCTTTGGCAAGCTCGTTTCACATCGCGAGTGAAGAGAAACGATCGTCGGCTACGAACGAAGCTCATCTTTCCGGCACCTCCACCACCAAGCCACCACTATTTGATTCCAAAAATTTTAATTTTTGGAAAGAAAGAATGGAATGCTACTTACAAGGTTGCGGGTTCGACATTTGGAACACCGTCATGAATGGAGAATCCATTCCGATGAAAGATACACCACACACCTCAAAAGGCTTCAAAAAGCTCAATGATGAAGAAAAGAAAATCATCTCCTTAAACGGTAAGGCTTTAAATATTTTGTATTGTTCATTTACTAATTTAGAATATGAACATATTGTAGGAATAAAGTCGGCACATGAATTATGGCAAAAATTAGAAGCCATCTATGGAGTATTTGCAAATGAAAGGAGTCAAACAAAAGCATCTACTTCTCAAGGTCATACAAGCTCAAATCTAAGGAACAAGCCTCCTACAACTTCCAACTATGAAGAAGTTGAATATTGTTTTATGGGCATAAATGAAGAAAACGAGGTATGTCTTAAACCCTCTACTTCCTATGATATTGTCGTTCAAAATGATTATAGTGATTTACAAAATGATTATGATGAACTTCAAAATGAATTCCAAAGCTTACTTGTTAGATACAAAAATTTGAAAAAGGAATTCAATATTTTGAAAAATGATAAGGATAGTTTATTTACTTCCTATGAATCACTATCATGTGCTCACACCACTACTCTTGACAAGGTTAGAAACATTGAAAAAGAAAATAGTACTCTTGTTGAGAATATTGATTGCATGAAAAAGGATTTATTAAAATCCAACTTGAGTACCAATAAAATGTCCAATATTGTTGATATTCATAATTGTGATAAAGGACTTGATCATAAGCCTAATGTTGTTAATCATATGAAAAAGGATCAAGTCACTATGCATATTGGTCATTATGCTCCTAGATTTATTACTTGTTTTTATTGTGGCAAAAAGGGTCATACGGCTAATTCTTGTCGGGCTAGAAATAGCTCTAATTATTGTTGGAGACCTAAAAGTCTCAAAGCTAATCCTAAAGGACTCAAACACATGAGGGTACCACAAAATAATGTGTTATTAGGTACCCGGAAGAGTAATAATCGGAGAAAATTCATGACACCAAGAAAACATCAAATGAACGTTTCATTTGATCAAAGAAGGAGAAACTATTCTCAACAAAGCCAATTTCAAGAAGAGCGTATAATCAAAAATGGGAAGAACACAATCCTTGAAATGGCAAAGACATCATCAACAAGATGATTTTCAAAGAAGAAACCATCAACAATGGGAAGGTAACCAACCTTGGAAATGGAGTAATCAAAGAAGTCATCATCAACAAAGTGACTTCTCAAGGGGAAGATATCATCAAGAATGGGAAAGACACAACCCATGGAAACGGCGCAATTGGTAAACCGTATCTCTCCATTTATATATGCATTTTATTTTTGTTTTTATTTGTGTCTCAATTGCAAAATGAGTTTTCAAGTTTTTTTTAAGGTCTTTAATATATATTTGTGCTTTTAAAATATTTTTGGAAAAGAAGACCTTATATGATGTTTTTAAAACTCTTGTGTATTTTAATTAGACTTATGTGGCTTATTATCTCTTATGAAATCTTATAGCATAAGCTCTTTTTGATATCTCCTATTACTTGCCTACACTTGTATTTTCTATGCAAATGTTGTCTAAGAATTGTGTAGGATACATAATTCATACTCATAACGTCATCAAGTTTCTTAAACTATCGAGGTATGTCTATTCGTATTTTCCTTTAAACTCGATATTATGCTTATGCACATATCTTTTAAGATATTTCACTTTAACCCCTTAAGTGCCCCTAAATGATTTTGCAAATATTTTCTTTAAAAAGGCACTACTCGGTAAGTCTCGATTTTATCGAATATATGTTTTCCCGAAATCCATATTCGTTGGATATAGTCTAAAATTATCTTTTTGCAAAGTTTTAAAACTTTTGGGGTGAAAAATCGAATTTTGGAAAATTCTGAAAAAGAAAAATTGCACTTTGGGGCCAAAGCAAAGCGGCCGTCGCCCGCACGTCGACCGGTCGCACCCCCCACCTCGACCGTCCGCCTGGGCAATTTCACAACTTAAAATTGTTCTGTTCTTCATTTCAAAACAGACGAGCTATTTCTCTCAAACCCTTAACAGCGAGAATATCACCCCCTTTCTTCCAAAATCTTCAATTCTTCATCATTTTTCACGATTCTTGTTGCTAATCTTCTTATTTTCACAAGAATCTTACATATATGGCTCCCCCAAAGAATTCCACCGGTCGAAATCCCATCTCCAAGCGTTGAAGGGGCGGAGAGGGTTCGTCAAGAAATCGGCAAGAGGAAGGCAACAAAGGGATATTCGAGCCGCTCAAAGAAACATGGCTCAAGAAGGTGATGATGTTCAAAATCCCATTCTCTCTCGGGCCCAAATTACCGAGCTACGCGAACAATTTCGCTCCAAAATTGCCGTTGGGCGAAAGGTAAAAAATCCTTTGTTACTCAAGCCCCTAATTCCCACAATGTTCTTAATTTCATCAATAAATATGCGGAATGGTATTATGAGGACTCGGGAATGGGAGGAAAATCTATTGCTTGGACTAAAATGTGTCGTTTTAGTTCATTTACAAATGAGTATCCTACTATTAGAGGATTTTTTGAGGAGCAAGGTTGGATGTATCTATGGGAGCATGCTTATGTTTTGTATGATGATGATATTATCCAACATTTTTATGCTAATATGTGGGTGCAATATGATAATGAAAGAAAGCCGATTGCCGTTAATTCGCTTGTAAAGGGTCGTCATTTTAGATGGACTCCCAATGATATTTGCCGGCTTTTACGTGTTAGAGAAGGTGGTTGGGATTATTTCTCTTGTGGGACTTGGAATGATGAAATGTTGGGGGTGTCAATGAAAGAAGTGAAGACGTACTTGGGAGTATGGCCAAAGTATTCTTTGTTGGCAATGACACTTGAGCATCGTATTTTGTCGGTCATTGTCGATATTGCATTTGTGGTAAGTCGAAAGATGCCTAGCAACATGGACTACTTTTTAACTTATAAGATTGCTAGGAGGAACCACTTAACTTTGGTGACATACTTATTCAATGTCTAATTGAGTCCATCACTCAAGGTAATAAGAAGTTGGTTATGGGAAATTGGATTTGTAAACTTCTTATTCAATCGACTACCTTCGTCGGAGTGTAACTCGGAGGTATTTCAAAATGACTTCGACATTGATAACATCTCCCAAATGGTCACAATGCGCAAGAATATGGACATCCGACCAACCAAAATGGCTAGAGGAAGAGGTCAAGAGTCCCCCGATCCTAATGACTTCTTTGATGACACCGGCCGCAAGATTGGCGGAAGAGGGTGAACCGAGCAATCCGGAGGGTAATACCGTGCTCAACCGCCTAGAGGTATACTCAAGCCGAATTTGATGAGACGAGGGCTTTTCATGAGACGAGGTATGAGGCTTTGGAGCAAAAGACCTCCAAAATGCAAAAGTCTATCGGCAAGTTAAAGAAATTCATCAAGGACATTATTCCCGGATCTTGCTTCTCCTCGGATGAGGAATGATGTCCCCACCCCCTTTACTTTCTAGCATTTTCATTATTAATGCTTTGTATTTTGATGAACTTTTGTAAAACTCTTTCGTACTAATAAAATTTGCTTGTCTTATTGAAAGGGTGAAAATTACAAGTTGATAATGACTTGTGGATGATCATGATTTTGATGGAGTATTTGATGGTAAAAATACTCTTATATGGCTTGGTTTGAATATTGGTATGAAGTACTTGATGGTAAAAGTGCTTCTCTTAATGCTTTGATCTTTTATGCTTAGATTGGATATGTTGGGACTTTTGACATTTGATACATGTATTGTGTAAAGCATGACTTATTACTTGGTAGATGTTCTAATTTTTGGCATTTGTAATGCCTTGATCATTCTTAGCTTATCTCAATTGGGTTGAACCCTTGAGAATCTACTTTGAGCTTCTTATTTGATGAACAAATGTTGCATATGTTGCATATGATCTTTTTGAGCTTTGGAATAAGGTTGATTGATGATATGAAAATTTTTGGCTTGAACCATTTACAAAGGTTATATACAACCTCTTTTATTTTTCACGCGCACAAGATGTTCGATGAAATGTCGCAATGAAACTTTCAACTTCTACATGATTCTCTTGCTTCAAAATGTCTTAAAATCTTTTTGAAATCATGTTTTTAGCTAACTAATGAGCTTATGGATCTCCTATGTTACAATTCTCCCATTTTCCTTGGACTTTATGTATAATTTGCTCGATGGTTGATAAACCGTCTCGTTTGCGCACTTTGATATATTTGTATGATGTTTTTATCATCCTAACATTCTTTTTGATGATTCCAAAGGGTGAGAAACATGATATTGGCTCATTAGCTCAAAGAAGCTAATAAAAGCTTGTCATAAAAGCTATAAGCTATGGCTCATAAAAGCCATAAGTTATGATTCATTTTTAGTCCAATTATTGCTTGATGGACTTATACAAGTGTTGAATGATGTTTTTGTGACAGGGGGAGCTTATAAGCTCTTGAACAAATTGTAAAAGCTAAAGCTTTTAGCTTATGGAAAATTGCTTTTACATTATTCTTGATATGCTTGTTGATAGGGGGAGCTTGTGATTATTATTGAAAATATTTACTCCCTACTTGGTTGCTTTAATATTTTTGGAAATTTTGGTTGCTTCCAAACGGTCAAATGTTTTTACCGGAAAATCATTTCTAAAATTGCTCTCTTAGTTTGTGTAAAAATTGTTTTGGTTTGTAATCATCAAAAAGGGGGAGATTGTTTGATACATGTTTTTATCTTAATTTTGATGACTTTATTTTATCACCAAAATAATGTTTTTAAAGGTTGTCCAAATACTCCTGAATGATTTAAAATGGTTTTAATATTTTCCGGAGTATTTCCTCAAGTTTATTTTTGTTAATAATGGACAACACTTGTATTGATTTTATATCAATGAGTTTTTACTCCTATAACAGGTTCCTAAATGTTGTCTAAATACTCTCGATTGGTTTAAAATGTTTTTACTAAATTTTCGGAGTATTTCTTGAGTTTTATTTTCGACAAAATTGGACAACATTTATGTCTCGTGGTCGACCGTCGCCCTATAGGGCAACCCGTGCACTGAAGATGTTTTTAGAAACAGAAAATGAGACGGAGGTAAAAAGCAGTGTCGACCAGAGTCGCTCTCAATCGCCGACGATGTCGACCAGCCCGCCAAATCGGCCGACTGTACACTGCATGTTGTGTCTTGAAACAAACAAACCTCTTTAGTTTTTTTTTATGTTGGGGGACCGGTTGAGACAGGGCCGACCGGTCGAAGCCTATGCGACCGTCGCCGCCCGTTGAATTTTTCAAAGTGTTCTTTTTCTCTTATTTCTGTGCGACCGTCGCCTACACAGTATTGACAAAAAATATGACCGTTTGACAAAGATACACATTTCCTTAAATTGTGGGATTGATTTCTAACAGCTATATTCTTGATTTTAATTGTATTTTCTGTAGATTTTCAATCCCCAAGAGGAGCCTATGCTTGATCAATCATCTCCTATAAATAGAGGAAGTTTTGGAGCAACCAATACAACAATTGAGATACAACACAACAAGATATACTTCAAGCAAATACTTGGTCTTTCATTGTTATTATTCTTGTTGTAAATTTGCCTAGCTTATCACTTTCACATCCTTGAGGTCTAGGCTATTCTTGATTACACCTTGCACTCAAATTGTATTATTCATTATTGAGTTGTAATCTTGATTTTTTTGGTTATCATTCAAACACAAGATATCCTTGTGAGTGTTCTTGTGGTAAGAACACAC
This sequence comes from Rehmannia glutinosa, assembly GCA_016081115.2. Lineage (NCBI taxonomy): Eukaryota > Viridiplantae > Streptophyta > Magnoliopsida > Lamiales > Orobanchaceae > Rehmannia > Rehmannia glutinosa. The sequence goes on along the minus strand of CM071936.1, from coordinate 85,282,549 downwards.
TTGGATGATCCAGGTGATAGGTGAAGAAGATTGTGGTGATCTTCTTATTGAGGTATTGAAGAATTTGGTATTCTTCAAGGTTGAAGATTGTGGTAATCTTCACAAGGTGCCGTTGAAGGAAGATTGTGGTGATCTTCAAAGGGAGATTGTGGTAATCTCCAAAGGTGTTGTTGTAGAAGAGTGTGGTGCTCTTCAAGGTGTTGTAAGTTGAATTTGTATTAATTTTGGTAATTAATAAAATTCTTTTTCTTTTTGAAATCCATCCCGGATATACTGGGGTGGTAGAGGATTAGGCCCTAGGTGGGTTGAACCTCTTTAAATCGATGTGTGTTGTTTACATTCCGCACCTTATTATTATCTTTGAGCATTCGGTTTGAAAAAGAGGGCAAAATCGAAAAGATGGAGATAATCTATTCACCCCCCTCTAGATTATCGTAGCCGCTTGGACTTACAGATCGTCGTCGCGTCCCGTCTGGGGCATGACAGTTAGAGTGGTATCATAGCTCGGCTAGTAAGATGGAAACTTACACCGAGCTGACCCAGGATAGGACCCTCGGTCTGTGTTGGGTAGTACCGCGACTTGACTAATTAAGTGTGAAATCGATTTCAAATTGGTGTAGAACCATATTATTGAGATTTAAACTAAGTTAGAACGTATACTTGGAGATTCCATAGTCATACTTGTCTTGACTTAGTTGACTCTTGACTGTCTTTCTTTATTCATTCTTTCCTTATTCCCTCCTTATCTTTCCTTTACCTTTGTCTAATCCGCCTTAGTTTTGTTTGATAAGGATGGAGCCGGCGCCACCTACTTGGTGGGACGTTTTCAAGGCCCGCGCTGAGCGGGATTACTTTTGAGCACTTACAATTCATTGGCACCGGGAGAGCATTCGAGCTACCTCAGAGTTATCAGAGGAGCGCCATCGTAACCGGGAATTAACATGGCTCCTGGCAAAGAGCCAAGATGAAAAGAACGAGTTGACCATCATTATTAAGGACCGCGACAACACTATACGGGCGTGGGAGGATCAGATACAGATTATCCAAGAGCGCCTAGATAATATGAGAGAAAAGATGAAGTGAGCGAGTGATGGCCGCCAAAAGTGGGAGATGGACGCACACATGTCCCAGGACACTATTGACCTCTTGGAGGAGACCCTCATCAAACAAATGACCATGATCGAGGATCTTACATAGGCCCTAGCCCAGCGAGATGCTGCTTTGGAGGCTACTTTGGTAGCTAATGCACCGCCATTGCCACCACCCGAGGCGGAGCCCGTACCCAACGCTGAGGAGGATCCCAAGGAGGAGCCCGATGAGGATCCCGAGGAGGATCCAGTTGAGGTCATGGAGTTTGAGGCGCTTGAGGCTGCCCCGCTTGATGATGCACAGGGACTTGAGCAGTGGCTGGATCTTGTCGATTAGCCTGATATCGAGGCGCCAGCTCAGCCCGATCACGTTCTGATTGTAGATGTAGCCGCTAGTGATGATGATGGCGACCTCACCGAGTAGTTAGCTCGGTTATTAGATTGTACTCGTGTTGTTGTAGACGCTTATTCCACCCTGTTGTACTTTGCTTTCTGTTGTATTTGATTCAGTTGTATTTTGATTCAGATATATCATCGACTTTGTATTAGTGTTGTATAAACTTCTTGGGTGTATTCAAATTTTCACATTAATGGATATACCTTTTCTACTTATTCGGTGTCTTGTATATTGTTGTTACTTTCCCTTTGATATAACTTCTTATACGCGAATATTTATTGGATTCATTTACTCGTGAATTGCAACCAACACTTCAAGATGCAGAATGGCTGAACATCGTGGATACGGGAGACCTCGCCGAGTTCCCCAAGGGAATGATGAAGTACCCAGGGAACGGGTACCCTCCCCCGAATTACCACCGCCTCCTCCACCCGCTGCAGGAGATAACTTGACTGCACAAGCCCTACAGCAAATACTGGTTATCATTAGGCAACAAGTAGAGCCTCAACAACGTGTTCCCGAACTCGCCCAAGGGGCGAACGATCGCACACTGGAGCAATTCCTACGATTCAACCTATCGGCTTTCTTAGGAGAGCCAGATGACCTAAAGGCAGAAGAATGGATTGAGAAACTGGAGAATATCTTCAATGCTCTCAAATATTCAGATGAGCAGAAAGTCACACTTGTCGTATTTCATCTGGAATCGGCTGCTAGAGACTGGTGGAGAGCAGTTGAGAGAAGGTGGGAACAGGACCGAGTAGCCAGAACATGGGGAAATTTCCTGGCCAAATTCAATGAATAGTACATTCCAAAGGTTGTGAAAGAGGCACGCCGGGATGAATTCCATAGTTTGAGGCAAGGGAAAATGTCTGTAGCTCAGTATGAGTCCGATTTCATCGGTTGTCCAAATATGCTCTGGGGACAATCAATACAGAAGAGGACAAACTGTACAAGTTCACACGAGACTGAAGCCGAACTTCAAAAACAACTTTTGATCGTTGAAATGACAACCTACTCACCGCGGTAAAGCGACTCTCCGCATCCAGTCGGGATCAACCGTATTGGACAGATTCAGCAGAGTAGGCCATCAAACAGTCAAAAGACAGCTGTGGGACAACCATCTAAGCAGCCTGCTATGTGTTAAAAGGGACCAGTTAATAAGACGGATAGAAGGAAAGGACCAGTGCAGGGAACACCGGGTCAAGTGTGTGCACATTGTCAGAAATCGGGACATATTGCCACTGACTATTGGCGTAAACAGGGAAGGTGTTTACGCTGTGGTAGTGATCAGCACCAGCAGAAAGATTGCCCAAAGTACGAAGACCAAACCAAACAGTGCGGCACAGGTTTCGGGCAATGGCCGGTGTCGGGCAAGTATGCCCACTCGAGCATTTGCACTAGCCAGACATGAGGCTCCGGAGACAACAGACATGGTGGAAGGTACGCTTCTAGTATCTAACCACTACGCTAAAATACTATTTGACCCTGGATCAACGCATTCATTTGTCCCACCGCATTTTGTACACAAGCTACATGCATGCATGGAACATATGTCTATATGTCTAGAAGTGTCAACACCTATGGGCGCAAGCCAGATAACAGATATTATCTATAATGTATGCGAAGTTAAGATTGATGAGATAAATTTTCCTGCCGATTTGATCTTATTACCTATATCCGAATACGACGTGATATTGGGAATGAATTGGTTGTCTGCACACCATGCACAAATGGACTGTCATAACAAGTCCATTAAGCTATGTGAACCCGGAAAGCCCGAAGTGGAAATTTCGGGAAGGGCACGAGTTAAGATTGCCCCAATCATTTCAACAATAAAAGCGAGGAAGGCGATCACTAGAGGGGCACAAGGGTACTTGGCGTTTGTAATTAACAAACCCAAGATTGAGATACAAATTAACCAAGTACCTATAGTATCGGAATATACAGATGTATTTCCACAAGAACTCACCATTGTCCCTCCAGATAGGGAAGTCGAGTTCACCATCGAGGTATTACCGGGAACCACCCCGATTGCTAGAACGCCGTATAAAATGGCTCCTCTTGAGTTGCAAGAGTTGAAGACTCAATTGCAGAAGCTGGTGGATGTGGGATTTATCCGACCAAGTACGTCTCCGTGGGGAGCACCGGTACTGTTTGTCAAGAAGAAGGATGACATATGTGTATAGATTATCGCGGTCTTAATAGCGTGACCATCAAGAACAAATATCCCTTCCCGAGGATAGACGAACGGTTTGATAAACTTCAAGGAGCGATGGTGTACTCAAAGTTTGATTTACAACAAGGATATTACCAACTGAAGATCCGCGAAGAAGATATTTCCAAAACTGCATTTCAAACCCGATTTGGACACTACGATTTTGTAGTGATGCCGTTCGGTCTGACGAACGCACTAGCAACATTTATGAATCTGATGCATCGAGTCTTTCAACCTTATTTGGATCAATACGTAGTGATATTCATTGATGACATACTCGTATACTCTAAGTCTAGAGAAGAGCATGAACGTCAACTGAAAATTGTGTTGGAGACACTACGAGAGCATAAGTTGTATGCCAAATTCAGCAAGTGCGAATTTTGGCTTAGTGAAGTCGCATTCTTTTGACACATAGTATCCGTCATTGGGATCGCCGTAGATCCTTCGAAGGTACAGACAGTGGTTGAATGGAAACAACATGAGTCTGTAACGGAGATCAGAAGTTTTTTAGGACTAGCTGGATATTATCGAAGATTTATCCAGGATTTCTCCAAGATAGCCAGACCACTCACTCGACTAACTCAGAAGCAAGTCAAGTTTGAGTGGAATGACAAGTGCGAGGCTAGTTTCCAAGAGCTGAAGAAATGACTTACTACAGCGCCAGTCTTAGCTCTTCCAAAGGGAACATAAAACTTTGTCGTCTTCAGTGATACATCAAAGGAAGGACTAGGAACAGTGCTCATGCAGGAAAGAAAGGTCATCGCTTATGCATCACAAAAGCTCAAGCCGTATGAGGCAATTACCCAACGCATGACTTGGAATTGGCGGCGATAGTGTTCGCGTTAAAGAAATGGAGGCACTATCTCTATGGAGCAACATTCGCGGTTTTCACAGATCACAAGAGCTTGAAGTATCTCTTCTCTCAGAAGGACCTCAATCTGAGACAACAGAGATGGATGGAGTTAATTGAAGACTATCACTTTAATATTCAATACCATCCCGAGAAAGCTAACGTAGTAGCTGACGTCTTGAGCAGAAAGGCGAGCTTAGCCAGACTTATTATTCGAGAGTGGGAATCATTAGAAGAGTTGAGCAATTGGAATCTGACGAGAACCAATACTCAGATTTCATGTGCTAACATTTCGGTTAAACCCGATCTGCTGAATGAGATCAAGGAAGCACAGGGGACAGATGTGCATCTTCAAAAACTGAAGGAAAAGATACTTAAAGGAGAGAGATCAGAATTCTCGGTGCATGATGATGGGATTATCAGATTCCGAAATCGAGTTTGTGTACCGAGTGACGAGAAAATTAGGAATAGAATCCTCGCAGAGGCACACCGTTCAAAATACACTATACATCCTGGAGGAAACAAGATGTATAAGGACTGGAAACGGAATTATTGGTGGGTAAACATGAAGAACCAAGTAGCAGATTTCGTTGCGAGATGTTTGACTTGTCAACGAGTGAAGGCAGAACACCAACGACCATCTGGTTTACTACAACCATTGAGAATTCCCATGTGGAAATGGGAACACATAACGATGGACTTCGTGACGGATCTACCAAGGACCAGAGGAGGCCATGATGCTATTTGGGTACTTGTAGACCGATTCACGAAATCTGCACACTTCTTACCCTTTAAGAAGACTGATAGCTTGTAGAAACTCATGCAAATTTATGTCCGAGAGATCATTCGACTGCGTGGAGTAGCAGTCGACATAGTATCAGACAGAGACCCAAGGTTTGTCTCCAAATTTTGGAAGTGCTTGCACGAGGAATTGGGTACCTCGCTAAGTTTCAGCACATCCACAAACTGATGGACAGTCTGAGCGAACGATTCAAACCCTGGAAGATATGTAGCGAGCCTGCACATTGGATTTCCAAGAAAGTTGGGATTCACACTTACCATTAGCCGAGTTCACCTACAATAACAGCTATCAGGCCACGATTGAGATGGGACCCTACGAGGCATTATATGGGCAAAAATGTAGATCCACACTACACTGGGAGATTGATGATCAATGGACTCTAAAAGAGAAACGAAAGTCGCCCTCGATTCCAAAGGTCGACTTAGTTCAGGAGGCCATGGAGAAGGTCAAGCTGATCAAGGAACGGATCCGCACAGCTCAGAGCCGCCAAAAGAGTTAAGCGGACAAGAGAAGAAAGGATTTGGAATTTGAAGTCGGAGATAAATTATTTCTCAGACTCTCACCACGGAAAGGATTGATTAATCCGAAGAAAGGAGGCAAGTTGAGTCCGAGATATGTTGGACCTTACAAGATTTTGCAGAGGATCGGGAAGTTAGCCTACCGACTCGAGTTACCAGCACAATATGCAGGAATGCACGATGTATTCCACGTATCGAGATTGAAGAAGTATCAACCAGATCCCGAACATATCCTCACTCGTGATACTCCTCCGTTGATGGAAAATTTATCCTACACCGAGAAGCCGATCCGGATCATTGACCAGCAGATACGTCAGTTTCATAAGAGAGAGATTTCGATGGTTAAAATGGTGTGGCAGAACCACGACCGAGATGAAGACGCAATGTGGAAAATAGAAGAAGACATGAGGAATCAGTATCCAGAGTTATTCTGAAGAGAATTTGGGGACCAAATTCTTTTAAGGAGGGGAGGATGTGAAGCCCCGATTTTTCCGAGCGTGGAATTGATCTTTTTATCGCCTATGTATTTTATCGACTATTTTACCGCGTCACTTTGACGGGTAAATATTAATAATAAATATATTTTACAATTAATTTCATTTTTTATTTATTACTTGTGATCATAATCATTTATTAATTCTATTTCACATTTATGATCACTTGATTGATCATTATTACTATTGGTATATTTATTAGTCACCTTAGAATTTTAAGAGACTATTTATTTTAGAGACTTATACCTTATAGAATTAAGAATTTGATTTAGAATAAGTGATCATGAGACTTATAAGTGATTAAGGAAATCACTAATTATTTTGGAGATTGATATTATTCATCTATTATCATCAAATTTGGGACAAAAAAAAAAATGGAATTACCACAATGCCCCTAGGTGGACGGCAATGAGGATAATTTTGGTGTAGAAATACCACCCAACTCTTGTACATATACACCTTATGTACTCATCTTCTGTATAATTACACCATTAATTCAAATATTATACACATCATTTTATACACCAATTCTTTAATACTATTTTTCCCAACATCTTCCCACTTACCCAACATTCCTCCTCTACCCATCCCTTGCCCATACCTTTGACTTCCCTCTTGTCTCCATGCAAGAGACAAATTACAAGACACAAAATTGAACAAAAAAAAAAATTCCCTCCCTCTCTCTCACTCATGTGGACGGCCAAGATGGCCAAAAATGAACAAAATTTGTTCATTTTTACCAACACATTCTAATCTTCAAACTAATTCTCCTCATTCTCTCTAAACAATCTCCTTCTCTCTCTAAGATTTCTTCATATCTTCAAATCTTCAAACACAATTCCTTCATATCTTCAAACCTTCAAGAACCATTTCTTCACATCTTCAAATCTTCAAAGAACACATCCTTCACATCTTCAAACACCCCTTCATATCTTCAAGAACACACTCTTCATATCTTCAAACATCCTTCACATCTTCAAGAACATCTTCTTCATATCATCAAACACTTCCTCTTTCTTCAAACACTTAAACAAAACAAACATTCTTCCTACTTAACTCATAGAATTCGAACCACCCCCTCTCAAAGGTAAAAAATTTTATTCTTCAATTCAACTTGATATCCTATAACTCATCACCTCCTCTTCTTAACTTAAGTTTAATTTTGACTTTTGGAGGTACACATAGGAGCATACACAAGGACATGCATGCATGGTGGTCACCTTAGAAGACTTGAAGAGAAATTGTTAGAGAAATTGGACTATAAGGTAAGATTTGGACACTAGAGCCATTTTCTCTTCTTCTTCCTATTTTCTTCAAATTTTAACACCCTTTTTTCATTTTTGAGAAATAGGTGCTGACCTTAAGTGGTTTTGAGGGTGAGCCAAAAATTCCAACTTTGAAGCTTCAACTAGTTCCAATTCATCTACTACACAAGGTAAAGTGTAGTATTTCCAATTTTCTCACCTTCCTCTTTTTCTTCTTAATTTTTCACTCATTTTTCTAACTCTAAAATTTTGATATTTCTTGACTTAGGGGCTGACCTAAGTGACCTCATACCAAGTTGTGAAATTTATCCTTTTTTTTCACAACTCTCCAATTTTAAGGTGGGTGGAAAAATCTTTCCAACTTCTAGGTGTTTTTGTTAAATGCATGTAGTCTTTTGATCTTGAGCACTTGAGATATATATTTTATGTATTGCTTGTCAATTTTATGTATCAAGTTATGAAATTTCTCAAGTGTTGCTCAAAAATGCTATTTATTGAAATTTAGGTGCATGTATGTACAATTTATTGTTCTATTTGATGAATTCTTGTATGAAATGGACATGCATGTGTATGATCCTTGAAAACATGTTTTTTATGAATACAAGTCGAGCATAATTGATTAAATTTCAATTTTTGGGCTTAAAATGCAAAAATGGAAAGTTGGTGAACTTAATTGCAAGAAAATAAAACTTAAGGGACCCATCTGTAATCTTTGATTTTGGGACTGTACTCAGGTTCAAAAATAACTTTGGACATTTTAATAAAGTTTTAAGAGTTTTAAGATAAATAAAATCAACCTTTAAAAGCCCAAGGACTAGATTGCAAAATTTTAGAAGTTTAAGGGCTACTTTGCAATTTTCGAAACTATAGCAGACCCTAATTTAACTATAATTTAATTATATTTTGGACCCAGGTTCAAATTTCATAACAATTGGACCCCTAAAAGCCTTAAAGGCAATTATTTCAAAATGGGACAAAAATGAGATTTTCAAAAGTTAAAGGACCTATACTTATTTATATTTAAAACTGTTTTTATCCCAATATTCCACTATCCTTAGTGACATTTTCCAACTGGAATCACATTAAAAGTCCTTCCGGTTTGTGAGTTCCAATTATTTTAAACTTAGGGCCCGAAATGATAATTTTAGCAAATTTGTGGCCAATGTGAGAATTTTATAAAAAACTCGACCTTAAAACTTTAAAAATCTGAATCTCTGAACAATTTAGAGATTTCAGGAACTGACCTCATAATTTTTCAAGGTCGGGACATTTATTTATTCAATTTTTAACCCCTAAAGTATTGGTTTTTACAAAACGGGGCTAATTGTAAATTTTCTTTTTAACAATGACCTAACTCAAATTATTTTCTTTTAAAGAAACTGCCCTGGACCCTCTTACTTTAATATTTAATTAAAATATTTTATTTTCTCAAAAATCCCTTGACTCATCGGATCGTCTTGACCGATTAATACACGATCGCGGGGCGACTTTCTCGTCTTGCGATTTCTAATCTATAACAGGACTTATGTTCCATCTAATCTTTCAAGCTATCGAAGATTGCTTATCCTCCCGATAATCATCTTTATCCAAGTAACTCCACCAACGCCATAATTGCCACTTGCGAATTTTCAAAAAAATTCTGAATCGAACTTCTTGAATCAATAATACTCGATTGCTGGTTGACTACCCGAACTTCTATTTACTTTCCGCCGAGTCAACTTGGTGTGTCGAGCTCAAAGTCGGAATGAATACGCGGGATGGAACCGGCAGCTCGGCCGCTATTCCACTCTTCGGCCCCATCGCCCTAATCCCATTAATCGAGGGACGAAGTTTGTCCAAGGGAAGCGGGTCATAGTACTTGAGGTATAATCATGATTATGACAATCGGCCTAGCTAGCTCTCTTGTGGATATGTCTTTGCTATGGAGCGATAAGGTGACAAAAATCTTGGACCATCTTGCTCGGGGAGTTACTAGGAAGAACGAAGGAATCGCTGTCTGATCCACACGATTCTGGAGTTTATCGGACCCATTTGGTTGGCGCTACAAATCCGTACGCAACCGCTACTTGTATTGCATTAGTTGGCGTTACAAATCCGTACGCAACCGATGTTTGTCTTGCATAGGATTGGCGTTACATTCCGTACGCAATCCTATCTGTCTTGCCTGAATCACATAGTGCCTGTGTGACCACGAATTATTTTCTTAAACTGTATAAGTATATTACTTAAATATATTTATCACGACGCTTGTGGACTGTGTGTGAAATCATGCATCATATCTCACGCGTTTTCATACAACTATTTTCTCGCATTAACTATATATATCGCCACACTTGCACACGATCATCCCATCCACTGAGATTTCTGTCTCATCCCCTCATATTTTCTAACCTTTAGATGAGGACTATGTTGAAGATGCCCAACCTACCACGGACTGAATTCCCGTGCTCCGCTTGTTGGACTTACTTTTTGTTGTTGTTAATGTCACTGGACTTGTCTCTTTTATTTTTATTGTTGTTGGACTCTCTTTTATTCTTTTTGCCATTCTGGACTGTAACTTAAGGGCGTAGGACCCTTTGACACTTAAGCTGGTGATGCGATGTGTACTTTATTTCTTAGTTCTGGACTGTAAGTTATTTGGATGTTGTTGGGATGTATTTGTAATCGTACCGTACTTGTAGTTATTTATGCTGCTTTAGACTCTGTTTCACTTGAGATTGTTGTATCATTTGTCCAGACTATTGAGTTTATTTCTGTTTAAGTGGTTGATCGTCGTCGCGTCCCATCTGGCGCGTGACACTGGCTTCCCAGAAACGTGCTTTTGGTAGCTCGTTTAGCAACTTCTCTACGTTATTGGTGGGCTTTGGGGAAGGGAACAAATTTGGAATGGTGGACATTGTAAGGTATTGAGAAACCTTATTGTCTATGAGATTTTGAGGGTTTGGAGTAAGACTGTATTTATAGTGTTTTGAAGATTTGGGGTGATAGGATTCTCAGGATCCATATTACTGTTACTTATAAAAATAGTAAAATTAAAAAGGGATAATTACAAAAAGAAACCCTTGAGGTTTAGTCTAATTACAAAAAAATCTAGAAAACTTTCGAAATTATAAATAATACCCTTGACGTTTGTTCAGTCTAACATCTTAGGTCCTTCTGTTAATTGACCTATAGGAAAATAATGATGTCATCAAAAAAATATCTGGAAATCCAAGAATGCCCTTGAGGTACTATTCATTAATTATGAATAGAAAATGTCCTTTGTGGCTATTTAGTAATAGTTTCAAAAGTTGAGGGGTGTAATTGTAATTTTTAGTAATGAACTTTTAATTGAGATTTCTGGCAACAAATTATTTGGTGTAGTTTTACTTGCATTTTTGAATTAGATCATACCTTTGTGAATTGCTGATTAAGTTTTTACGTGATGGTGTAGTTGATTATTATTACACATGGTATAGTTACAATTTTATTATGTCGCATATATATACTACGAAAAAAATTGTACTAAAAATAGAAAATCATGGCGTTATAAGCCAAACGCATTATACAACTAATTGTAAGTATAATATATATATATACATATATATAGGGATTGGATCAAATGAGACCAGATAATTAGAGTGAGACAGTGTGCACTAATCCTGGCCACAAATCTCAAATTTTAGATGGTTGGGATTTTTCCAATTTAATAATTATTTTTATTTTAATTTAAAGCTGAAAAAGGCAGGATTGTCATTACACAATTACATAAGGAGGCCACCTTGAAATTCGAGATTCCTCGGATAATTAAATCTCGGTATAAAATGCAGAGGTGCCGCCATCGTGTTGTTGGCGCCTCCACCGCCGTGGAAGGGCAACATTTGGGGAGTCTCTGATGGTCCCGCGCCGTGCCCAGACATCGCCGGAGCTAGTGTTTGCACGGTGTTCCTGGTCACCGAAAGCATCCAAAATGTGCTTCCAGGCGGCGGAATCCTCTGGTTTAAAATGCTTGTTTGAAGGGGAGCTAGGGCCTTCGCCTTGAGAATTTTGGGGATTATTTTCTTCTTTGAACAGATCTTCTCTATATCTATTCCGTAAGTAATTCTCCGTGGCCTCCTGTCCACCGCCGGCGGCAGCGGCTAAAGTGTCGGAAATTTGAGCCGCCTGTAAAAGATGAGGCGGCGGCGGTTGTTGTTGTTGGAATCCGAGCATATGTAAGAAATTCCTAAATATTTTAATTTTAGCTTGTGTATTATTTTCCATTTGAAATGATAAACATGTTGGGTTTGTTTTATTAAAAAATTTCGGAGTGCCAGAGTTCGAGAGATATTTTTGGGATTTCAGAATAAAAGACAGGATCAGAGGATTGGTGAAGAAGACGATGCTGACGTGGAGAAAATGTGGGCCTACTAGGAGGCAGTGAAGATTATTGTACACTTAGATATTTTTCAATGTATACTTAGATGTGTTTTGCTGTAGAAGTAGTTAATTTTTGATGTATGTATCTATGTTGTTGTATACTTATATATATTTTTTGTTGTAAACTTACATGTGTTTTACTGTATACTTATATGTGTTTTGTTGTACACTGATAGTTTTGTTTGACAATTGTAATACGCATTACAAATATGTTAAATATACATCATAATAGTATTAAATATACATTAAATATATGTTAAATATACAGTACAATATTGAGCGTGATTCTCTCTCTCTCTCTCTCTCTCTCTCTCTCTCTCTCTAATTGATTTTACTTAATCCACGGTCCCCACATGTTAATGAGAGTGATTCTCTCTCTCTCTCTCTCTCTCTCTCTCTCTCTCTCTCTCTCTATAACTGGTTCCTAGATTCACGGTCCCCACATGGTTTTGTTTGACCATTTTAATATGCAGTAAAATTATGTTAAACATACAATAAAATAATGTTAAATATACAACAAATATATGATAAGTGTACAACAAACTGCATGGCAGAGCCCATGCGTGATTTTCTCTCTGCAACGCGATTTTCTCTCTCCCCACGTGATTTTCTCTCTGCTAATAACTGATTCCATATTTCTCTGGTCCCCCACATGTTTGTTTTGACAATTATACCCTTATTTTACCTTAATTAAATATTTAATGTAATTTTAACCCCTATTTATCTTAACCATTGATATTAATAAAGAAGGGTTGAGATGAGTCCACACTGTCTCACTATAATATGTGGTCTCATCTCAATCCTCCTTTATCTATATCAATGGCTAAGATAAATAGGGGTTAAAATTACATTAAATATTTAATTAAGGCAAAATAAGGGTATAATTATCAAAATAAACATGGGGGGATCATCCAAATATGGAATCAGTTATTAGGAGAGCGAAAATCACGTGGGATGAGAGAAAATCGCGAAAAAAATCACGTTGGAGAGAGAAAATCACGCGTGTGCTCTGTCATGCAGTATGTTGTACACTTATTATATATTTGATGTATACTTAACACTATTTTACTGCATATTAAAGTGGTCAAACAAAAATATGTGGGGACCGTGAATCAAGGAATCAGTTATAGAGAGAAAGAGAGAGAATTACACTCATTAACATGTGAGGACCGTTGATTAAGTAAATTAGTTATAGAGAGAAAAAAATCACGCTCATTATTGTATTGTATATTTAACATATATTTATTGTATATTTAACACTATTATGTTGTGTATTTAACATATTTGTACTGCATATTACAATTGTCAAACAAAAATATAAGTATACAACAAAACACATATAAGTATACAACAAAAAACATAAGTATACAACAACATAAATACATACATCAAAAATTAATTACTTATACAGCAAAACACATCTAAGTATACATCGAAAAACATATAAGTATACAGTAACCTACTAAAATGTAAGTATACATCAAACATATAAACATGTCTTCTTCGCCTAGAAAAAAACCTAGAACCTCCATTAACAAAAGCTTAACCACCATCACCGAAAAAATACATGAAAGACACAAACTAAACCCTACGATAACGATTTCAACTCGCAATCACATTTTCCCCAAAACACAACAACTTCCTCAACAAGCTCATCAGTCCCAAATTATTTTCTCCATTTTACAGTGTTTTTCAACATGGCAAACGCTTCTTTCACTTTGAAATCACGGGCCAGCAAGAATTTCAATTGAACGACGTCAGAACGAAGATGAAGAAGATGACAAATTAGAACTGACTCACGATTTTTTTTGGGGAGGGGGGGGGGCAAAAATCGATATGGAACAGTTACCAAATGAGAATTTTTCACTATAAATACATAATGTCTCTCACTTCAATCGTATGTTACCACAATTCATGAACTCAAACAGAAAGATTTCGCAATTGACGGGGGCTCAAAGCTTCATCTTTCACTCTCTTTGCAGTTTGACATTAATTTTTCTCACGTATCTTCAGATTCTTCACAATGGTAAAAAGAGGATGAGTTACCAAATGGTAATGAAATTGCTAATAATAAAATTACCATCTTACCCTTTATTGATTTAAAAAAAATAATAAAGGCCATTAAATTGGGTAAATCAGACTTAAGGGTGTTAAGTCTTCCATTGAAAATAAAACCACAGTGAGTTAAATTGTAGCCAACAATTTGAGTTACTCCATCAACAAACCAAAGTCATGAAAGATTAACTCTACTTGAGTGACTAATTCGACTGTCCATCAAGGACACAATGTGTAGAATTAACTATGTAGATTTAAAAGGACTAAATCGAAAATTTGGTAAGGTTTATTCAACCCCCCCTTCTAAACCTTACACTTACACCCCTTGGGACCTACACTCAACCATCTAAAATTTGAAATTTGTGGACATGATTAGTCCACACTGTCTCACTCTAATTATGTGGTCTCATTTGATCCTATTCCTATATATATATATATATATATATATAGAGAGAGAGAGAGAGAGAGATTGGTTCAAATGAGACCAACCCCTTTAGGTTAGTCCATAGGAACACTTATGGACACTTGATTTAAAATTTTAAATGTTGTAGATCATTCTAGTTATTTTAGGCTAATAAGGGTATATTTTTACTTTTTATATCATCAATTTATTAAATAGGCGATTAATATCTTTAATTGCTATTTTTAAGGCAAATACAATCTTACCTTTTTAGTTGGCCGATTTTTAGGGAGAAAAAACACATCACTTTTATATGTGGTTTTGTTTTATCATATATTTAATTCAGTAGACTTGTATACTTAGTCATGTTTTATTGTATATTTAGTTAAGAGAATTTGTATACTTGGTTTAGTGGAATCATATTCTTAGTTATATAAGTAGTTTAGTAAGTAGTATAGTGAATTTGTGTACTTACTTCTGTGGATTTGTATACTTAGTTCAATGGAATTGTATACTTAGTTATATAAGTAATTCAGTGGAATTGTGTATTTAGTTCAATATAACTTAGTTAAATGTTTCTGTATAGTTAGTTCAATGTAATTGTATACTTAGTTAAATGTTTGTGTAAACTTAGTAATATTTTAATGCACAGGTAGTTTTAGTGTAATTATATACTTAGTTAATTGTTTATGCATACTTAGTAATATTTTAATGTATAGTTAGTTTAGTGGAATTGTATACTTTTCATTATTTGTTACATGATTCTGTTGCCATATTTGAAGAAGGGAGAGAAAAGAAAGGTGAATCGCGTGATTATGGGGACGTGATCAATAACAGATCACATCCCTAATTTATAGGAGGCGGTTACCATATTTAGTTTCTTGAATTCCTATTTTACCCCTTCTAATGTATACTTTCATATGAATTGCTGTATATATTTGTTCATATCTTGGCCATTGATTTATTTTTTTGATAATATAGATCTGGTCCTATGGTCTTATCTAGGAGGGTGGTCTCACAGGGATGCACTCCCCATATATATATATATATATATATATATATATATATATATATATATATGGATTGGTTCAAATGAGACCAATCCCTTTAGGTTAGTCCATAAGAAAACTTATGGACTCTTGATTTAAAATTTTGGATGGTGTAGATCATTTTAGTTAATTTAGGCTTATAAGGTATAATTGAACCTTTATATTTAATAAGTTTTGTTAATTGGACGGTTATTAGCTATTTTTAAGGAAACATAATCCTACCTTTTCAGTTACCTGATTTTTAGGGAGGAAAAATCATTAACTTCAAGCGTTTTTTTCAAAATTGATATTTCTTTCCGCCATATTTGTGAACAGTCATTTTATTGTATACTTAGTTCAGTGGACTTGTATACTTAGTCGTGTTTTATTGTATATTTAGTTCAGTGGATTTGTATGTTTGGTTCAGTGGAATCGTATTCTTAGTTATATAAGTAGTTTAGTAAGTAGTTTAGTGAATTTGTATACTTAGTTCAATGGAATTGTATACTTAGTTATATAAGTAATTCAGTGGAATTGTGTATTTAGTTCAGTGTAATTGTATACTTAGTTAAATATTTTTGTATACTTAGTAATATTTTAATGTATAATTAGTTCAATGTAATTGTATACTTAGTTAAATATTTCTGTATACTTAGTAATGTTTTAATGTATATGTAGTCTAGTGTAATTATATACTTAGTTAATTGTTTATGTATACTTAGTAATTTTTTAATGTATAGTTAGTTTAGTGGAATTGTATACTTTTCATTAATTATTGCATGATTTTGTTGCCATATTTGAATAACTTGCAGGTTCGAATGGTAATGGAGAGAAAGAAAAGGTGAATCGCTTGATTATGGTGACGTGATCAATACAAGATCACGTCCCTAATTTTTAGGAAGCGGTTACTATATTTAATTTCCGGATTCCTATTTTACCCCCTCTAATGTATACTTTCATATGAATTGTCTTTGTATAGATTTGTTTATATCTTGGCCATTGATTTATTTTTTTGATGGTGTAGATTTGGTCCTATGGTCTTACCTAGGAGGGTGGTCTCACATGATCCCATCCTATATATATATATATATATATATATATATATCATAGAACAAATATTGTTTAAAAGATATATATATATATATATATATCATAGAACAAATATTGTTTAAAAGGGTACATAGTCAATGAATTGGAGTATAATTATTATATTTAAACCCCAAAAATATATATAATTATAGCTTACAAAGGTACATAGTCAATGAATTGGAATATAACTATTATATTTAAACCCCAAATATAATTTCTGAATTTTAGAGTACCCCTACTATGGTTTCAAAATTACAAGCAACCCCCTGGACATATAATAATATAGCAGACAACCCCCTCACAGAGTTGTGTACTTGTGTAGAAGCACATAAATTTCATATTACGCAAAGAACTGCTCAACAAACAACACAAATATTATAATAATCATGTTTGAATTCAACAAAAGTTTAAAATATTTTCATTTCCCCCGAGTCTGTAGCACATAAACCCTCACCAAACAAATATTACAAATAACCCCTTCTGGTTGTGAAGAAGAAACAATTTGGATCATTTCGTTTTCCATAATTTACAAAGCATTTACAAAAACTACAAAAATCCTTAGCATCAAATATTAAGCTCGATTATTGTGCTAGCCTAACAAAATGCCTCGTTATTTTAACATGCCCGTAATGAATATGACATAGAAATCCTTCAAAACCGGTCTTTAACAAAAAAGACAAAATGGTGTAATGAAATGGAGAGGATTTGGATTTGTTTAGTGGGTTGTGTATTTCGGAAGATAAAGGTGAGATGTTGGAAAAATGAAGTGAAAGCCATCTATCAAGATAGAGACCATTGTGTTTAGGCACCAAATATTTGTAGGTGTATTTTTGTACCAGTCACTTATTTTCAAATTCCGTCAGGGGAAGAATGGACTTTTCTTAATTTATGTCAGGGTATTGTAATTAGTAGAAACCTCAAGGGTACTTTTTGTAATTATCCCAATTAAAAAATGATAGATCCATTATTTTGTAAAACCAAATCATTTTATAAAAAAATGTTATTTTGGAATAGTCTGAAAATAAAATGAAAGTGGAAAAGAAAAAAGAAAAAAACAGGGCATATATTCAGTATCCATTCATCCCAAACTAAGGATCGATTCCATTAGCACAAAGTTTAGATAAGAGTTCGAAAACTGTATTTCTTGAAAGTAATAGTTAATGTTATATTATTACTTTAATTTAAGTAATATTTAAAAAACTATTAGGAGAAATGGACTTTAATTTATGCAAGGATACACAAAATTGATTTAAGCAATAAATATAGAAAAACAAGAACATTCAATTACATTTGACTATCGACTAACTCATGTAATTGTACGTAAATTAAAGGTTTAATTTGTTTAATTGTGTGGGCTGTAAAGCCCGCCCTATATCAGTGTAGATATTGTAGTCCCGATTTAACAATATAACTTTCGCAAAAACTCACGTGAGACGTTGTGAGTCCGTGAGACGGTGATACTTTTAGTGTAACAAGTGATACTTTTAGTATAAAAAGTGATACTTTGTCTAAAAATACACTAAAAGTATCACTTTTTACACTAAACCTATGACCGTCTCACGGACTTACACCGTCTCACAAGATACCTGCGAGACGGTCTCATGGACTCACACCGTCTCACAAGATACATGTTGTATAACTTTTTAATCACCTATGAAGTTTCTTTAAAGATAAGTTGAAGTACTCTAACAAACCTGTACTCTTACATAGGGACCAATGGCTATTCACTGACTTAATATGTTTATTTAAAACTTTTTTCTGCGCCTAACCTATGCTATAGAGGAAGATTAGCCAAATAGGAAAAGACAAGACAATTAACTCTATCCTAAGATTGATTGAAAGTTTTTTTATAGCTAAGGCTGAGATGGCTTCATAGGCAATGATCTGAGGTTTCTAAGTTATTCTCTGATTTTCTGATTTTCAGACAACACTGTTAGCAAATTACTTCAAATTAAGCTCCGCATGATGTCCTATAGGTGGAAAAGTCAAGTGATGAAATTTTGGCATATTCATGGAGCAATAAAACAGTAAAAGAAATGCAGTAGAAAACATGAATCTTGCTATATCAGGAATTATGCAGTTCAAGCAAAGGCACAACATATATATAAGAGATAATTACACTAAGCCCTCCAAACTCTACCCATTTTTTCACTTTGTCTACCAAACTTTAATTTGTTACACTGCGTTTCGTAAACTATGAAAATTTTATACTTTACAATACATGGACAATATTGCCCCTCATAGTTTTTTTCTTTCTATCAATATTTCTAGTTTTCGTCTAAAACTCCAATTTGTTGTATTTTACTTCATAAGTTATAAATTTATCACAATTCATTAAACATAATATTTAGCTCCAAAACAATTCGTTTCCAGATTTCACAAGGCATGACAACTCTCATTTTCTGTCACTTATTTTGTTTGTGACATTGTTAGACCTATTTTAACACAATCTCTATTCCGAGATCTTAAGAGATCATGTCAGAGTTCCAGTCTATAAACTTAACAATGCATACTTCTATAAAGATCTCACAACCAAGTGTTTATATGTTTCAAACTGGGACTTTGATTGAAATGAAAATTGTCTCTAGTCCATTACGACCATTCCCTCAAAATAGCTAGAATGTGCACCATATTATCAACTATCCCTTTCAATGACCCCCAGCTACAACTTCTCTTCGTAAATCTAAGGTTGTCATACCTCAGGCAAGTTTTATTGATCCTTTGAGGTTCATTTCAAGGAGTAAAATGAACTATCTTTCTCAAGACCGAGCGTTCCAGCCGCAATTCTCATGGCAGATGCCCAATTATCAATTAGAATTTCTCGATTTTTGAAATATGGGATATCCAGATATTTAACATCAATTTTATGTTGATATGTTTGGGATCCAATTGTGTTTTTCATATGGCGTATTGTACAAATTTGGGTTTTTCGAACATTGACTAGTTCTTACCAAAAGATCAGATTTTCGTATGGTAAAATCTTCAGTGGCATTGTTTCATCAAAATGATGCAAACCTATACTTTCTTCCACGTTAGGCAGTGTTGTTGGAGGCGAGAGGAACACCGAGGCACAAAAGACCCCTAGCGCCCGGGCGCGCACCTCTGGAACATGTGGCGCAAAATAAGTTTGACATAAAAGCTACTACTTTGACATATAAGCTACTACTTTGACAATTCAGACGCAAAATAAAATCAAATAAAAGCTAATCAAGCAAAACTAACCATAACAAAGTCTTAAGTTTCAACATTCAAAGTAAAAAAGTAAATATTAAAAACATAACATTTTTTTGCGCTAATAGACAATGGTTCTTACAATGGTTATTTAAATCATTGTATATTATTGACAAAAATGTGATAATTGACAACGATTTTTACAACGGTGAATGTAACTATTGTCTAATAGTAAAAAAAATATCCTAATAAACAACAATATCGACAAACAATTTCAACGCATATTGTCTATTAGCGAAATAAATAATCACAAACAACGATACTAACAATATTCACTAGAAGAATTCCGCGAAATACCGAGGGACGTCTTCCATCGGTAATTTCTGACAGAATTCCAACAATCTTGTGTGAAAATTTTCTGAAATATATGTTGGCAAATTGCTGACGAGCTACCGACGGTAATTTGCATACACAAATGCAAAATACTTTCCATACCAAATTTAATAGAGCACGCCATGCATGGTGATTTAAAAGTGAGATTGGGCTAGTTTCAAATCCTAACATCATTAATCATGTGATTTACATACAAATTTAATTATTCAAGGTAAAAACAACTACCTGATATATATAGGTCCACTGCATAGAAGAAAGGTCCGTTTGTGAATCCGCCAAATTAGTAAGAATGACAGAATATAGTCCCCCCCCCTCGAAATCAAACCATGGTCCATAATTTTGAAGAATGATGTTTAAGACAATAAAAAAATTGTGAATTTGTTGACAATCAAATGATTACGCTAAATACCTTAAAAGTAAGGAGAAAAGAGCTGAGATAGATTGTTTTGATCACTCTGAGGTCTCTTTCATCTATAAGAACTAATAGCTGAATCCATTAGACCCTGAGGTCTATCAAGCAATAAATCTGACTTAAAGGCATCACATATTTTGTGCGCTTATATAGGCCGATGCATATGTGTTGCAGAGAGAAATGACCTCAATTAGTTCTCTCATTTCCTAATCTTCTGAAACTTAAAAGCTGGGTGTTATAGAAAAAAGTTAATAAACCTGTAAACCAATCATCATACTCAGCACGTCGAATGCGTTGCTTCCACTGTGAAGATTAACTTTAGCGCCAAACATGAAGCTGGCATCATCATGATTACCATAACTGAATCCTAAAAAGATCGATGTATAAATTCCATCAGACAACATACTTTTTCAATTACAGAAAACATGTGTTGACAGAAAAATATATCCCCAACCATCAGAAGTCAAATATTGATAAGATGCAGGTCAATAGTATCTACATATTTGGACTAATGTAAAGAGCATGTTAAAAAATGTTAAAAGAGCATGTTAAAAGATCGAACGTTCCATAATACACAGAGAAAATTTACTTCATAAAAAATTAAAAAACCAAGAATTCAAAATATAGAAGTAGCAGCAAGTTTCAGTGAACAAGAAATGCATATCCTAACATACATTGTGCATTCTTTTCTTTATTTTATCAGCTAATACACACAACTTCATTTGAGAAAGAATTGCGAAGTTCTTTTTATTACTAACCATTGGTCGGTGGGGTAGTAAACTATCATGCATAATTTCATCATGCCAGATCAATTAAATGAACAGGTATTGTTTTGTATGTTTTCTGTGATGATTTATACATATTTTTGACGTGTTTTATTTGCATTTGCATGTTTTAGTGTTATATTGTGTTATTTTATTGATTTTTTAGATTTTGGTGGAAAAAACAAGTTTTGGAGCAAAAAACGTTAAAAAGTCATTTCGCACAACTACGGCAGTCATCGTATTTTGTACGTAACGTTCGCATCCGAAGCTCAATTGACATGATTCATACACTATTGGAAAGCTAAGACAAAGTTCTACACTGTCCATACTGCTACTAAATGCAAATGAAGACGTTTAGATGGGTTAAAATCATGTACAAGTTAAAATAATATGTCGAAATCTCAAAAATGACACGTCTTGGTATTTTGTCCATATTACTCTCTAGAAAATTGATATTGAGGTGATTCAAGTGGATATGGAAAGTTAAGAGATAGATCTACAATTCATAAGAAGACACCAAGACGAAATTCCGACGTTTAGAGGTGCACGGTCGCGCGCTGTGACTTGCAGAACACGAAATTTTCGATTTTGTTTTGCGCTTTTTTGGCTCTTCCACCTTTTTTAGGACTCTAAGCTTATAAATAGGACTTGGGGAGCTCTTATTTTCGATACACTCCCATTCTTAGCACTTTTAGACATTAGTTTTGGTATTTTTCTCTTCCATTCAACATTGGGATTGTTTGGGTTCTTCCCCTTGATGTTATTTTGCTTCTTAATCAAAGTGTAAGATTTCTTTATCTCTTTTGTCTGATTTCAATTGTTGGGTGATTATTATTGTTACATGATTATGTTTATGGTTGTTTTCTTTCCTTCAATTGAGATTATGATTCCATCCCCAAGCATGAACTAATTTCCTTGTTCTAGGATTAGGATAATTTGATTCAAACAAACAAGTATGAGTGTTGATTAATTTATTTTATTCATTTATAAATTATATGTAACGATATAGGGATGTTTAGTTGTTTCGTTTCGATCTGTACTTTTAATTTTGATTGTCTATTTTTGAACTTCTACTTTCAATAATTTAGTATTTTTTTTTATTTTGTTCATTTGTTTTAGTTCAGTTTTGTACAGTTATGTAGAGTTATCTTTTTTAAGTTCTGTTAATTGCAGTTCTATTTTTTTTTGGTAGTTTTGTTTATCTCTATTGGTTTTTACATATGTTCTATAATTATGTTATTATAGTCCTAACAAACTGTACAAACACCATTAAACCACAAATACTCGGGCAGATAGACAAATCAATCAAAGGTTCACAACATACATATTAATTTTTCGAAATATTTCAAATTTTCAGCAGCTATTAATGAGCAAAGAATCTCAAGTATCCTTAATGAGTAAAGAATTGATACATATCTAGATTCTAATAGCGTCTCCAGCACTAGCTCCATTCAGCTACTCCAGGAAAATTTTATCATTAGCCGAACAGGAAAATTTATTATGCATGTAACAATTGGCTTTATTTATTTAATGAACAAACAATTATATTGATATGCTCCCTACGGATCTAAGGGGACAATTGCCAAAATAAAATATAATAAAGCTGATTAGTCTCTGCTTTCCCAAATAATGGATTTTAACCCCTAAAACATGTTTCAAATTATATAAACTAATAGCTTTAAATTAATAATTTTATCTTATGATTATTACAGATCTCAAAATAATTCCGTGGGACAACAAAATAAATTGTATTGCACATGTTAACTGCGTAGAAAAATGCATCCCATTGAATTTAAGTGTCTTGGCCCAGACAACAAATTCATTAATGTACAAAATCTAAGGTGAGTTTTTTCCTTTATTTTCTATATTTATTTCGTAAAATAGTTAAAACACACCAAACTGATTAGCACAGTATGCGAAATCCCAATAGCTTAAGTTCCTGTTATCTTTATTTGTTAATAAAAAAATTCATAATCAATATATGATGACAAGAAAAATTATATGTTTAAAACTATGATGAAAATATAAAACTTCGTACCTGATAAGCAGACTAATTAGATCACAGTAGCTTGGTCTTAATTATATTCAGCTGATAATAGATAATAGAAAATTATTGAAAAAAATAAGATGAAATAAGCTGTTTGTAGCCAAAATAGAGAATCTATAAAAAAAAAAATATCGAAGGAAATATAGATTTTATTTTTTATTTGTGGTTTCTTTCAAAGATTCGAAATAAGGGTATCTTAAAAAAATGTTGAGTAAACACAAGCATATCAGTAAAAATTCCGGAACATCTAGGTATTTGTATACATCTGAAATTTTGTAGTCATTACATCAGATTTAAAATACTTATAACATAATAAATATGGAAAATAAACATAAGTTTTGCCAGGAACCATTCGATCGGTAAAAATTAGATCATATAGAAAACAAATATAGCTTTGAACCTTTTTTGGTTTCTATCAACAGATTTGAATCAAGTAAAATCCTAGGGAAACAAAAAAAAGAAAAAACACTTATCTGAACTATTACTTGAAGGCCAGCGCGGGGGTTTGAATCCTTGAGATTATAAGAATGATTTTTGTGTGAAATGAATCTATTCGGTCACCTTAGGGCGAAAAATTAAAAATTGATCCTTTTTCTTTTCTTTTTGGGTTAATTTTCTTCTCCCTTTTCTGTATTGTCCAATGGTCCTAGAATGGACTATTAAAAATAATTTTGATCACTTGGGCCAAAATTCATCTTTATGGTTTTTTTTATAACGCTATGTTTTCTTTCTTTCTTTTTTTTTTGTGTGTGGTAAAAATGTTCATGTATAAATTATTTTGCATAATTTTAAATGGTATAGTGTTGAAAGTTGGTTATATAAAAAGTATATTGTATTTGGCATCAAAATTTCCTCTGTCTAATGTCACAAATAGTACTATTGTATTTTTTATTCATTAACGTAATATACATCCTTTTATTTTATAATTATAAAAATATATATTCTCAATAATAATTGTTTTGCAGGCAACACATCATTATGGATTACAAGAAACTGTCATTTGTCATGATTTTCGTCATCTACAATCCCAAGTTTCTCTACCATTGTTGATTTAATTAATGACAAAGATTGTCCTAACACTTTCATTATATACATGCACCATGTAGAATAATTGCTTGCAACTCTATGTATTTATATATTCAAATTTGTATTATTATGTTGTATATAATTTTAGATATATTTTTTATTATATTTTTTTCTTAGTAAATAAGTTTCCTATGAGTTTGCTTTTAAGCTATGGTAAATAACTAAATAGCCAATAGATTTTTCAATTTATTCAATCCTCTATCATATTAATCATTGTAGAGTGGACATCCATCCTCCAAAAATCTAATTTTCTTTGTTAAAAGTAAATCGACATACCAAGTATATGTCATGGTGATCCCTAAAGTATATGAAAATCATATTATTGTTTTGTTTAATTTATATAATAAGTTTTTTGTGCGTACTAATTTACGAATTATTGTTCTGTTGTCTAATTTATACTTATTTATCTTTATTTTTTAATTATTTTTTTTAATTACAAACATTGCAATTACTAAAAAGCTATTTTTTTTTGTATTAATATCTAATATGTGCATCGCATGAGTGGATTTCTAGTTCTAAAAAATAACAACCTTTGATAGCTCTTAAAGGCCATTTTATTAGAAGTATGAGGTTCTATAAAGCTTAGCGAAGTATGAGGTTTTTTTTTTCAATACTTAGTTGAAGATAGTGTTCGCCTTGTTTTTAGCTTCACCGCAAGTATACGGTGTAAGTTATAGAATAGGGTAGCAATGTCGTATCCACTGAGACTAATAAATTTATGCGCTAAGTATTGAACCAAAATAGCCTTATTTTTATTTAGACGATCGTAGTTTAATTGGATGATTGTTATTAAGACAATTAAGACTACTAAAAACACAAGAGTAAGATAATGAGAATAATAGAAGTATCAAGATGATGAAATGGATTCCCGGGTTAAGGTTTCAATTAACAACTCTCTTGTTGTCCGATTTAATCAAATCCAAGTCATTATCAATATCCCTATAAGACGATCACGAAAGTATTTTATCCTACCTCTCGAGATGCATATAAAATGTAGATTGAAATACATATGCTAGCATCTCTACTCAACATGAAGTATTCAACTCCCAAAAGTTTAAAAGATCAAATGTCCTCACAAATATTTACAAACCTCTCGATTTATGCAAATATTTGTGTCAAGTACTCAAGATCCAATATTGAAACGCATCTCTCGAATTATGAATCAATATATCAAACATGTTAAATCATTGATCAAGTGATAAAACAAGAATAAGAACAAAGTACTCAAATAGGCTTCAAGATAATAACTTCAACTAAGATTAAAACATTCAACAAGAGTTCATTAATCTACTTCCAAAACTCGGAAATTTAAAGAGTTTAGCTACACATGATGTCTAAACAACTCATAAACAAATTGTTCAAAGTCATGACAAACTAAAATGAAAGATTAAAACTACAAGAGAAGCAAAAAAACTTAGGAAAGTCGACAATCTCTCGATATATCTCCGTTCCTTGAGCTCCGATGCAACCCGATTGTCTCCTTGATGTCTTCTTCCAAGAATAGAGCTTTGTCTTGTGTGCTAGAGCCGAAAGTGTCAGAATATCCTTGGTGTGCGCCCCAAAATACCGTTTTATACCCCCTTTCAAGCTTAGGGCAAAGTGCTGCAGAAAATGGCATTCCAGCGTAGACGCACGGGTCGTGCGCCCCCTGCACGGGCTACCCGTGCATCATCCCGTAGCAAGTCCTCTGCTTTTTTCCAAACACGCACGGTCGCGGCGCTGATGCACTGCGTGATCCCGTGATGCCGTAGGTATCAATAATCTCTCCATTGGCGCACGGGTGGTGCGTATGCGCATGGGCTACCCGTGCGCCATGTCGTAGCCTTTAATGCCTCAACCCATGGGCGCACGGGTGGTGCCTAAGGCACGCCCTACCCGTGTGTTCCCTGTATTTTTCTTATAAGCTCAACTTCAACTTATTCTAGCTCCGATTCTCGTACATTCACTCGATTCTTAGGGTTTCCACTTTACGATGCTCGTATTTGTATCTAAATTACTTCAAATATCATTAAATTCCTACAAAACGAGCAAAGCGTAATATCTTTTCCACAAAGAGTGAATACACAACATTTTACATGAGTTTATGCATGCTTAATCCCCATTTTTATCATAATTATACCTCAAAATACATGCAAAACTCACACCTATCAAAATCCCCCAAACCTAAACTGTTGACAGTCCCGATCAACAATCTTGAAAACGAGAAAAAGCACAACCGAGAGTAATGAATGATGGCACACACAAAGAATCCAAAAGAAAATCCATATTGTTCGTCATGGATGTCAAGCAACAAATCAATCAAGCCTCAGATATCTAATCATGGAGCACGTATCAAACAACGCATGGTGAATGCTCTAAATCACATCTCTCAAGATCAAGTATATGATCTCATCTCACATGAATATAGGACGTGTTTACACTCAAATCAATTCAATGTCGCAAAGTTACTATAGGCTTGCAATTCGTCTTATATCTCCGCCACTAGAATGTATGCAATTTGTGAATCAAAAAGGACTTTCTCATTTGGTTGTAATGAAGGCTCTTTGGTTAGGGTAGGAAATTTTGGATAAAGTGACTCAAACTCGACCATATAGACCGGTGAGTATATCAATCATCTACATTACAATCTCATATGTTACTCCAATCTTCCCTTATTTTCATCACTTTACTCATCTCCATCTCCTTTCTATCTTTTGAGAATCACCTCAAATTACAATCCTTATCCCCCCAAGTTCATGTAAATGAAAATTCATGTTATAACGTCGATTTTTTTCCTGACTCTTTTGTGAATTTTCAACATTTCTTTTCAACTCATTTTCTTCCTCTTTTGTTCCAATCAACCAAATATGCCCAATTATCTAACTTTTCAATTCCCACTCGTTCAACCTCATTCACTCCCTCTACTCAATGCTATACACTCGAGTGTAGGGTAACGAATATATCAAGTTCAAGGCTTAAATTTGTGGTTATCAAAGAAATAGGGAATAGGCTCAAATTGGCTAACTAGAAATTTCAACATCGTTAGGTAAGCAAAAGGCTTGAAAGGCTAACAAAGATGGTCTTTAATCACATTCACACCGCATACAACATGTGGCCTTGACAGAGATACCCGAGCAAGTTTTAGAATTCTAACAACATGAATGATACACTCAAATCACAACAAGATTGCATAAGATGTAAGCGGTAAAAAGGCTCAAAAGCTCACAAGCTTGTAAATATGTAATTGAAAGCATCAAACCAAGTTTTCCATATCCACATGCTCAATGTTATCTATTCAAGGCTCAATGAACTCATACCCAACATCCAATCCCAACAATACAAAATTTCAATCAACACACAAACAACAAGACGCATCATGTCCGGTCAACTCACTCTCTAACATCTATAAAAGCAATAAACGTGCTAAAGCCGTAAACGTGCTTCTAATGTAATGCAACCTAGAATGCTCTACATGCAACTATATGAAAAAACACAAAATGCAAGATTTTTTTTTCATCATCTACACTTTTCATATATCAAAATACTACCTCTCCCCCAAACTTGAATGAAATTATATTTTTTTCGGAAGGGGAAAAATAGAATTTCAATAGTGAAAAGTGGAGATATACCTGAATTACTGCGGAGGTGGCGGTGGGAAGTGGCCCTGTGAGATGTGCCACATTTGTAACTGTGGAGGTTCCATTCCCATTTCTTGTCTGTTTAACTCCTTTTCTTCCGCCACCATATCCTCTACATCCGAGAAACCTTCAACTCTGCGCCTTTTCCTTGCATCGATAGCATCCGTAACTCTGTTATGTGCCTCAGAGTTAAGCAGGAAGTTGGTTGTGTCCGCCAAGGTATCTACTGTGGTGTATCTTGGGTTAGGCAATGGAAATGCGACACCTTTCTTCTGTAGAAGAACCAACACACCATCTTCATTTGCAATAAATTTCATGTGGTGCAAAGACGCCATATTGACCCGAGTGCTGCCCGGTATAGGCTCCAAGCCTGTAAAATCAATATTGAAATATCGGGCAATAGGGGTAATCAGACCCCCTATGGAAATAGCACCCCTTCTCGCCTAACCAACTGCTCAACTTGCTCTGCGAAATAGGCGGCTGTGTTGTAGGGTGTATTTGTGAGCATACACCATAATAGATACAACTCCCTTTTAGTCATCCCCCCAACATTTTCTCGTGTGAACACGGAGGATGCAGTCATGCGTTGTATGTACCGGAAAATTGGATTCCGGATCCAAGAGGCTTTGGCAGTTCGTGTGGCATATAACATGGGCCCCGTCTGTGGCGTTTCAACAAGCATTCTCCAAAATGCATACTGATCATAGTTGTCCATCAGTCTGAATCGAGCGTTCGTTGGGACCTCAAAAATGGTTTTCAGTTGTGTAATAAATAGCTGCCTACGTACATTCCCCCACTGAAAACATATTTCATACGGTTCAAAAGCCCCCCTTGTTTGAATACTTCGACGGTACTCAAAAACTCCAACATGAATCGTTTAAATGTCGGCCACCTTTGGCTCATGAAATTGGTCCATCCGACCTTTGTGAAGAGATGCCAAATGTCATCATGTATCCCCAGAGTTTGGGTACAGTCATCGTCGGCATAGCGGGATGGAGATATTTGGCGACCAACCAAGCGATTCCACCGCTCAATATCATTTGCGTTTGTCAACATAACCCCATATACCGCTGGGCTGTTCGGTTCCACATCTTGCGATGCCTCGTCTCTATGTGCCACCGCGCAAGCTCGTCTCTTTCCTCCTTGGGGATTCCTTCGGTCAGCCATGATAGAATTGGTACCTGAAATAAACTTTATTAGCATCCCAACAAGATCAATGGCAAGTACATATTGATGAATTTAGGCCAACAAATTAAATGGTGTGTAATGACTTTCCTACAGCACTTTGACCGATCAAGCAACCTCCAAACAATCAACAAATATGGCCAAAATAGGGAAGCATTAACTTAAAGCTCGAACAATCATAGCTCATGCCCAATTCATCAACAATTCATTCAAATTTGTCTCAATGTTACAAGCTCACAAGGTGTTTGATAAATTGCCTTAAAAAAGAACTCATCCAAATCATAGCAAAAATATCAAAGCAAGCACCCCAATACATAATTTACAAGAAATTCACAAGAATAAACGAAGTTCTTACCGGAATTCTCGAAATTTATCACAAAGGAATGAACTTGAAACCCTAGGTACTTTTCCCCAAATTCTTCAATCCAAACTTGAATGCAATGCAAATTATAGGTCTAGTATGATGGAGGAATGAGTTTTATGGGAGAATATAGAGAAGAACACAGAAATTATCGATCTCAAGAGAGGATTTTGCGAGAGGGCGCGCGTATGAGTATTTGGAATGGAAGAGCAGTGTTTAAACTGCTCTTATTTATGCCTCCTCTGTAAGGCGCACGGGTCGTGCGTCGGCACACGGGTAACCCGTGCGCTATGCCGTAGCAAAAATTCCCCCCTTCAGGCACACACGGGTCGTGCGTCATGCGCACGGGTAACCCGTGTGTGATGCCAAAGCAAAGGCAGGTCCCCTCCCAGGTACGCACGGGTAGTGCCTATGGCACGGGCTACCCGTGCATACCTGTACAACCACTCAAGTATTTTCAAATTTTTTTTTCACACAAAAGACATAAAATTAAAACAAAACACACACACAAAAATGAAATCCACACTAAAAACCGTTGGATTGTCTCCCAACAAGCGCTATATTTAACGTCTTTAGCTTGACGCCTGTTTTCGTCCGTCACAGGTCTCGCAAGGTGATGGATGTCACCTCCTCTATGTTACCTCGGTGGAAGTAGTGCTTAATCCTTTGGCCGTTTACCATGAATGTCTCACCGTCTTTTGTTAATTATTCCAAGACTCCGGGAGGGTTCAATACCTTCCCGATCACGAATGGCCCCGCCCACCTAGATTTAAGTTTTCCAGGAAAAGTTTAAGGCATGAATTGTACAAGAGGACTAGTTCCCCTGGTAAAAACTCTCGTTTCTTGATCATTTTGGCATGCCACCTTTTGGTTCTTTCTTTGTAAATTCGGGAATTTTCATAAGCTTCATCCCGAAACTCTTCCATTTCATTTAGATGGAGCAACCTCTCTTCACCGACCTTTTTGAAATCCAGATTTAGTTTCTTGACCGCCCAAAATGCCTTGTGCTCCAACTCTACCGGCAAGTGGCATGACTTCCCAAAAACAAGTTGATATGGAGACGTGCCCAACGGTGTCTTATATGCAGTCCGGTATGCCCATAGAGCATCATCCAATTTTAATGCCCAATCCTTTCAGTTGATGTTCACCGTCTTCTCAAGAATCTGTTTGATATCCCGGTTGGCCACTTCGGCTTGCCCATTGGCTTGCAGATAATATGCCAATGCAACTTTATGCTTCACCCTATATTTTGCCAATAAGTTGCTCATCAATTTATTTACAAAATGCGACCCTCCATCACTAATTAAAGCTCTTGGAGTGCCGAATCGAGTAAATATATTTTTCTTGAGGAACCGCATCACAACTTGGGCGTCATTTGTTCGTGAAGGAATCACCTCTACCCAACGGGACACATACTCTACCGCAAGTAGAATATATTGATAGCTCGAAGATGATGGAAATGGGCCCATAAAATCAATTCCCCACACATCGAACAATTCAACTTCAATTACATTTGTCATCGGCATCTCGTGTTTCCTGGAAATATTTCTCATCCTCTGACACCGGTCACATTGTTGCACATACAAATAACAATCGTTAAATAAAGTGAGCCAAAGACCCACTTTGCAATACCTTAAATCGTCGTCGCGAGTCGGACCAAAATGTCCTCCATAGGGTGAGGAATGACACTGTTGTAAGACTCCCTCCCATTCTTCTTGAGGTATGCATCTTCTAATGATTTTGTCCACGCACCTCTTAAAGAGTAGGGGGTCGTCCCACATATAGAACTTGACATCGTGGAAGAACTTCTTCTTCTGGTATGACGATAAATTTGGGGGCAAAACTCCCGCAGCCAAATAGTTGAAAAAATCCGGATACCACAGGAATTTTGCCTCTACCATGAGTAACCGTTCATCTGGGAATTCCTCCTTTATCAATTATGTGCCTCTTTTCATCTCCTCTTGATTTTCAATCCTAGATAAGTGGTCTGCCACCACATTCTCACATCCCTTTCGGTCTCTGATTTCTACATCGAATTCTTGCAATAAGAGAATCCATCTAATCAACCTTGGTTTCACATCCTTCTTATCAAAAAGATATTTGATGGCCGCATGGTCGGTGTGAACAATCATTTTCGTTCCAATTAAGTATGATCGGAATTTATCAAATGCAAAGACATTCACCAACATCTCCTTCTCGGTGGTGGTATAATTCTGTTGAGCACTATCCAACGTTCTACTAGCATAGTAGATGGATCTAAACAACTTTTCCCTTTTTTGACCGAGAACAACCCCTACAGCAAAATCGCTAGCATCACACATCAATTCAAATGGTTGACTCCAATCTGGGGCTACAAGAATAGGTGCGATCACCAACGCCTTCTTCAAGGTTTCAAATGCCTGCAAACAATCATTGGAAAAATTGAAAGCAACATCTTTTTCTAACAAATGGCTCAAAGGGTTAGAAATTTTTGAAAAGTCACGGATAAACCTTCTATAGAAACCGGCATGGCCCAAGAAACTCCGAATGGCTTTTTTGTTTGTAGGAGGTGGTAACTTCTCGATCGCTATAATCTTTTCCCGATCTACTTCCAAACCTGCGGAAGAGACTTGATGACCAAGTACAATACCATCGCGTACCATGAAATGGCAGTTTTCCCAATTGAGTACAAGATTGGTCTCTTCACATCGCTGTAAAACTAAGGAAATATTGTGAAGACAATTATCAAAAGAGTCACCAAACACAGATAAATCGTCCATAAACACCTCCATAACTTTTTCAATAAGATCGTGAAATATAGCCATCATACAACGTTGGAAAGTTGCAGGTGCATTACATAATCCAAATGGCATACGGCGAAATGCAAATGTGCCATAAGGGCATGTAAATGTCATTTTTTCCTGGTCTTCCGGTGCAATCATGATTTGATTGTACCCGGAATAACCATCTAAAAAGCAATAATAATCATAACCCGCTAGACGATCCAATATCATATATATAAAGAGGAGGGGAAAATGATCTTTTCGAGTGGCATCATTTAGTTTTCTATAATCAATGCAAATTCGCCACCCGGTAATAATTCTAGTAGCAATCAATTCTTCATTCTAGTAGCAATCAACTCTCTGGATAATGATTGATTTGGTTATTCTTTATTTTTGTTGTTTTCTGTAATACATAATGTATATATATTAGGGGCTCAATACATTGTAATCAATTTGTCAAGATAATATACTAAAACCAGAGATATTTTCTCTTCATTGTTTCTCTGCAACTTCAATGGAGTTCTTCTTCATATTTTCCTTTTTATATGCTCTCATTTATTCACTTCTAGATATGGTATCAAAGCAACCTTGTCTCTGTTTTCATTCTCTCTTTTTTTCATTATACATTCCTCCTATATTTTCTCATCCTCTCCATATTTTTGTTCTTTGCTCTCATTCTTCTGAGTTATCTTCATGGCAGAGGGTACTCAAATTCTCACATCTAATATTTCTCGGGCAAGATCCCAATCATCCCTTCTACCCGCATCATCCGACCTCGCAAATACAATAGTTATTTCACATCCCCTCACCGGCTCTAATTACATTACCTGGTGTAGGGCTTTTACTCTTGCTCTATCCATCAAGAATAAGATTGGATTTCTTGATGGTTCGATTATTACACCAACTATCACGGATACTATCTACACACCATGGTTGTGTTGCAACAACCTTATTTTATCATGGATACTCAACTTACTCTCGAAAGAAATTGCCTCAAATATTTTGTATATCAATTATGCAAAAGAGATTTGGGACAAATTGAAGACCAGATTTGCTCAGCCAGATAATATCCGGATTTTTTAGTTGCGGCAACGATTGAACACAATTACTTAGGGCTTTCGCCCAACTAAATACCGTCTGGGAGGTGTAGGTCCCAAGGGGGTGTAAGTGTAAGGTTTAGAAGGGGGTTGAATAAACCTTACCAAATTTTTGATTTAGTCCTTTTAAAAGTTCGAGTTGATACTACAGTTTTGTCTGGTGGGATGACCAATTTAGTTAATCGATGAGAGTTAGTCTCTCAACGGACTCAACTGAGCATTGATGGAATAACTCAAATGTTAAGTCTAAATTAACTCAATCGTAGTTTGATTTCAGCGGAAGACTTAACACCCTTAAGTTTGGTTAAGTAGAGATTTAGAGCTTGATTTAGTACTTAGAGATTATCTAATGGATAGCAAATATGTCGTGAGAATTAAACAAATATGATGCAAGAATTAAAGTCTTTGAAATGTAAATGACACAATAAGATTTTTATAGAGGTTCGAAGATGGGGTAATTCTTCTACTCCTCTTCTCCAACTCCTG
Organism: Rehmannia glutinosa; assembly: GCA_016081115.2. Classification (NCBI taxonomy): domain Eukaryota; kingdom Viridiplantae; phylum Streptophyta; class Magnoliopsida; order Lamiales; family Orobanchaceae; genus Rehmannia; species Rehmannia glutinosa. Next base: position 85,248,569 of record CM071936.1, on the reverse strand, counting down.
AGGAATCCACTAGGTATTGATCAAGATACAAAGTGGTAATAGTCCGGATACAAGTCTTGATCACACACCGACTTGATCCTTTGGGACTCGATCTGAGACGCCTTGATCACTTAGGCAAGCTTCTCGTGCGACTCGGCTTCTTCATTGCAGGCATTTTGCCTTGCTACTATAGCCCACTTGCTCAAGCTCTTTGGATTTGATCACGAAGCCCTCCAAAAGCTAAAGACTTGGTTCGACCTTGAACCTTCCTACACTCCTTCGTGGAATGTAGACCCTTGATTCTTGATAATTTCCTCTTCAACTCGATTGAAGTTATCTTTCCTTCACGGTGAGTGTTGGATTGATGTTCTTCGTAGTGTAGGCTTGAGGATTCGAAATATTTCAGGTTTACGGTTCTAATAATTGCTTGAACGTTTGTGGTTCTCGGTCTCTTCTATTCTCAAAGTCATTTCTCGGCCTTTTATAGTGATCTTTCAAAAATTTGCCCGTTGAAGAGATAGGCTTACTTTTGAAAGTCACTTGCGATAATCGTTGGCTTGTCTTGTTGCGATCCTTGGAATTGCCATTTCCTCGTATGAATTGTTCTTCACCTTTTTCGAGTTCGACACGATGTAGTGCTTCCAATTGGTTTATTCTTTTTGCACGCACGGGGTGAGCACTTCGAGAAAGGTAGTATGGAGATATTACTTGTTTAGGTAATTCTCTTGATTTACGTACAACGGATCTTTTTCGATTATCTCGACTTATTGCATTTCCTTGCTTTCCCCGGGTGACTTAGAGTCGACTTCCAATCATGGGATGACTCTTCTCGTCACTTCAACTTGAGACTTGGCTTTTCTTGAGTTGACTTGACGATACTCCACTCACCGCATCTCACCGCTTCTTGATAGAGTTCCGTCTACTCTTCTTTGCCATACTGGTGTCTTGCAACGAGTCTTCCTTCTAGTCTCCGTTGTCTTCTTGCATGTTTGGGCATAGGCGACTTAACTTTCGGCTTGACCAGCCTATTTATTACAATGCGCTTTATAACAAAAAATGGGGTGCCAACTTCCTATTCTAAGTTTTACATGGCATTCATCAAAATCTAAACAATAAATTTCCTAACAATTTCCCCTTTTTGATGATGCCAAAACTTAAACCATTCAAAAATGTAAATATCAAAGATACATACGGATAGTGTATTCACATAGAATGTATGCATAGAATCAATCCTTTTATTGATCATAACATTCTTGTTCTTTTACACAATTGTTTACAAAGGTGTATCGAGCATACATTTGTCTACACAAAACAAATAAAGAATTTATAGCTTTATTGCGGAAGACTTACATAGTATGTATTTACATAATGAAATACATGAAGGGGTGGGCAATGCAACACTTCATCTCCTTCGATGTCTCCTTCTTTCATCTTGTTCGAGATCTTCGCTCTTCTTCTCTTTTTCTCATCGTCAATTTTCTTCTTCTTTTCATATGCCTTCCTAAGCGGCTTCATCTCTTCTTAATCTTTCTTGTCTTTCCTCCCATAGCTGAGTTTGTCTCTTGTTTTCTTCTTCTATTCTTTTCGCATACTCGGCATTACTTTTAGCCACTTGCAAATTTGCTATTTGGTCAAGACCAGCCCCAGTAGATCCTCCTTTCTTGCCGGATCTACGTATTCAATATTTTTGGCGAGAAGCCTGGTCAAAACCTCTTCCTCCACCACCGCTTCTTCCTCTACCTGCGGGCGTGTATTGTCTTTGTCTTCTTCTTTCCACCAGTGACCCGGGGAGTGACCAGCAGTGCGATCGCTTGGTGAGTCTGCGCTGTCGGCTTCTTCACATAACGTGATACCCTTTTCCCGATACAAGTCCCAAGCTTGAGCCATAGACATATTTGCAAAGTATCCTTCGAGATGCGGCGTTTTAAATTCATCAACGATCGTGGCTCTGTCCCGACATCGAGATGGCATAAGTGTCTCTGTCTTCTTTTGGAGTGCCTCCATGTTGTTTCAAGATGTTCATAACTCGGGCATCCATTCTTCCTTCCACTTTCTCCATCCCCTGCTTCAATTGTCTTTCTCTTTTCGACCATAGATATAGCGAGTGTTGGAGTGGCGAGTCACGGGGAGTTTGCTTTGCGATAATGTCACCAGGGCGTGACAAGACCTTGTTGGGGGGTTTGTGCGATCATCAAGGTCACATCTTTCGATCCTTCCCCCTCAACGGATTTTCCTTTCTTTTGTTTCAACACTTCCTCAGCTGTCTTTCCCTTCGCAGCTGCATCCACTTTTCGACGGATCTCTTCATGCTTTAAGGTATTCCTCTTCCCCCTTTTTGGCATCATCAAAGGAGAGAGGAACGCTTGGAAACATACTGGCAAGCATGAAGTTGAGCCTGCTGATAGTCGAGTTCTGTCTCGAGTCTGCTGCGGAGTATGCGGCACGAAATTCAGAGCGAGTAGCGTTGGACTCTGCTGAAATTAGCTTCATTTCAGCCATGAGAAGGCTGAATTTTCTGTCCATATTTGCTTCCAGACAATGGAGATCACTCTTATTTTGCTCACGCAGCAGCTTCCTCATTTAATAGTGTGTGTGAGGATTTAATGTGTTCAAAATCTTTCATCATTTTTGCCTGATGAATCATAAAGATTAGTGGGTGATGAAGTGTGTGTGTCATAGTCACTATTACTAGAATCGAGTTTGATGAGTTGGAGTGTACCTCATCTTCTTGGTCGAGTTGATCTTGTTCCTTGGCCATTAAGCGGTCGGGGCTTCTTCTTCAGAGTCACTTGAGTAGTCACCACTGCTCTCTGAATCAGTGTCTCTCTTGACTTGGCTTTTATTTTAAGATCTCTCTGCGACCAATATTGCCTTTTCCTTTTCTTGTCTTCTTTCTCTGAAGACCTTTCTTTCTTCTTCATTCCTGTATTTGTTGACTACAGGATATGGGCAATCAATGACGTAGTGACCTGGTTGTCTACAGTTCCAACATAGATATTCAACCTTTTGATAAGCTCTTTCCATTCTTGGATTGTCACCCTTTGATATTCAACTTTTTGATGATCTGTTCTCTTGGTTGGCCTATCTTCCCTTGACTTGGAGGAGTGAGTGTCTTCGGAAGATTCGCCCTTGCCTCTCTTGTAGTTCTTATTGAAGAACTTGTTGAACCTTTTAACCATCGGGGCTATTTCTTACCGGATCAATGACTTCTTTGACCTCGACTCTCTTTCCATCCTTAACAATTAGAGCAACTGTTTTGGGTACAACCTGTCTCTTCCTGATCTTTTCTTCTCGGCTCAAATTCGTAGGCTTTGAGATCGAGAAACGATTCATGGTTGGAGGTCTTCGATAGGTCCATGGAATGTCTTAGTGCCATGACCTTCATTTCCCATTCGGTTGGGAGACTTTTTAAGATCTTCATACACATTTCTTCCGTATATTCCTTTCCAAGTGCGAATAGCTCGTTGGTGATTTACGTGAACCAAGCATCCAGTTGATCCAGGTTTTCTCCTGCGATCATTTTGAAATTCTCAAATTTTTGTACATCCACCGATAATTTATTTTCTTTGATTTGCTCACGAGCCTTCACAAATCGGTGTTAGTTTGTCCCATTTCTTTGGGCGTTTTGCATGATTTGACTTTATTGAACATGGCTTTGTCGAGGTTTTGTAAAGGATGTCCTTGGCTACATTGTCCAGGTTGTATCTTTTTCTCATCATCATTTGTCCATTCGGTTCTTGGTTTTCAACCATGGTAGATCCGGGAGCGACATCCTCTTCACCTCATTTTGCAACTCTTCTTACATACCGTGTTCACCTTTAAGATTTGCGGTGGCCCATCCTCTATCACTATCCACATCTCATCATGTAATGCCGATAGATGAGCACATCACAATTTTCCAATCATCAAATTCTTCAATTGTGAACATAGGGATGCGTGTCAAATTTGCTTCCATGATAATAAATTTTAATGATAAAGAGAGTTTTGAAAGTTTAAGTACTAAAGCGGACTTTGCAAAGTTTGGAGATCTAGTTCATAACCGGTGCGGAAGGCTCAATGAACCAACCGCTCGATACCCTTGTAGGTCCCCGAGGGTGTAAGTGTAAGGTTTAGAAAGGGGGTTGAATAAACCTTACCAAATTTTGATTTAGTCCTTTTAAAAGTGCGAGTTGATACTTCACAAATTGTGTCCTAGGTGGACATGACCAATTTAGTTAATCAAGAGAGTTAGTCTCTCAACGAGACTCAACTAAGTTGTTGATGGAATAACTCGGTTGTTAAGTCTAAATTAACTCAACTTTGTGGTTTGATTTCATTGGAAGACTTAACACCCTTAAGTTTGGTTAAGTAGAGATTTAGAGCTTGATTTAGTACTTAGAGATTATCTAATGGATATCAAATATGTCGTAAATTAAACAAATATGATGCAAGAATTAAAGTCTTTGAAATGTAAATGACACAATAAGATTTTTATAGAGGTTCGAAGATGGGGTAATTCTTCTACTCCTCTCTTCTCCAACTCTCTGGAGGAAACCACTAGGTATTGATCGGTATACAAAGTGGTAATAGTCCGAGATACAAGTCTTGATCACACAACCGACTTGATCCTTTGGGACTCGATGCGAGACGCCTTGATCACTTAGGCGGCTTCTCGTGCGACTCGGCTTCTTCACAGGGCATTGCCTTGCTACTACAACCCACTTGCTCAAGCTCTTTGGATTTGATCACGAAGCCCTCCAAAAGCTAAAGACTTGGTTCGACCTTGAACCTTCCTACACTCCTTCGTGGAATGTAGACCCCTTGATTCTTCAGTAATTTCCTCTTCAACTTATTGAAGTTATCTTTCCTTCACAGGTGAGTGTTGGATTGATGTTCTTCGTAGTGTAGGCTTGAGGATTGAGAATATTTCAGGTTTACGAGTTCTAATAATTGCTTGAGCGTTTGTGGTTACTCCGGGGTCTTCTATTCTCAAAGTCATTTCTCGGCATTTTATAGTGATCTTTCAAAAATTTGCCCGTTGAAGAGATAGGCTTACTTTTGAAAGTCACTTGCAGTCGTTGGCTTGTCTTGTTGCAGTCATTGGAATTGCCATTTCCTCGTATGAATTGTTCTTCACCTTTTTGAGTTACGACACGATGTAGTGCTTCCCATTGGTTTATTCCTTTTGCATGCTTAAGGGGTGAGCACTTGAGAAAGGTAGTATGGAGATATTACTTGTTTAGGTAATTCTCTTGATTTACGTACAACGGATCTTTTTCGATTATCTCGACTTGCGTTTCCTTGCTTTCCCAGGTGACTTAGAGTCGACTTCCAATCATGGATGACTCTTCATTTACTTCAACTTGAGACTTGGCTTTTCTTGAGTTGACTTGGTGATACTCCACTCACCGTGCATCTCACCGCTTCTTGATTAGAGTTCCCGTCTACTCTTCTTTGCCATACTCGGTGTCTTGCGGGAGTCTTCCTTCTAGTCTCCGGTTGTCTTCTTGCATGTTTGGGCGTGGTGACTTAACTCGGCTTGACCATTTATTTATTACAATGCGGTTTATAACAAAAAATGGGGTGCCAACTTCCTATTCTAAGTTTTACATGGCATTCATCAAAATCTAAACAATAAATTTCCTAACAGGAGGAACTGAGAAATTTCCGACCACTTTCATTTTGCTCTCATGGCCTATGCACTTGTAGTGATGTTCGTATGGTGAGATACAATTTTGTGACTATGTTTTTAAATTTTATGGGCTTTAATGAATCATACGAAGGGATACGAGTACATATACTTCTTATAAACCTAACACATTCTCTGGATAAAATGTTCTCCATGGTCCTTCAAGAAGAAAGGCAACGCGCGACACACATTTCATTCTCTTGTGTAGTGGAACCGTCATCTTTTGCGCTGAATTATGCCACAGATCAGAGGGACAATCAGAGGAAAGGAAAAACAGACATGGTGTGTGATCATTATGGAAAAATAGGTCATACACGTGACAAATGCTACAGATTAATCGGATTTTCTCCGAACTTCAAATTCATCAAGTCGAAAATGAAAAATTTTGGACAGAAACACTCAGCCTACCTATCTTCTTCTCAAGAAAATCGGCTATCTCGAGGATAGACGGAATATGGGGTCATTTTTTACTCGGGACTAAATTCAAAAGCTCATGACCTTGATCAATAGTGATGCAACCCAACTGCCTCAACCCCCTCTTCGCTCTTCTTATGGTATACATTCATCCCATCTTTCCAACATGGCGGTATCTCATTTTCTCACAACTCCACTAATCATGTCACTACACTTAAGAGCACACCATGGATCATTGATCGAGCAACAGATCACATGGTGCATTTCTCCATCTTTTTCACTTTGCACCGCCATTAGCTTATCACTCTCACGTTAATCTTCCTAATGACACTACAGTGAAGTTATCTTCAAAGGAACAATGCACCTCACCCCCACCATCACCTTATTCGATGTCGTATGCATCCCTTCATTTCATTTCAATTTAATCTCCATCAATAAACTATTTCAAGCTTCTTCTTCTTGTATCATCTTTCTCAATGATGCACTATCTTTAGGACCTCTCTTCGAGGACGAAGATTGACTAGCTAAACTCCATCAGTTTATATCTCTTCCGACCCATGCCTCTTTAGTCAAAACTCTCTATCCGTTAAATGTCTTTCTATCAAATTACGGATGACTCTCTTTGCATCTTAGATTAGGTCGATTAGGCGATTTTTATCGCCAAAATAAATTCCCAAAATAAAAGATTGTGTTTTTAATTGTTTTGTCTTTCTAGACTTATGGTATGATTTGGACTTATTCAGATTAGGAAAGAAATCACATTGATATGGTATTAATATATTAGGACTCTTGGATAGTATCTTGTTTCCTAACATAAGTTATTTACTTGTCATATATTTGTATATATCTTTTTCCTTGTGTATTAGGTCTCTTGAAGGACTTGGAGACTTGAATGCCTATATAAAGATAAGAGGACGTCCATAGAGTTACAAGAGTCTTGAGAGTTTTAATAGTCATTCAAGCACAAAGGAGTCTGTTTTAGTGTGAGTTTTGCATGTATTTTAGGGCATATTTATGGCTATAATTGTTTATAAACATGCAATAACTCATATCACAATAGTATATATTCGCTCTTTGTGGAAAAGGTATTACGCTTTGCTTGTTTTGTAGGAATTTAACGATATTTGGAGTGATTTTGTGATAAATATGAGCATTGGACCTAGAAGCATCAAGAATCGGCGATTACACCCATTAGAAGCCATTATATTGGTCTGAGTCATAGTAATGATTAGGTGTGTCAAAACAACGAGGGGTTTATCTCAAGAAACGTCCAAACGCGTGCGGAATTTCCAACACTTTGCGGGGTTTAGTATTTTCGCCATAAATCTCTCTACAAAATTGATATTGAACTAATTCAAGTGGCTACGGAAAGGTAAGAGAGAGGACTACAACTCTTATGAAGACCCCATAAGCAAATTCGGACGTTTGGATGACGCCTTGGCGGGTGGTCGATTGGCATGTTTCTGCGGACCTAGCACGGCTTGGCGTCGCTGGGCGCACGGCCGTCTGTGCGGAAAAGAGAGCTTGACAGATTTACAACTAGGTTTTGACCCAAACGGAGTACAAATAGAGATGGGGCACCCACAAAACAAAGATCTGGCTGATTTTTACCTAGAAATCGGAGAAAGAGCAATTTTCCATCGGAGAATTGGAGAGATCGATCAAGACCGCAACCACACCTTCGGGGATTGAAGATAGATCGAGAGATCATCATTATCTCCGAGTTCACTCATTCCATAGTATCATTATTTTCAATTAGTTAGACATGAATATTAATAATTTGTCTATGAATTATTTCTTTTCTATATCACGGCTAAACACTTTGTGATTCCCTGGGGTTGGGAGTAGGTTAATGAATATTTTTGTTTGATGATTCATTGCAATCAAAGTTAATGTTTTCCAACCCTATTCAAGTACTTTGCTTTAATTAACTTGTTTTATCAAAAGGCTATTGGTTTAACTTGTTTTGATATATTGATTCATAATTCGAACAAATGAGTTTCAATATTAGATCTATGAGTACTTGACATGAATATTTTGCATGATTGAGAAGTCTGTGAATATTCGTGAGGCTTTATAATCTTTTGATCTTTTGGGAGTTGGATATCTCATGTTGAGTAGAATCTTGCATAGGTATTCCGATCAATGCTTTTACGTACATCTCGAGAGAGGGGTAACTTACTTTTGTGATTGGTCATAGGGAAGAATACGTTTAACTTTGGTTTGATTAATCGATAATAAAAGGGGATATTAAGCAAACCATAACCCAGGAATCCATTCATTCATACTTGATCTTTTAATCCACTCTTTTCTTTGTTTCTTTTTTAGGATAATTTACGCTTTAGTGTTAATAAAACCAATCTATCTCAAATTCGATAGTCTAAATAAAAAT
>CM071936.1:84974262-85240016 GCA_016081115.2 Rehmannia glutinosa | reverse complement strand
GTCACGTATTGCTACGTATATCTCACATAGGTACGCAAATACAATCCAATAGACATAGCATAGATCTTTGAAAACCGCAGACATGTATTACGGGTAGCACCGCAGGGTTCCACCAGGGATACATCGACCCCGACCTCTCGAGTCCCCGGCTCACGGGGCCTAAGCAATCGTACTTCATATTCATGCAAAATAATCTAAGCATTTAACAAGGACAATAAAGTTTAGAAAACAAACCCCACCTTGAACGTAGCTTTGAAAATTCTCAGAGAGCTAGAAGTGCTCTGGATGCAAGCACGCCTAATCCTCGCCGATAAATCGCCTAATCAATAGAAACAATACTAGTTAAAATCCTCGAATATTCTAAACTTAATCTAAAAAAATAATAATCTAAAAATCCTGTTAGGGGTCGACTGGGAATCAAAATAGAAATTTCCCTGGAATTGAAGGCTAATTTGCTGGTTTGGGACTCAAGGATAATTCGCCTATTACCTATGTGACCACAACCAAAATTCCTCCTCCTCCAATTTCCTCATACAATGCATCACCCCCTCAACTCTCCTCTTCTTTTTCTTCTTTTCCTTCTTTCTTTTTTTCCTTTTCTTCTTTTTTCTTTTCTTTCCTCTCTTTTCCTAATCTCACTACCTCTTCTACCTCAAATTCTTGACTTCTTTTCTTCTCTTTTTCTTTCTTCTTTCCCTTCTCTTTCTCTTTCTTCTCTTTCTTTTGTTTCTATCGCCACATCCCTCCATTTTTCTTCTTTTCTTTTTTTTTCTTCTTCTTTTCTCCCTAAATCAAATTCTCAACCAATTTAAAACCAACTTTCTCCCCACAACCAGACACCATCTCGCTTCTCCCTCTCTATTTTTTTTCAAACCTCACGCACGCATTAATACCTGGCAAAGAACGGGCAAGGCTGCCCAATACCGATAGGCAGTTTCGTGTTCGGCTTGAGTTTAAGCTGGACTGAACTGAGAAGTTGCTTATCACGGCCTGTTCGGGAAATTTTTCCGCTGTGGTCGACCTAAGCCGTGTTTTAATTTTTTTTTTTTTGTCGAAGGCCATTGGGAAAAGGCGCACGGTTGTCGTTGGTTGAATAGTTTTTGGTTTGGGACTGATTCTCGCCTGTGTGGCCGTGTGAAGATGAAACCGAGGATTGAAATATTTACCTTACCGTTTTCTCGCTAAGAGTACGTGAATTTCTCTCAGATCGTTGTTTGTTTTATAGACTAGATTAGGGTTATGGTTTGTGGCACAGTTAGAGTCCTAATCAAGAGTTCAAGCAGGGGTGCGAAAACTCAAGGATGTTTATCACTCAGACTTGGATGTATGAAATATTCCTTCTTTTTTTTTTTTTTTTTTAGATTCAAAAACGAGAATTGGTTTGAATTATGACATCCTAAATTTTGGAATTCTACTGGAGTAGGATTTTTGAATAGGCTAGATCATTTATACACTAAGCCACGGTAAATCGCCCTGCTTAAATTGCCTGGGGTAATTAATCATTTTGATTGATAATTGGGCTTGATTTATAAAAGATGTAATAAATTAGCCCCTAAACAAACTAATCTTAATCTAAAATTCATAATTTTTAATAAAAGCCTAGATAAAAATTTTTTGGGTGTTACATTATACCTCAAATACATGCAAACTTCACACCTATCAAAATCCTCAACCTAAATCATGGATGCATCTCCATCAACAATCTTGAAACGGAAAAGTACAAACCTAGAGACGAATGATGGCACACAATAAAGAATCCAAAAGAAAATCCATATTACCCGGCTATGCATGTCAAGCAACAAATCAACTGAGTTCTCGTATATCTAATCAAGGACGATCAAACAACGCATGGTGAATGTTTCAATCACATTCTCAAGATCAAGTATATGCTTCTCATCTCACATGAATATGTGGACGGTTTACACTCAAATCAATTCAATGTCGCAAAATTGGCTTGCAGACTGCAATTGCCTTATATCTCCGCCTACTAGAATGTGCGGCAATTTGTGAATCAAAAGTGACTTTCTCATTCGTTGTAAATTTAAGGCTCTTGTTAGGGTAGGAAATTTTTGATAAAGTGACTCAAACTCTCGTTATGATAGACCAGTGAGTATATCAATCATCTACATTACAATCTCATGTTACTCCACCTTCCCCTTATTTTCATCACTTTACTCATCTCCATCTCTCCTTTTCTATCTTGGAGAATCACCTCAAATTACAATCCTTATCCCCCAAGTTCATGTAAATGAAAATTCATGTTAATAACGCTTGATTTTTTTTCTGACTCCTTTGTGAATTTTCAACATTTCTCTTTCAACTCCTTTTCTTCCTCTTTGTTCCAATCAACCAAATATGCCCAATTATCTAACTTTTTCATACCCACTGTTCAACCTCATTCACTCTCTACTCAATGCTATACACTGAGTGTAGGGTAACGGGATATATCAAGTTCAAGGCTTAAATTTGTGGTTATCAAAGAAATAGACAATAGGCTCAAATTACAACTAGAAATTTCAACATCGTTAGGTAAGCAAAAGGCTTGAAAGGCTAACAAAGATGGTCTTTAATCACAGCTCACAATTCGCATACAACATGTGTGCCTTGACATAGAGATACCTGAGCAAGTTTTTGGAATTTAACAACATGAATGATACACTCAAATCACAACAAGATTGCATAAGATGTAAGCAATAAAGGCTCAAAAGCTCACAGGCTTGTAAATATGTAATTGAAAGCATCAAACCAAGTTTTCCATATCCACATGCTCAATGTTATCTATTCAAGGCTCAATGAACTCATACCCAACATCCAATCCCAACAATACAAAATTTCAATCAACACACAAACAACAAGACGCATCATGTCCGGTCAACTAACTCTCTAACATCTATAAAAGCAATAAACGTGCTAAAGCCGTAAACGTGCTTCTAATGTAATGCAACCTAGAATGCTCTACATGCAACTATATGAAAACACACAAAATGCAAGATTTTTTTTTTCATCATCTACACTTTTCATATATCAAAATACTACCTCTCCCCTTAAACTTGAATGAAATTATATTTTTTTCGGAAGGGGAAAATAGAATATCAATAGTGAAAAATGGAGATATACCTGAATTACTACTTAGAGGTGAAGGGAAAGTGGCCCGTGAGATGTGCCACATTTGAATCGTGGAGGTTCCATTCCCATTTCTTGTCTGCTTAACTCCTCTTCTTCCGCCACCATATCCTCTACATCCGAGAAGCCTTCAACTCTGCCTTTTCCTTGCATCGATAAAGATCCGTGAACTCGTTTATGTGCCCGTAGTTAAGCAGAAGTTGGCTGTGTCGCCAAGGTATCTACCGTGGGTGTATCTTCGGGGGTTAGGCAATGGAAATGCGACACCTTTCTTCTCAGAGAAGAACCAACACACCATCTTCATTTGCAATAAATTTCATGGTGCAAAGACGCCATATTGACCGAGTGCGCCCCTGCAGATAGGCTCCAAGCCCTGTAAATCAATATTGAAATATCGGGCAATAGGGGTAATCGTGACTTTATGGAAATATCACCCTTCGCCTAACCAATCGCTTCAACTTGCTCAAATAGGCTACCGTTGGTTGAAAGGTGTATTTGCAGCATACACCATAATAGATACAACTCCTTGGTCATCCCCCAACATTTTCTCGCGTGAACACCGAGATGCAAACATGTTTGTATGTACCGGAAAATTAGATTCCGGATCCAAGAGGCTTTTGGGCAGTGGTATATAACATGGGCCTGCCTGTATGCTTTCAACAAGATTTCCAAAACGATACCGATCATAGTTGTCCATCACCAATCGTAGCTCATTGGGACTCAAAAAATGGTGTTCAGCCAGGTAATAAATAGTTGTCTACGTGACATTCCCCCAAAAAACGTATTTCATACCGCTTCAAAAGCCCTGTTTGAAAACTTCGACTTTGGGATTTCAAAAACTCCAACATGAATCGCTTAAAAATGTTGTGCCACCTTTAGCTCATGAAATTGGTCCATCCGACTTTTGCGAAGAGATGCCAAATGTCATCATGTATCCCCTAGTTTGCATAGCCATCGCCGTGATAGGGATGGAGATATTTATTACCAACCAAGCGATTCCACCGCTCAATATCATTTGGCGCTTGTCAACATAACCCCATATACCAGTTGGGGTGTACGGCCCACATCTTGCGATGCCTCGTCTCTATGTGCCACCGCATACAGCTCGCTCTCTTCCTCCTCTCGGGATTCCTTTGGTCACCATGATAGAATTGGTACCTAAAATAAACTTTATTAGCATCCCAACAAGATCAATGGCAAGTACATATTGATGAATTTAGGCCAACAAATTAAATGGTGTGTAATGACTTTCCTGACAAAGACTAATCGATCAAGCAACCTCCAAACAATCAACAAATATGGCCAAAATAGGAAGCATTAACTTAAAGCTCGAACAATCATAGCTCATGCCCAATTCATCAACAATTCATTCAAATTTGTCTCAATGTTACAAGCTCACAAGGTGTTTGATAAATTGCCCCTAAAAAGAACTCATCCAAATCATAGCAAAAATATCAAAGAAAGCACCCAATACATAATTTACAAGAAATTCACAAGAATAAATGAAGTTCTTACTTAATTCTCAAATTTATCACAAAGGGATGAACTTGAAACCCTAGGTACTTTTCCCCAAATGCTTTAATCCAAACTTGAATGCAATGCAAATTATAGGTCTAGTATGATGGATGAATGAGTTTTATGGGAGAATATAGAGAAGAATACAGAAATTATCGATCTCAAGAGAGGATTTTGCAAGAGGGGCGACGTATATTTGGAATGGAAGAGTGTTTAAAACCGCCTTATTTATGCCTACTTCAGAAGGGCGCACGGGTCATGGCTGTCGCACACCTAAAAACTGTGCGCTATGCCGTAGCAAAATTCCCCTTCAGGCACACACAGGTCGTGCGTCATGCGCACGGTAACCCGTGTGATGCCGGGCAAAGCGGGTCCTCCCGTGCGCGCATTGAGGCACATGGGTACGGCTACCCGCGGCATACCTCGTACAACCACTCTAGTATTTTCAATTTTTTTCACACAAAGACATAAAATTAAAACAAAACACACACACAAAAATGAAATCCACACTAAAAACCGTTGGATTGTCTCCCTGACAAGGGCTATATTTAACATCTTTAGCTTGACGCTGTTTCCCGTCCGTCCACGGGTCATGTAATTGATGGATGTCGCCTCTTCCTATGTTACCTGGTGGAAGTAGTGCTTAACCCTTTGGCCGTTTACCATGAATGTCTCACCATCTTTTGTTAATAATTCGAAGACTCAGGAGGGTTGATACCTCCCCAGATCACGAATAGCCCACGACCACTAGATTTAAGTTTTCCGGGAAAAGTTTAGGCGTAGATTGTCTGAAGGACTAGTTCCCCTATGGTAAAAACTCTCGTTTCTTGATCATTTGGCATGCTACCTTTGGTTCTTTCTTTGTAAATTAAAGGAATTTCGTAGCTAAATCAGAAACTCTTCCCGTTTCATTTAGATGGAGCAACCTCTTCACCGACCTTTTTGAAATCTAGATTTAGTTTCTTGACCGCCCCGTGCGCGTGCTCCAACTCTACCTTGTATTAGAGTGGTGACTTCCCAAAAACAAGTTGATATGGAGACGTGCCCAACGGTGTCTTATATGCGATCCCGGTACATGCCATAGAGCATCATCGATTTTAATGTCCAATCCTTTCGTTGATGTTCACCGCCTTCTCAATAATCTGTTTGATATCCCGCTATGGCCACTTCGGCCGCCCATTGGCTTGCAGGATGATATGCCATGCAACTTTATGCTTCACCTATATTTTGCCAATAAGTTTGCTCATCAATTTATTTTACAAAAATGCGACCCTCCATCACTAATTAAAGCTCTGATGGAATCAGGAATATTTTTCCCGGTAAATATATTTTCTTGAGAACATCTGTGGGCATCATTTGTTTGTGAAGGAATCACCTCTACCAACGGACACATACTCTACCACACATCGAACAATTCAACTTCAATTACATTTGTCATCGGCATCTCGGTGTTTCTTGGAAATATTTCATCCCTTCCTGACACCGCTGCCATTGTTGCACATAAATAATAACCGTTAAATAAAGTGAAGCGCGATAGCCCACTTTGCAATACCTTCAACGTCGTCGCAGTCGGACTAAAATGTCCTCCAGGAGGGTGAGGAATGACACTCGTTGTAAGATTCCCCCATTTCGTTTTGAGGTATGCATCTTTCTTAATGATTTGTCATATCTTAAAAGTAGGGTCGCCCCACATATAGAACTTGACATCGTGGAAGAACTTCTTCTTCTCGGGTATGACGATAAATTTGGGGGCAAACTCATGACCAAATAGTTGAAAAATCCTGATACCACGGAATTTTTGCCTTTACCATGAGTAACCGCTAAATGCAAGGAATTAAACCTTTATCAATTATGTGCCTCTTTTCATCTCCTCTTGATTTTCAATCCTAGATAGAGTGGTCTCGCACCACATTCTCACATCCCTTTTCGGTCTCACGGTTTTACATCGAATTCTTGCAATAAGAATCCATCTAGTAACCTTGGTTTTCGCATCAGCAACTTTATCAAAAAGATATTTGATGGCTGCATGGTCGGTGTGAACAATCATTTTCGTTCCAATTAAGTATGATCGAATTTATCAAATGCAAAGACATTCACCAACATCTCTCCTTCTCGGTGGTGGTATAATTCGATACCACCCGTTCTACTAGCATAGTAGATGGATCTAAACAACTTTTCCCTTTTTTTGGCCGAGAACAACCCTACCACAAAATCGCTAGCATCATACATCCAATTCAAATTGACTCCAACTGGGGCTACAAGAATAGGGTGCGATCACCAACGCTTCTTCTTCAAGGTTTCAAATGCTCCGCAAACAATCATTGGAAAAATTGAAAGCAACATCTTTCTAACAAATGGCTCAAAGGCTTAGAAATTTTTGAAAAGCTCACGGATAAACCTTCTATAGAAACCGGCATGTTAAGAAACTCGAATGGCTTTTTTGTTTGTAGGAGGTATAACTTCTCATCGCTTCAATCTTTGCCTATCTACTTCAAACTGCGGAAGAGACTTGATGACCAAGAAATGCAATACCATCGCGTACCATGAAATGGCGAGTTTCCCACCGAGTACAAGATTGGTCTCTTCACATCGTAAAACTAAGGAAATATTGTGAAGACATTATCAAAAGAGTCACCAAACACGATAAATCGTCCATAAACACTCTCCATAACATTTTCAATAAGATCGTGAAATATAGCCATCATACAACGTTGGAAAGTTGCTAGGAGTGCATTACATAATCCAAAATGGCATACGGCGAGAAATGCAAATGTGCCATAAGGGCATGTAAATGTCATTTTTTTTCTGATGTTCCCAAGGTCAATCATGATTTGATTGTACCCGAATAACCATCTAAAAAGGAATAATAATCATAACCCGCTGACGATCCATATCATATATATAAAGAGGAGGGAAAATGATGTTTTTCGGAGTGGCATCATTTAGTTTCTATAATCAATGCAAATTAACCACATTATGATTCTAGTAGCAATAAATTCTTCATTCTCATTTTTCACGACCGTTACCCCTCTTTCTTCGCACCACTTATACCGGACTTACCCATGAACTGTCGGATATAGCATATATGATTTGACATCTAACCATTTGATAACGCCTATACATCTTGCATGATAGGGTTTAGTAAAGTCTTTAGTTTTGCAGCGATGGTTTATAAATATCTTCCATCCTAATTTTATGCATAACAATTAGATGGATTTATGCCTTTTTAAATCGATTATTGACCATCCCGCTAAGCCTTTGACTTATGTTTTTGTAAAACCCTCAACAATTTATCAAGTTGAGTAGGAGTGAGAAGAGATGATACGACATCAATTTGCATTGTTCGCCCCAAGAAATGCATATGTGAGGTGTTCGGGTAATTGCTCGGGGTTAAAAATGTCGTAGTTGTTGTTTCAGTCCGCGCCGCAGGTTGCTCGCGTGCTCGAGCGCCTGAGTCGTGCGTGATCCTTTGCTCTATAGATTTCCGATACTTCCACACGGGTTGCCGTTGCTCGGCCCCTACCCGCCCGTCGTCAGCGAGGTTCTCAATTCTCGCTTCGGCATCACGCACAGGAGTTGCCGCGCGTGCATGTACGCATGGGTCGTGCGTGGGTAATGTGAGGCTTGACTCCCTTATTTCCAACTTCGCATTCTCGCCTCTTGCGCTCCTAGGTAGTTCTTGCATATGATCTAAGGCATAGACATGAGTCGTGCGGATCTTGGTTATCAAAATCAAGCACAACACTGGGACATAGAGCACGAATGGGTTAGACGAAAATTCCCGATCATCCGTAGACAATGTATGATCAACATAATCCTCAATCATGAACTAACTATATCTAAAAAATTAAAATTTTCCACCGTATCATGAAATTTCGTTTGCCTTATATATAAAAAAAGCGTGCTCATCATTAACCCATAAAGTGAGCTCTCGCTTTTGTATGTCTATTAAGGCTTTCGGTAGCAATGAATGGACGATCCAAGTATCAGCGTAGAACATCACGATTTTCTTCCGTATCAAGAACGAGAAATCCCCAGAATATAAATTTATCAACTTTACAACACGTCTTCTATATTTACCTTTGGATATGTAAATGTGATCTGCCAGTTAAGTTGCAATGTCACCATGGTTGGCTTCACTTGCTTAGTCCAAACTTCCCGAAAATGGACAAAGACATCAAATTAATACTTGCCCAAATCACACAGCGCTTTGTTAAAGTTACCAAATGGCATAAGGGATAGTGAAACTCCCGGATCGTTCGTTTTGTGGTAACTTCCTTTGGATATCGCGCTACATGTTCCTCGTCACCCACCGTTTCAAAGCTTGTCATCTTAAATCTTTTCGACATAACATCCTTAAGAAATTTCGCGTAATTTGGCATTTTGCTCTAATCGTCTGCAAAAGGAATGCTAATGTGCAATTTCTTAAATATATCAAAATTTTTGCAAATTGATCATCAAGCTTTTCTTTTGAAATCTTTGAGGAAGGAAGATGGCAATTTAGATATATTAGAGTTAGGCGATGATTTAAACTTCCACCTTTGTTTGCTCTCATCTTGTCTCTCTTTTTCCTTGTCGACTTGACATCATCTTTCATCACTTGATTCAACATCTCCCGACTTGGATGCTTCATGAAATTTTCAGATTACTTCAGTTCTTCTTTAGGCCTCATATTCCGTACCTCTCACTTAACCTAATAACTTGCATTGCTCCTTAGGATTAACTTAGGTGTTACTTGAAATTGACCATTTTGATGTTGCCCACCAACAATTGTAGCCAATTGGCCCACTTGGAGTTTCAAGATTCTTTATCGAACTTGTCATTGGGTCATTTGTAGCTCCACCATCCATCCTAGAATCTTGCACAGAGAATCGACTCCTCGTGTCACTCATGAATGCATTTTGATTGATTTATGTACGATGTGAGTGCATCTTCCAAAGATGATTTGCCTTCTACATTAGCACCTCCATTTGATGCATTAAATCCGGGGTGGTTGCAACACATTCTTTGTATTGGCGTAGGAAAAAATTTCATGGTTTCACATTCCCTGATGGTAGTGTGTTGGGTTTGAATTGTTCAGAAAATTATTGAAATCCGAGTTATTCACATAATTGACCTCATCCATCGATATAGAAGAGATTCACTACTTTTTGTGCTCGTATTTCTGCTTCTCGCCTTTTCGTAAAAACACTCAAATGGTTTGTCAATGCGCCGCCACTTACGGCGATCAGCGCCTTTATTAGGTCTGAATCCGAGATTTCGGCTACTCGTTGTACGTTGGATCTCTCGGGAAGGCCCTTTGGTCAACTGGTCATAACCCGACAACTTCAAGAAGATTTAAAGGCGTCTTGTGGAAACCTTGCCAGCAATGCTCCTCACAGTGCGCATCAACAAAGGTTGTCGTTTGCCCCTTTAAACCATTGTAGAAGTAACATAAATGTTGATCCTCAGAAATCCGTCTTTGTGGACATCTTTTCTCAAACTAAAAATCTTTCCCAAGCACAAGTACAAAGGCTCGGTGCAAATCGAATTGAGTGATCTCACTTTTGGTACAAAGTTTTACTAGGTGGAAAGAATTTAAACAAAAACTTTTGGCTCAAATCGCCCCATGTGCTCACACTTTCTTTGGCCGATGTACTGACAATTCCTCGCATCCTCAAAGAGAACGGGAATATGCAAGAATCTTGCTGGCGTCATCGAGACTCCATTCATTTTTATCGTGTTGCATATTTGGATAAAATGTGCAAGGTGGGAATTAGGTAGGATCTTAGATTGCGAAACCCCAAACTGGTTTTGTTGTACCATGTTTATCGATCTTGCGGTTTAAAGCTCGAAGTTGTTGGCATTTATCGGAATATGAGCAATACCACCGTAATTATGATTCGTTAGTGGTTGAAAGTAATCACGGATGGCTTTCTATTGAATCCAGTATCGTAACTCGTTGACCCGTTATTACCCGGTATTGGTAACTCATTGATCTGTTGATCCCATTGTTACCCACTGTTTCTTACGTCCGAATCCCCGTTATTGGATTTTGTTGTCTTCAACCTGTCTATTAGTAAAGACTGATTCTCCCTGTAAGCCTCAACTTCGGTATGAGCGGTATTAATTCTCCTCGCCTAGAGCGCGTGTTCATGCACTACTGGACCAAACTAAAAGAAACAAGTCAAATAATGTAGAATTAAAGTCAAACCAAAAAAAAAATAAAAATGCCTAAATTAAGAATAACTACATCTATCGCAATATTAGCACCTAAAATTATATTAGCCCGCGACAACTTGCTAAAAACTTTTCTTTTTTTTTTAGCTTAACCCCAAGTGTACGGTGTAAGTTATAAAATAGGAGTAGCAAGAGATCGTATCCCACGGTAATAAATTTATGCGCTAAGTATTGAACCAAAATAGCCTTATTTTTTATTTAGATGATGTAGTTGGATGGATTTGTTACAGATTAAAGATAATTAAGACTACTAAAAACACAAGAGCAAGATAACGATAACAATAGAAGTATCGAGATGATGAAATGGATTCAGGGTTAAAGTTTCAATTAATAACTCTTTTGTTGTCAGGTTTAATCAAAGCAAGTCATTTATCAATATCCTATAAAACGATCACGAAAGTATTTTATCCTCACTCTCGAGATGTATATAAAATATAGATTGAAATACTATGCTAGCATCTCTACTCAACATGAGTATTGACTCCCAAAAGTTTAAAAGATCAAATGTCTCACAAATATTTACAAACCTCCTCGATTTATGCAAATATTTGTTGTCAAGTATAGATCCAATAATTGAAACTCATCTCTCGAATTATGAATCAATATATCAAACATGTTAAATCATTGATCCAAGTGATAAAACAAGAATAAGAACAAAGTACTCAAAATAGGCTTCAAGATAATAACTTCAACTACGATTAAAACATTCAACAAGAGTTCATTAATCTACTTCCAAAACCGGAAATCTAAAGAGTTTTGCTACACATGATGTCTAAACAACTCGCCAAACAAATTGTTCAAAGCCATGACAAACTAAAATGAAAGATTAAGAACTACTGAG
The DNA here is from genome assembly GCA_016081115.2 of Rehmannia glutinosa. Taxonomy (NCBI): domain Eukaryota; kingdom Viridiplantae; phylum Streptophyta; class Magnoliopsida; order Lamiales; family Orobanchaceae; genus Rehmannia; species Rehmannia glutinosa. The sequence goes on along the minus strand of CM071936.1, from coordinate 85,228,318 downwards.
AAGCGAAAAAGCTTAGGAAAGTCGACAATCTCTCGATATATCTCCCGTTCCTTGAGCTCAATGCAGCGATTGTCTCCTTGATGTCTTCCAATAATAGAGCTTTGTCTTGTGTTCTAGAGCCAAAAGTGTCGAATATCCTTGGTATGCGCCCCAAAAACCTTTTTTACCCCCCGCTTTCAAGTTTAGGGCAGAAACTGCTGCACGAGAAAATGGCTTTCAGTAGGCCGGTTCAGATCATGTACGCCCCTGCCTGAGCTACCGTGCGTCATCCTAAAAGTCCCTGCTTTTTGCCAAGCACGCAGGTCATGCGCGGATGCAACCTGCCGTCGCATGATGCTGCGTAAGAATCGATAATCTCTCTAGTGAGCGCACGGGTGGTGCATATGCGCACGGGCTACCGGGTGCGCCATCTTAGTAGCCTTCAATGAGCTCAACCCGGGCGCACGGGTGGTGCCTAAGGCACGCCCTACCGTGCGTTCACGTATTTTTCTTATAAGCTCAAACTTCACTTATGCAACTCAGGTTCTCGTACATTCACCGATTCTTAGTGTTTCCACTTTGCAATGCTCGTATTTGTATCCAAATTGCTTCAAATATCATTAAATTCCTACAAGCGAGCAAGCGTAATATCCTTTCCACAAATAGTGAATACCTGACATTTTACATGAGTTTATGCATGCTTAATCCCCATTTTTATCATAATTATACCTCCAAAATACATACAAAACTCACACCTATCGGACATCAATGACAAAGTTGTCTTGGCGATGTCCCGAGGAGATTAATCAACAAATAAAATGAAAAAGAGAGGATATTCGAAGGGAGTATTGCACGTATCTGATGGACACGCTTGGACCACCCGTGTTGGGAATATTTTCACTCATGCAACAAAACCATACACACTCACCACTTATGCGGCCTCTTGAACTCTACGGATAATGATTGGTTGGTTATTCTTTATTTTTGTTGTTTCTACGTAATACATAATGTATATATATTAGGGGCTCGATACATTGTAATCAATTTGTCAGATAATATACTAAAAGCGGAGAATATTTTCTCTTCATTGTTTCTCTCTGCTTCAATGGAGTTCTTCTTCATATTTTCCTTTTATATGCTCTTATTTATTCACTTCTAGATATGGTATCAAAGCAACCTTGTCTTGTTTTCATTCTCTCTTTTTTTCATTATACATTATCATATTTTCTCATCCTCTCCATATTTTTGTTCTTTTTGCTCTCATTAACTTACGAGTTATCTTCATGGCGGAGGTAGTCAAATTCGCACATCTAATATTTCTCCAGCTGAAGATCCCAATCGTCTTCTCGCGTCATCTTGACCTTTTAAATACAATAGTTATTTTCACATCTCATTGGCTCTAATTACATTACGGTGTAGGGCTTTACTCTTGCTCATCCGTCAAGAATAAGATTGGATCGACCACTTTCATTTTGCTCTCATGGCCTATGCACTTGTAGTGATGTTCGTATGGTGAGATACAATTTTGTGACTATGTTTTTAAATTTTATGGGCTTTAATGAATCATACGAAGGATACGAGTACATATACTTCTTATAAACCTAACACATTCTCTGGATAAAATGTTCTCCATGGTCCTTCAAGAAGAAAAGCGCAACGCGCGACACACATTTCATTCTCTTGTGTAGTGGAACCGTCATCTTTTAGCTGAATTATGCCACGATCGGAGGGACAATCGGAGGAAAGGAAAAATGTATACGGTGTGTGATCATTATGGAAAAATAGGTCATACACGTGACAAATGCTACGATTAATCGGATTTTCTCCGAACTTCAAATTCATCAAGTCGAAAATGAAAAATTTTGGACAGAAACACTCGACTACCTATCTTCTTCTTCAAGAAAATCAGCCTATCTCTCGAGGATGTATGAATATGGGGTCATTTTTTACTCGGGACTAAATTCAAAAGCTCATGACCTTGATCAATAGTGATGCAACCCAACCGCCTCAACCCCCTCTTCGCTCTTCTTATGGTATACATTCATCCCATCTTTCCAACATGGCGGTATCTCATTTTCTCACAACTCCACTAATCATGTCACTACACTTAAGAGCACACCATGGATCATCGATCTCGAGCAACAGATCACATGGTGCATTTCTCCATCTTTTTCACTGCACCGCCATTAGCTTATCACTCTCACGTTAATCTTCCTAATGACACTACAGCTGAAGTTATCTTCAAAGGAACAATGCACCTCACCCCCACCATCACCTTATTCGATGTCGTATGCATCCCTTCATTTCATTTCAATTTAATCTCCATCAATAAACTATTTCAAGCTTCTTCTTCTTGTATCATCTTTCTCAATGATGCCTGCTATCTTTAGGACCTCTCTTCGAGGACGAAGATTAGACTAGCTAAACTCCATCAAGGTTTATATCTCTTCCAGCCCATGCCTCTTTAGTCCAAAACTCTCTATCCGTTAAATGTCTTTCTATCAAATTACGGATGACTCTCTTTGGCATCTTAGATTAGGTCAGTTAGGGCGATTTTTATCGCCTAAAATAAATTCCCAAAATAAAAGATTGTGTTTTTAATTGTTTTGTCTTTCTAGACTTATGGTATGATTTGGACTTATTCAGATTAGGAAAGAAATCACATTGATATGGTATTAATATATTAGGACTCTTGGATAGTATCTTGTTTCCTAACATAAGTTATTTACTTGTCATATATTTGTATATATCTTTTTTCCTTGTGTATTAGGTCTCTTGAAGGACTTGGAGACTTGAATGCCTATATAAAGATAAGAGGACGTCCATAGAGTTACAAGAGTCTTGAGAGTTTTAATAGTCATTCAAGCACAAGGAGTCTGTTTAGTGTGAGTTTTGCATGTATTTTAGGGCATATTTATGGCTATAATTGTTTATAAACATGCAATAACTCATATGCAATGGTATATATTCGCTCTTTGTGGAAAAGGTATTACGCTTTGCTTGTTTTGTAGGAATTTAACGATATTTGGAGTGATTTTGTGATAAATATGAGCATTGCGACCTAGAAGCATCAAGAATCGAGCGATTACACCCAATTAGAAGCCAATTATATTGAGTCTAGAGTCATAGTAATGATTCGTGTGTCAAAACAACGAGGGGATTTATCTCAAGAAACGTCCAAACGCGTCTGGAATTTCCAACACTGGCAGGGTTTAGTATTTTCGCCATAAATCTCTCTACAAAATTGATATTGAACTAATTCAAGTGGCTACGGAAAGGTAAGAGAGAGGACTACAACTCTTATGAAGACCCCATAAGCAAATTCGGACGTTTGGATGACGCACGGGCTGGTCGATTGGCATGTTTCTGCAGCACCTAGCACGGGCTGGGCGTGCGCTAGGCGCACGGCCCGTGCGTCTGTGCGGGAAAAGAGAGCTTGACAGATTTACAACTAGGTTTTGACCCAAACGGAGTACAAATAGAGATGGGGCAGCCACAAACAAAGATACACTGATTTTTACCCTAGAAATCAGAGAAAAGAGCAATTTTCCATCGGAGAATTGGAGAGATCGATCAAGACCGCAACCACACCTTCCAGGATTGAAGATAGATCGAGAGATCATCATTATCTCCGAGTTCACTCATTCCATAGTATCATTATTTTCAATTAGTTAGACATGAATATTAATAATTTGTCTATGAATTATTTCTTTTCTATATCTGGCTAAACACTTTGTGATTCCCGGGGTTGGGAGTAGGTTAATGAATATTTTTGTTTGATGATTCATTGCAATCAAAGTTAATGTTTTCCAACCCTATTCAAGTACTTTGCTTTAATTCTTGTTTTATCAAAAGGCTATTGGTTTAACTTGTTTTGATATATTGATTCATAATTCGAACAAATGAGTTTCAATATTAGATCTATGAGTACTTGACATGAATATTTTGCATGATTGAGAAGTCTGTGAATATTCGTGAGGCTTTATAATCTTTTGATCTTTTGGGAGTTGGATATCTCATGTTGAGTAGAGATGCTAGCATAGGTATTCCGATCAATGCTTTTACGTACATCTCGAGAGAGAGGGTAACTTACTTTTGTGATTGGTCTATAGGGAAGAATACGTTTAACTTTGGTTTGATTAATCTGATAATAAAAGGGGATATTAACTGAAACCATAACCCAGGAATCCATTCATTCATACTTGATCTTTTAATCCACTCTTTTCTTTGTTTCTTTTAGGATAATTTCTGCTTTAGTGTTAATAAAACCAATCTATCTCAAATTCGATAGTCTAAATAAAAATAAGGCTATTATAATCCAAAGAATTAGTACATTAATTTATTAGTCCGTGGATTCGACCTTGCTAACTCCTATTCTATAAACTGCACCGTACACTTGCGGTGAAGCTAAAAAATAAGGCGAACCGAGTCTCACTGCCCTAGATGCAATCTCAAATGTGAATACATCTGTGATTACATTCAGTCCTGCAAATTGTGTTTGTTAGCTTTTCATCCATTGTTTTTAGTATTGTGATTAACAAAGTCCACACATGTCTATTGTTGGATGAGTTGAATTACATAGATCAGATATACTCTAGATAGGAGTTTTTCGTTGAGTTTCTACTAGTTGGTTTTAGTATTTTTGTATACGGAATCAAACTATATTTACTAGTGGAAAGTTTTGTCATATTGGCACGTCTACAAGCTTGTTTGCTTGTAGACAATTTTTAATTCGTGTGTCCTTTTATTGTTTCTAAAATTCCGCTGCATGTGATTGTGAATGTGACCACATGTGCAATCACATCCTTACTCTGCGAATTTTTTCTATTTATCCGTGCTATAGTTCTTTCAATTGGCATCTAGAGCCTACACTTGACGACACTAAGTGTTGATCCTGAGTGTTTGTTAGCATGTATACTCAAAATAACCCCACTTTTCGTCCCCCCATTCTTGGTAGCTCCAATTATTCTATTTGGAAGGTCAAAGTTCTGGCCTACATCAAATCAATTGATGAAAGGGCATAGCGTACAATCCTTACTAGGTGGTCACATTCAAAACTCATTGATATTGAAGGTGACTACAAGGACAAAGGAGAAATTGATTGGACTAATGATGAATTAACTTTGTCCAATTATAACTCGAAGACATTGATGGCAATCTTTGGTACTATGGATCAAAATATGTTCAAAATTATAGCAAATTTTACTCTTGCCAAAGATGCTTGGGATACTCTGCAAAGTCATTGTGAGGGATCTGCTAATGTGCGAAAAACCAAACTTAGTTTGCTTACCAATAAGTTTGAAAACCTTAGAATGTGTGAGGATGAGAATATCATCACCTACAATGCCAAATTGTGTGATATTGCCAATGAAGCTCAAGCCTTAGGTGAACCTATCTCCAATGATAATCTTGTGAGCAAAATGATGAGGTCTCTTCCTATTAGGTACAATATCAAAATTTCATACATAGAAGAAGCCCACAATCTGTCCTCTTTAAGTCTCGAAAAACTTGTTGGTATTCTTCAAACCTATGATATGAATATGGCTCAACAGATGGAGAGTATGGGTCAAAAATTTGCTTTTCAACTTGAGTCCAAAGCTACCTATGATTTTACTGAACTTACCAATGAGATTGAAAAATCTGATCTAGGAGATGATTCTATGGCCATGTACTCGAAAAAGTTTGATAGGATCCTTAAACTCAAAAGTCAGAAAAAGTCTCAAAATTTCACAAAGCCTTTTAAGTCTAAATCAAACAAGTTTCCTCAAAAGAACACCTTTGATAAGAATCAAGAATATTTTTCTAATGATAAATCTAACAAGTCTGACACAAAAACTCTTGACTCCATTAGGTGTAGGGCATGTACTGGGTATGGTCATTATGCTGCCCAATGTGTTAATACACTTATTAAAAAGGGAATGAGCCTAAGTGTGACTTTGAGTGATAATGAATTTGACAGTGAGAAGAATGAACAGGAAGAACCCAAGGTTCTGACCACCTTGGTGAAAGATCTAAAGTCTCTCCAAATAAATCCTTCAGGTGTCGCCAAAGGTGTGGCCCGAGATGTGATCACACCTTCTCTGATCACATCTGAGGTCACATCTGGAGAACAGGATCCCCTATCTGTCTCTAACCTATTTTGTTTCAATTCTACCTCTGCTCCTGATGATGTTGAACAGGATGATGAATCTGATGGTGAAAGTCTGGAAGACACGTACGCGAACCTGTATAAGGATTGGCTGAAGAGGATTAAAGTGAATGGAATGATGAAGAAGGAGAATGATCGACTCAATAAGGAGAATGATGATCAAAGGGAAGTGATTACTAGGTTAGAGGTCTCTCTTACCAAGAAAGAACTGGAGTTCGAAAAGGTAAATTCTAAACTTGAAGAGTCTCTTGAAAGCATGAAAAAGTTTAATTCTGGGAAAACAAAACTAGATGATATTCTTTCCATGGGTAGTGATGATAAAGTTGGTCTTGGTTATAAAACTCCGGTTTTCGTTAAAGCTAAAGAACAAGGAGAATCCTCATATTCCTACAACAATAAAAGGAATTTTTCTCAGAAGTCTAAACCATGGAAGCGCCACTTTATTTGTCACTATTGTCATGCTCCTGGATACATTAAACCATTCTGTTATAAACGGAAATCGGATTTAAGGTCTGGACGTCAGATATCACCACAGATGTTACGACATCCTCCTAAACATTCTTCAAAATCTGTCTAGGTTAAAAAATATGATGTTAAATGTCATGTTATCTATACTTCCTTGAGATCTAACATTGCAGGATCTTGGTACTTCGATAGTGGATGCTCATGACATATGACAGGTACCTTGGAGTATTTAACTGACTATGAAGTTTACAATGGTGGCAATGTTACCTGTGGAGGTGGAGCCAAAGGGAAGATAGTTGGGAAAGGGATGTTAAACGTTGAAGGACTACCGAAGCTACGTAACATATATGCTTCAAGTAGTTGGTCTTAATGTTAATCTCATCAGCATAAGTCAACTATGTGATGATGATCTCTATGTGAAGTTCAACAAAAATTCATATGAAGTGTTCGATGAGTCTGACACTTGTATCCTTACTGGCTTGGGGTCTTCTGACAACTGTTATTAGTACTGTAATGATCAACTTTGTCACATGGCAAACACGAATGACACTGATCTATGGCATCAAAAATTAGGCCATGTTAGCCATAAAAAGCTAATGGAACTTGTAAAATTTGAAGTCAACAATTAGTTTGCCTAAATTGTCTATGAAAAGTGTCGGTGTGTGTGAAAGTTGTCAAAGGGGTAAACAAAAGAGAGTGTCACATCAAATGACATCACATTTCCACACCACTAGATGTCTGAAGCTAGTTCATATGGATCTCATGGGTCCTATTGATATTGAAAGTGTGGGTGGTGGAAAGTACTATTATGTGATTGTTGATGATTTTTCACGGTATACGTGGACTTATTTTCTACGTGAAAAATCTGAAACTTTTGATTTCTTTAGAAGCTAGCATAAAAAGGTATGTAACTTGTATAATTTAATTGTTGCCAGAATTAGATCAGACCATGGTAAAGAATTTGAGAACTCTTCTTTCTCGTCTTTCTATGATAGAAAGGGGATTTCTCATGAATTTTCCGCACCTAAAACTCCACAACAAAATAGAGTGGCAGAGAGGAAAAATCGTAGATTACAAGAGATAGCCCGTGTCATGCTTAGTTCTAAAAAACTTTCAAAAAGGTTTTGGGCTGACGCTCTGAATACTGCTTGCCATATAGCAAATCTTGTGTATTTAAGGCCTCGATGCTCTAGGACCCCTTATGAAATTCTTATGGGAAAGAAACCTAACCTCAAATATTTTCATGTCTTTGGGTGTGTGTGCTATGTTCTTAATGATCGAGATAATCTTGGTAAATTTGATTCCAAGAGTGACAAGTGTCTATTTCTAGGCTACACTTTGAATAGTCATGCCTATCGAGTTTATAATCTTCGTACTAAGGCGATCATGGAATCTGTGAATGTTGTCTTCGATGATCTCTCAGATATTGCAGGAAAGAGTGAAGAAGATTATGTTGTGGATCTGTTCGAGTTTGTTGAGACTTCCCCAGCGAAGGATGTAGGCACAGATGTAACGGAGAATGTGACTGAAGCCGCATCTATAGCTGTCTCAAATGCAGAACCAAATGTGATGGCATCCGAGCCCACATCCGTGTCTGCTGCAGTGAGTCGACTCAATCGACAATGAACCTATTGAAGAAACTAATAATCCAATCGTGGATCGTGGCAGTGACATACCTACAAGGATTCAGAAAAATCACCCTACGTCTCAAATCATTGGTACTACTACTGATGGTATTAAGACGAGGGAAAGGTAGAGTGAACTATCGTGATATGGTGAGAATGGTCTTTGTCTCATCGATTGTATCAATGTGAGAACATGTTGTTCTGTCTAATTTTGAACCTAAGAATGTTGTTGAAGCTCTTAAAGATGAATTTTGGATACATGCTATGCAAGAGGAACTAGACCAATTTGTCAAAAATGATGTGTGGTTTTTAGTCCCTAGGCTAGAGGATGTTAATGTCATTGGAACAAAATGGATTTTCAAAAATAAAACAGATGAATCTGGCAAAATTGTTCGCAACAAAGATCGTTTAGTTGCTCAAGGGTACACACAGGTTGAAGGGGTGGATTTCGATGAAACCTTCGCTCGTGTAGCCGTATTGAGTCCATACATTTGTTGCTTGATATTGCATGTTACTTGGGATTAACTCTTCACCAAATGGATGCAAAAAGTGCTTTCTTAAATGGATTTCTTAATGAAGAAGCTTTTGTTGAACAGACTAAAGGCTTTGAGGACCCTTTTAAGCCTAACCACGTGCATAAGTTTAAAAAGGCTCTCTATGGTCTCAAACAAGCCCCTAGAGCTTGGTACGGTAGGCTAACTGAATACCTTCTTCAAATTGGTTTTAAACGTGGTGCAGTTGATAAAACCTTGTTCATTCAAATAAAAAACCATAACATCATGATTGCTCAAATCTATGTCGATGACATTGTTTTTGGTTCCTCTCGATAAACAAACATAAAGGATTCATTACTTGCATGTCCTCCACTTTTGAAATGAGTATGGTAGGTGAGTTAAGTTACTTCCTGGGCTTGCAAATTAAACAATTAAAGGAAGGAATTTTTATCTCACAAAGCAAGTATGCTAAGAATCTTGTGAAAAAGTTTGATCTTGAAAATGCCTCTCACTTGAAGACTCCCATGGGGTCGAGTCAAAAGTTGAGTAAAGAAGATGTGGCTGAAAGTGTTGACCACACCTTGTATAGAAGCATGATAGGAAGTTTGTTGTACTTGACCCTAAAAGCCTTAAAACGTATTATTCGATACGTAGGGGGCACAACTGATTTGGGAATTTGATACACAAAAGACACTAACACTAATCTTGTGGGATTTAGTGATTCTGATTGGGCTAGAGATGTTGTGGATCGAAAAAGTACAACTGGTGGATGTTTTTATTGGGGAAATAATTTGGTCTCATGGTATAGCAAAAAGCAAAATTGTGTATCTCTTTCGACTGTTGAATAAGAATATGTAGCAGTTGGGAGTTGTTGCACACAACTTTTATGGAAGAACCAAATGATTGAGGACTATGGTTTGCAAAGTAAAACACTGATTGTCTATTGTGATAATATGAGTGCGATTGATATTTCCAAAAATCCCGTCCAACACTCTCGTACTAAACACATATATATTAGACATCACTTTATTCGAGATTTAGTTGAGAAAAATATAATTCGAATTGAGTATATTGCTACTGAAAATCAGCTTGCTGACATCTTCACCAAGGCTTTGGTTTTGAGAGATTCTCCAATTTAAGGAAGTCTCTTGGTTGTGTGTTCTCTGAAATGTTACACGAGATGTCACAGCATTGCATATCACATCCGCTGTGACATCCATACACTGCATCTCTTTTCCTCTCCTCTATTTCCTTTTAACTTTTTTGTAGGCATCCATGCATTGTAAGCTTATCATGCATTTCTGCAAAACGTGGATTGATGGTTCGAACTAGTCGCATATATTGTCTCCCTTGGAAAACTGGTGTGAGTTGATCTCTCCAATTCAAAAAAATGATGATATTTTTCCCAAGAGGGTTGAGTTGTGAATAAAGTTTTGATCATGATTGGAGGCCTTCTAGGAAAAAGCTACCAACCCATTGTGTGAAGCTATTTCTTGTGAGCAATTTCCTCAACCGTATTGCTGTTTAAAAAGGCATGATCATGTGAAAAAAAGCTACCTATGGCATTTGAGAGAAAGCTCCCTGTTGGTTAACTCCCTCATGAGACTTGGAAAAATTGAAGAAAACTCGAAAATTCGTGAAAAGCTGGGATTTCAGATTGCGATTCATTGAATCAATTATTACAGGTGTGACTCAAAATGTGACGACATTTGAACCTATATCCATTGCTGCAACACTTTTCACCTCTTGTGTGCGTTTGTTTGCTGCATTAGGCATATTAGTTTTTGCATGTCCTGGTGTTTTTGGATTCTTTGCTGAGATTTGGTTTCCATATATTATCTGAGAGATATTTTTCACTTCCCAAAATCTTGAAATCTTGATGGATATATTTTGTGGGTTGAACCGATTTGGAGGATCAGGGTAAATCTTATTTTTGATCTTATCACAAGTTGACTTAATTTGGACACTTTGTGAACTAGAGTTTGAGATTAATTGGGCTCCTGATTCTTTCCTTAATTTTCGATTTTTCCCTGAGGAATTCTTTCCCAATTAAAACTCTTCCTTTTGTACATCGATTTGTGTGCCTGATTCTAATTTCTTTTAATCCCTATATATTTGCAGGCACTTGAGTACATTTTATCTCTCTCTCTCTCTCTCTCAAATTTCGAAGTGTTGTTTTTGTGGCTTAAATTTATCTGCAAGACTTCTCTCACCATGGCCAGATATGTTTCCTCCATCAAAAACCTCTTTGGAAGCCCCCAGCAAATCATCATCCTCCTCGCACAATTCCGAAAGCCCGAAGTCTGACAAGTCCATGGAAAAAAGTACTATTTAGAATGTTGTCAAAGATGGAACCCCATCTGACACTGCATCTCCGTCTGCCCAGAATCCGTCTTCTTCTACGATTACGAAGAGTTCAATACCACCTGAGACCATTGCAACTCCTTCCTCCACTCCTACAGAGGTCATCGCAGAGACCATCACTCCGCCATCTCCAAAAAATTTTGCACCGCATTCGATTAAGATGCCCCTGCATTTGGGTTTGTAAATGTCCCCGCATCCGGGATCGCATCTCTGTCTAATCACACCCCAGAACTAGGTCCGCATCCTCTCTACCGAGCACCCATCTTCTCCGAGTTCAACTCCCACCGCTATCATCCCAGTTCCATTTCAAGACGAGGCCCTTGCCTCTGTTCTTCCCAGGGAAAAAGATAATGAAATAGACATCGACAATCCTCCGGATTTTGAGGTAATTCGCACTGTTCATGGACCTTTGGGAAACCCCATTGTGCGACGTTCGAAAAGGCTTCATGGATAATCTCTAGAGGACTTCGAAGATTCTGGTTCTACCCCTGAAGTCTCACCTAAGAAGCACAAGAGTGGTTTAGAGGGTATTTCGAAGAAAGGGGTAGACGGTTTGCCTATTCCTCACGTGTATTTCAGTGATTCCGACGATAATGTGAACCAATTTGTTGTTCAGCCCAGAGAACATGCGCATCCTGAGCCCAACGATAGTGATGATGATGTTCCTTTGGCACAAATGGTTCAGAAAGTCAAAAAGGGCAAAGGTGTGGCCAAGGATGTGACCACATCCCAGCCTACACTAACTGCAGCTAAATCGAGTTCCGAGTTCGATGACTCGAGTGATGAGGATTTTGATGCCTCCAAGGAACCAGATACTGAGGTTGATTATGAGGCTATGGTTGATGAAGTTGGTGATGAATTGATGGCTGAAGAACAGGAGGAGGCTGCTGCTGAAGATGCAGGGGAGGATGTGTTGTCATCCGACGACACATCTGACTGTGAGTTCGATATTGGGAGAGCTCACTCTGAGCTATTTTACATAGCTGCTGCAGCTTCCAGGTTTCATGCTTTAATTTCTTGTTATTTCATTGATGAGAAATGTCGCGATTATGAGCACTTTGCCAAGTACAATTTGAATCGATTTTTTGAGAAAGGAATTTGTTGACCACGATTGATACTTTCTTCTTCCTTATATTGATATTGTGGTTTGTGAGTTTTATGCTAACATGTCTACTAGAATTGCAGTTTGACGATCTCCTAAGTTTGACAAGGTTTTTGTTCACAATAAGATCTATGATTTCAATCCCTCAATCATCAATCGTTTCTTTGACATGACTGATTTTGAGGAGGGTGAGGTACCCACTGATTACAATGAAATGGCTTGATTTCTCACCGGTGGTCGTATCCAAGAATGGCCTGCCCATTCCCAGAAACTTGTCTCTTCCCCCCTTACGTCCTTTTATAGGTTTTTGCACAAGATCTGTTGTGCAAACTGGTCTTCTTCTATGAATAATTACATTGTCACAAGGACGCATGCACGAGTTTTATACCAAATTGGGAAAGGGCTGCCCTTTAATTTTGGCAAATTGGCTTTCGAGGAGGTAACATTCTTTGCTACAAGTGAGTCCAAATCCTGGTCCTTATCGTTCTCCAGTCTCATCTATAAAATCTTGGTTTCTCAAGTATTTGAACCAAGGGAGGGTGATCACTTCACCAACCAGCCTGGGGTCTTTCATGTTTCTCGACCCCTGCTCGGTTCTCAAAATCGAATTATTGATCTATACCTTGTCTATCCAAGCGATGCTCCACCTGCTCCTGAAACTCCTATCTTTGTTGCTTCTCCAAATGTTGATGCCCCTGTCCCTGGGTCTGTTTCGAATTTGGCCTCGTATGTGGTTCCGGATGTTGGCAACATTCCGACTCCCATTTCCTCTAACATCCCCTATGTCCCTGTTTTTGTTGCCTTTTTACAGTACAATCGGCATCTCGAAAGCAAAACATTGCTCACTTCATCGCTTTTCTTGATGCCTCAATTGCAACATATCATTGGCTATATTTCTGGCCAAAAGGGGGGAGAGAACGTAGCTGGACCAAGCACTACTGAAGGGGGAGTTATGGCGACTGAGACGCTCAGGACTGATGATCAAATTCCTGAAAATGTTGCAGCCCAAGATATTGCTGCTGCTGCACCTTTGACTGGATAGGGTGAAGGCGATGAAGGTCTTCAGTTTACGTCTGAAGGACAAATGGATACGAATGTGTCCAATAATGAACTTTATAATATTTAATCTGGGATGTACTAAACACTATTCTCCTGCTAGGTTTATTTGCTGTTGGTTGTTGATAACTTGCTAAAACTCTCTTATGATATTTTTGTTGCAAATATGAATGTGGTCTGATATGTGATTGCATCTAGTTCAGTATTTTTACTCAGCATGATATTTAGGGGGAGTTGTTATATTAAGAGGGAGTTAGTTTGTTTTGTGCTTGATAAGTGTTTTGTCCAGAAAGGCAAAAAGGGGGAGATTGTTACGGCGCTTTTTATCGCCTAAAATAAATTACCAAAATAAAAGATTATATTTTTAATTGTTTTGCCTTTCTAAACTAATGGTATGATTAGGACTTATTTAGATTAGGAAAGAAATCATATTTATATGGTATTAATATATTAGGACTCTTGGATAGTTATCATGTTTCCTAACATAAGTGACTTACTTGTCATATATTTGTATATATCTTATTTCCTTGTGTATTAGGTTTCTTGAAGGACTTGGAGACTTGGACGCCTATATAAAGAGAAGAGGACGTCCACAACAAACACATAAGACATACCACATAGTTACAAGAGTCTTGAGAGTTTTAAGAGTCATTCAAGCACAAGGAGTCTCACTGCCCTGGATGCAATCTCGAATGTGGCTACATCTGAGATTATATTCAGTCCTGCAGATTGTGTTTGTTAGTTTTTCATCCATTGTTTTTAGTATTGTGATTAACAAAGTCCACACATGTCTATTGTTGGATGAGTTGAATTACATAGATCGATATACTATAGATAGGAGTTTTTCGTTGAGTTTCTACTAGTTGGTTTTAGTATTTTTGTATACGGTATCAAATGATTTTTACTAGTGGAAAGTTTTGCCAAATTGGAACGTCTACAAGCTTGTTGGCTTGTAGACAATTTTTAATTCGTGTGTCCTTTTATTGTTTCCAAAATTCCGCTGCACGTGAGATTGAATGTGACCACATTTGCAATCACATCCTTACTTTGCGAAACTTTTTCTATTTATCCGTGCTATAATTCTTTCAAGGTCACTCATTTCATCAAAGGCTTCAGCTCATTAGACGAATTGATCCTAATGTAATCCATAGATATCAAAGGGATTGTAACATTAGTCATATTTCTAAACGAAAGAAGCTTTCGTTTAATTCCAACACTTCTGTTTCTTTATCACCATTTGATTTATTGCATTGTGACATATGGGGGCCTCATTCCACTCTCACTTTATAAGGTCATAAATAATTCTTAACCATAGTAGACGATCATAGTCGAATAACCTGGGTGTACCTCATTAAACTAAAATTAAAAACTAAATAAATTCTTCAAAACCATATCACACTTCTTCAAAATCCATTTCAATGTTCTGTTAAACAAAAAAGAACGGACAATGGCCTTGAGTTCGACATGCCCGAATTTTATGCTTCCAAAGGCATCTTTCATCAAAAATCATGTCCCTATACCCCACAACAAAACAGAATTGTGGAACGCAAGCAACAACACATCTTTAATGTTGCCCACGCACTCATGTTTCAATCTTCTGTACCTCCACAATTTTGGGGAGATTCTATTCTTACTGTGGTTTATTTAAGAAATAGACTCCCAACTCCATACCTTGCAAATAAAAGACCATTTGAAATCATTTTCAAGATTGTCCCCACATACTCACATCTCACTCTATGTTATGTCTCCACGTATTCACCACATTGAACCAAAGTCCTTCATATCACCACATTCAATGTAACAGTTTCAAGGAATGTTCATGTTTATTGAAAACATCTTCCTATTTGCACAATATATTGCTTGTAATCCATACCCCTCAGCGTCATTTCACGATAATTTCAATGAACTTGTTTTACCTCCACCTCTTCCGGACATCCCAGTCTTTCTTTTTCTAGCAATAGATTCTCATACTAACTTACTGATAGCGACTTTCACAATGATACTCATATCTCAGGTACTGACTCGTCCATCCCACACTCATCTTCTATTTCTCCTCCATTATCTCCCGATCTCACTGCTTCCTCTAAAAATCTCTCTCGGCGCCCTCATAGAATTTGACAGCCACCCTCCTACCTCCAGGATTACCACTGTAATCTTTTAAAATTGATATCTTCTTCTCATAATATGCATTATACCTTTCATCCTTTAGGTGACTTCCTTACCTACTCTCATCTCTCCACTCCGTACAAATCTTTTGCCTTGGCTATTTCAATTGCTCGAGATCCTATTCATTACCATGAGGCAGTTCAGTATGCTCACTGGAGAGAAGCCATAGCTAATGAATTAGGTGCTTTGGTTGAAAATCACACTTGGACTCTCACTACCTTACCTCCTGGCCATCGTGCCATTGGCTGTAAATACGTTTTCAAGACATAGTATTAGCCGGATGGGACAGTTGATAAATACAAGGCTCAATTAGTTTCTAAGGGCTACACTTAACGAGAAGGCTTTGATTATCAAGAAATATTTAGCCCGGTGGTTAAAATTACTATTATACGGGTGTTTCTGTCTATTGCTACCATGAACAATTGGCATCTATACCACTTGCGTTCATAATGATTTTCTCAATGGGGATCTTGACGAAACTATTTACATGAGAGTTCCACAGACCATCTCATTGAGGAGGAGACGATCGTGCGGGAATTTGGTATGTAAACTTCACAAATCTATTTACGAATTGAAACAAGCTTCGAGACAATATAATTTCAAGCTCACTACTTTCTTGATTAGAATTGGTTTCAAATCAAGGATTTGTTGCATTACTTGTCTATGTGGATGATATTTTAATTGGGAGCTCCAACTTTGGTGATCACTAAATTAAATCTCATTTTCAAAATCGCTTTAAAATTGGAGACTTGGGCATTATGAGATATTTTCTTGGATTGAAAATTGCTAGGACCTCCAAAGGTTACAAATCTGCTTGAGGAAGTATACTCTTGATAAGATGCCGGATTGTTAGGGTGCAAGCCTCTCGAAACACCTATTGAGATGAACCACCAATTCACAAAATGCTATGATCCCCTTATTTCAGATCCTACAAGCTACAAACGTCTGATCAGAAGGCTTATATATTATATTAGTCACTCGACCGGAGATCACATATGGTGTTCATATTTTAAGACAATTCACGGATAAACCCACTCAAGCACATTTGCATGATGTTTATCGTATATTGAGGTACTTAAAGGGTACCATTGGGCAAGGTCTTTTCTATTCTTCAAATCTTGATATGCAATTGAAAGGATATTGTGATTCTGATTGGACTTCCTGTCCAAACACAAGAAGATCGACTACTAGATTTTGCATTTTCATTTAGAATTCATTGATTTCATGGCGTTCTAAGCAAGCTACCGCCAAGATCATCTCAGAGGCGAGAATATGAGCCCTCGCCTGTGCCGATTCTGCGAAATCATTTTGTTATCTTATTTATTGAAAGATTTTTGTGTTCAGTCCATCAAACCAGCTCTTCTTTATTTTGACAATCAATCTGCCATTCATTTAACGAAGAATTCAATCTTACACGAAAGGACCAAGCATGTTGAATTGGATTTCTATTTTTTCGAGAATGAGTTTCATCAGGAGTTATTCAATTAGTTCATGTTAGCTCACGATTTCAGGTAGTTGATCTTCTCACAAAGGCTTAGACAAGTTCTGCTTTTCATTTCTTATTGTCCAAGATGGGAATAATTAATATTTACTCCCATCTTGAGGGGAGTATCAGAGATTAATCAACAAACAAGATGAAAAGAAAGAGGATATTAACAAGGGAGCACTGCACCTTGATACAGAGGACACTTTGGACCACCATGCTGCAGAATATTTTCACTGATGCAACAAACCCACACACACTCACCCTTATGCAGCATAACAAACTTGTAAATAATGATTGATTTGGTTATTCCTTATTTTTGTTGTTTTCTGTAATACGGATTGTATATATCTTAGGGGCTCAATACATTGTAATCAATTAATCAAGATAATATGCTAAAACCAGAGATATTTTCTCTTCATTGTTTCTCTGCAACTTCAACGGAGGTCTTCTTCATCTTTTCCTTTTTATATGCTTTCATTTATTTACTTCTTGACAATTTTTTCCTTTTCTCTTTCTTTGTTTTTGGACTGAAAACAGCGATGCTAAAATTGTCTTTTGTTCAAACTTTCTTTTATCTTTATAATTCAGCTGAAAACAATTCGTTCGTATTTATTTCAGCCCTGCTTTAATAAGGAAGCAAATCTATTGTCTTCCGAATAAAACTAGTACCGTGTTTTAGTAACCATGTAACATGGGTACTTAAAACACACACAAAAAATGGTTCACCATCACTGTATTCACTTACAATATTAAAACCATTGGTTCTTATGTTTTAATAATCCTATTATTTTAATAAATTTGCCTAAGAATTGTCATTTGTCACATCTTTTTTTTAAGAGACTAGTATCACCACCAGTACAAATATGGGATGAATATTATAATTAAGCCTTTTTTATTCAAAATTGAAAACAAGCACACACAATTAAAGAAAGAGGCCAAAGGGCTCAAACTTGATGCGACATATTTGGTTGATCTGTTCTTCCATCTCAGGTGTCAAATAGTTCTTCCAATCCCCAACCTCACCTTTCCTGAAAAATGATTTATTTTGTATAATAGTAAAAGCAGATTCACTCTTGTTTACTTCCATATTCTTTAGCCTCTCCAAACGGCACCTTCGTAGAACCTCATAAACTTCCTTTTCATCTGCAAAAGGCCTCCCCAAGAATTCAGCAATTTTGGATACATATTGCTTTGGATCACTTTTCAGCTCCTCATACTTGATGAATAATATTTTTTGAGGCCTTTTTTGGCTCTCTTGCCAGTACTCCACCACATGTTCGAAGAAAGGCCCATACAGATGGACCCCAGAACAGAAAATATCCAATGCCTTTTCTAGTGGAATTGGGTCTTGATTTGGTTTGAAAACAGAATTGAAAAAATGCCACATTGAGATCAGAGTGTCTTTTGGGTTCCGGGCAATGTACACAATTTTGCACGCAGAATTCTTGATAGAATCCGGAAGCACGGCGTATGACAGATGCGTGTGGAGAAGACGAGGAGTTGATGCGTCGTAGATGTCGAACGGTGGGGTCTTAGTTGCATAAATTGTGCCTTCTATAGTAGGAATATGGAAATGAGGATTTCCGGTGGTTAAAATATCGTCAAGTTCATGAGAATTTTGGTGACTTCTCTTTTGCATGATGCAAAGGGTGAGCGCTTTGAGCCAAGTGGTCCCTGTTTTCATGGTTGAAGCGAGGAGAACGTCGTCATCACGAGCCTCGAAGGTTGATCTGAAGGTGATGGCGGGCTCGATCAAAGGGGTTAGAAACCAAAAGCCTTCCCATTGGCAGATTTCCTTGGCTTCCCAGAAACACGCTTTTGGTAGCTCGTTTAGCAACTTTTCAACATTGTCAGGTTTTGGGGAATGGGATAAGTTTTGAATGGTGGACATTGGAGGTATTGAGAGACCTTACTAGCTATAAGATTTTTGAGGTTTTGAAGGTTAAGGGCAAGGCTTTATTTATAGTGGTTCAAGATTTGAGGAGATAAGTATTTTCAAGATGCAAAATTTACTATAGTTTTAAAAAATAGTAAAACGTAAAAAATGACATATCCACAATTTTGAAAAAGAAAAAAAATATTATTTTGGGATGATTGGAAAAAGAAAATAAAAGTGAAAGAGAAGAGGGTATTCAAACTACGATTGCTTATGAAAAAAATGCATTTTCGTTCCCATAGATAATCTTTTACCCAAAATGTGAATGTTTATGAATATATTCAGAAAATACACTATTTACTCATTTTCACTTTTTTCTCCAAACAATAACTTCTATTCATTTTCCAAAATACTCATCAAAATAAATCCCTCATTATTCCAAAATTTATATTATTCGCTCACTCACATATTTCTAACTTCCAACTGGCGGATCTAGGGTTAACCTACGGCCCGCTTCTTTTAAAAAAATATTATTAAGAAATTTTTTTAAAAAAATTAGTTAGAATTTATATGATTTTTCTTGGGTTTTATTCTGCCCAACCCATTTTCCTATATTGGCTGACCCTATTATCGTGCCCTAGCTCCGCCATTATTACTATCAGTTATACTTAATTATTATTTAATTATTTTTATATCAAATCAATTTTTACCATTACATTTTGATCTCATACTTAATCACACTATCCAAAATTATTTTTTTTCTTTCAAAAGATTTTGTCATCACCATTATCTATCAAAAAGAAAAATTTCAAAATGAAAGGTTATCCAATCCCGTCCTCAGCATTCCAAACTAAGGATTCCATTGGCACAAAGTGTTGAAAGTAGAGTTGGCCATGGGCTGGGCCAAGTCGGGCCGCAAAAAATGTCTGGCCCAATCCAACCCATACATATACTTTATGTAGAAAAAATTCGTGCCGATCCGAAAAAGTCGGGCTAGCCGGGCCTGCGGGCCATCTGGTCTGGGCCAAATAGGCTTGGCTTTTTCCGAGCCTAAAAAATGCAGCCCAATCGGTCCAAACCTCGGGTTGGCTGGGCTAGCCCGCGGGCCAGACTTGAATTTGCCAGCTCTAGTTGAAAGTTGTAGTCAATGTCATATTATTACTTTAATTTAAATAATACTATTAAAAAAACATTAAGAGAAATGGATTTTTATTAATGAAACGATCCAAAAAATCTATTTAAGCATTGAACTGGGAAAAAACAATGATATCATTCAATTTGATTTGACAATTGACTAAATCATCTAATTGTAAGTAAATATTTAATTGGTTTTAATTGAGTGGACTGTGCAGCCTCCCCTATGTGTATTCTATGTAGTCGCCTTTCCATTTATTGTTTAGGTGCTCCGGCATTCTGTTTACCCTTCAGGTTCAAAATATCCATTAATTCTTCAAATGTTTTATTTTTTTTCTTTCTTTTTTTTTTAAAGAAAACCTATGCAAAAGTTACTTTTTTTCCTATATTATTTTCGAATTCTACGAGTAAGAAACATAACGAATGAGTCTTTATATGATTGTTTCCTACTTTCATTTGGGTAGTTCAAATTTATTTGTGTCAATAATGATTAATATTAATAAATTTAGACTTTTAATAAATAAATAAAAACATTTTCTTGAATTCAATCTCTAGTAGTCTCATGGTACGTATTCCTAAAAATAACAACCTTTGATAGCTCTTATTCTTAAAGACCCTTTTATTTCTCGTATGAGGTTCCATAAAGCGGGAATGTAGTCTAACAAACCTGAACTCTAATTAGATATGGACGATTAATATTGGCTATTCTCCGATTTAATATGTTTTAATTTTCTTTCTGCGCCTAACCTACTTTATAGAGGAAATAATTACCAAAGTAGGAAAAGACAACAGAGCCTTTAAGAGATCTTACCACATTGTTTTAATTTAAGCTTTGCATTCATGGTGTTATATAAGTGGAAAAGTTAAGCAAGAGATAAGGATTGTCACGACTTTTTGGGCCATGGCCCCAAAAAACTTTATATATAAAAAATACAAATAAATATTTTATATACCTATACTTTGGATAATTTAACAAGAACTTACAAATTAATATATTTTGATTAAATAAAACAATAAACAGACATTCAAACAGTGGCGGATCCGGAAATTTAAAAATGGGGGTACGATAGATATTTAAAAGAGAATATGCGCATAAACAACATTTAGTACTTAAGTTGTACAACCCAAAATATTGAAATAAACAGAAAATACACACTATTAAAAATATAAATTACAATTGGGTTCTATGCGTCTTCATTTTTTGAAAGCGGTCTATGATACGATCATCTGAAACTTGTAAACAATAAGAATACAACTATGTAATAAAATAACTCCAATTCTTGATAAATCCACAATTACAATCATAATCCACAAATCCTAATTGATATTTCATTAACAACTAACTTCATACTATACCCAATAACAAATCACTCAACAATTAAATTCAAATGATAAAACATAATTGTTTTTTTTTCACAACATCAAAACAAAGTCATTTACATTCAATATAAATAGAGTGCAAAATTGAGATCATTTCATTCATTTATATTCCATTGACGCAATAAGTTCAGTTATCTTGTTAATTGATTTCTTGATTCCTACTTCAAATCATTAACTTATTTGTGTTTAGTTTATATTTTATTTAAATGATAAATATTAATTAAGCTAATTAAAATATTAAACCAGATTACAGTTTATTGGATTTGTGGAAAGAAAATGTGGGAGATTGTGTCAAAAGTAAGTAAGATATTTTTACTTTTATGAATTTTAATTGTTAAAATATGATTTTAAGGGGGTACAAATATATTATTAATATTATTGTTTAAGCAATTTTTTTTTAAATTGGGGGTACAGTTGTACCCCCAAGTGACCAAGTGGATCCACCACTGCATTCAAATACGTTTGAACTGGTAACGACTTAATAGTAATTCAACGTTCCGAATCTGCAAAAACATAGCATTTTCCTCCATTTTCTTTCATACAAAATGGGAAAATATTAAGAATGGCCCAATTTTAAAGCCTACATGAGATATCGTCAAATTTTGACGATGTATGCACAAGAACACCATGACAAGGTAACATATTGGAACAATTAATATGTGGAAAAAGAAATCGCAGGAGCCGATAGAGAAACTTGAGATCATACGATAAACAAGCAGCATATTATCTGAGTTTCCTTACAGTAAATCATATATTATATGTCGATCTTATGAATCGTCATGAAGCAGCCCATCAAAATCATGAATCCTGATGGGATACCAGAATAGAACGAGATACTTCCAGACACATCTAAGTTCTCAAAAGATTTTAGAGAAGTCCAGAAGACGGTGCAAAATTGTGGCAACCGCCATAATCATATACCTACACAAGTAATCAGATCCAAAATCAAATGGAGAAGCTGGTGAAATATCAGAAGGAGACTCTTCAAATCCTTCATGATATTTAGAAATGAGTCAAGAATCTGGAGGACAGACCAAGTTCATCCGGAGGGAAGAAACGTATTGATTTCGGAACAGTACCCTATTTACACCAAAATGGGAAACCGACTGAAGTTGTACGACGCATGACATACGATGAAAAGCTCCTTACTATCATCAAAGAAAAATCCATCATAAACTAAAAAAGTGATGGAGAAGATTAGTTTTAAAGATCTACATGACCTTGCAGAATTTTTCGCAAGATTAGGAATTGTAGATTTAAAGATGAACGCATGAGATGAATTATCTTTGGTTATTCGTGACCAACATCAAAGACCACATCCACCACCACCACTTGATCCCAACTTTGCAGAAAGTACATGTTCACATCATGGAGATGAACCAATATCGCACGCTGGTGATTTTACTACAAGAGGAGATCCTATTATTTCAGGATCTCGACAATGTTCCAAAAAGCCAAATCTTTATAATATGCTTTATGAAAAATCGCAACTCGATCCGATACATCTATATGAATTGATGTTAAATCTGGATGTCCCAGATTTCAAAAATCTAGGTGTCCTTATTGATGATTGGGCATCGACTATGAAGATTGCAGCAGGTACCCTCGATCTTACAAAGGACGGACTCATCTTACTCCATGAGATGAGTCTTGAAGGATCTGTAAAGATTGCATGGGATATGAGTGGATTAGAAATGAAAAGCAGCGTCACAACTGGAGAGTCATTGAAACGAATTGTCAATAATATGGCAAAATTATTTAAAATCCATTTTATCGGCACATGCTATTTTGAGAAATTGGAAGAAGAAAAAATAAAAAGATATAAACAAGCCCTCTAATGCCTCGAGTTACATGATTTGTCATATTGATGAATATATCAAATTGTTCACCGATTACCGATGGAAGTCCAAGGTGGAAGATAAAGAAGCTTCGCAATTATTCTTTGTGAAGATACCAAGTCCCTGGAGAGAAATGCTTATCAGAGAATACAAGAATGCAGCTGATTTAAATACAGTGGCCAGAAGAATGTTTTTCTTAAAGGCCAAGTTATCTGAATGGTGCCAACATGCAACACTTTACATGAACTATAATAGACTACGTGGAATTAATAAAACGGTTCCTTTATATTGAGAAGATGATTACATCCCAACAGTTGTGGGAGGTCAACCACGGAGGTATAAGAAAAAAAACATAGAAGCCATCCATACAGCCGTGGAAGTAGCAGCAAAAGTAGTCGGTCTTCATGGAAACCTAGAAGGTTTTAGTCAAAACAAAAAGTCTAAAGTTATAAATCAGGGCAAAGACCAACACCAAGCAGGAGTAAAACCTCTTCATCAGGTTCTAATCAAGGAAGTGCCAGCAGGACCCTGGGAAGAGTAACTTTCAGCCGAGCTCACACTAGAGCTAATGAAAGTTTTAAAGATTGTAATTGCTAGACATGCAGAGCAAGAGGACATATCTCGACTGGTTACCCATTAGACAGTTTGAAGCTAACCCAGAATTCGCAGAAGCTGTCTATTATCAAGATTTGATCCAGGTGTATCAATTTGAGGATCTATCCTCAGATGAAAGCATCTATGAAGATGAGATATAATCTGACGATGCAAGTGAATCTAGTTCAGAATCAGAGTGAGGAAGAAATTCTTCAACAGATGGTTAGGGAGGATATGTCGGGATTCCTCTCTCATACTACGGTTTCTCATAAGAATCTGATGAGGATTATGAAAGAAGATCCAAAGCTTCAGATATATGATGGTTTTACTATCGGAGCAATAGAGAAAGCTTTGGATAAGATGGGGTTTCGTAACATAAAACACAAAATTATCAACAGGGTAACTACCAGAGAATTTTCCATTTCGATGGAGTTCATTGGTAACCCGATCGAGATGCAGTTGGTCCCTCACTGGGAAGTTCGAGAGATCAAAAGCAGTGTTAAGAGAGAAGTTGTTGTAGGTCCCAAGGGGTGTGAGTGTAAGGTTTAGAAGGGGGGGTTGAATAAACCTTACCAACTTTTCGATTTAGTCCTTTAAAAAAAAAAGTTCAGAGTTAATACTTCACAAATGAGTCCTTGATGGACAAAATAAGTTAGTTAATCGAGTTAGTCACTCAACGACTCGATCGAATTTGTTAGAATAACTCAACTATTTTGACTAAAGACTTAACTTGACTGTGATATGTTTTCAAATGGAAGACTTAACACCCTTGAATTTGTTAAGTTTGTTTTAATACTTGGTTTTAGCACTCGATTGATTATCAATTGGATAGCAATTTTATCGTGAGATATAAAAATAAGATGCGAAAATTAGAGTCTTTGAAATGTAAATGACACAATAAGTTTTTATAGAGGTTCAAGATGGGGTAATTCTTCTACTCCTCTCTTCTCCAACTCCTGGAGGAATCCACTAAGTATTGATCAATATACGAGTGGTTAACGATCCCGAATACAAGTCTTGATCACACAAATGACTTGATCCTTTGGGACTCGATCGAGATGCCTTGGTCACACAAATGGTGGCTTCTCGCGACTCGAACTTCTTCACACGGCACGCTTTGCTACTATAGCCCACTTGCTTAAGTTCCTTGGATTTGATCACGAAGCCCTCCAAATAGCTTAAGCCTGGTTCGACCTTGAACCTTTATACAATCCTTCGTGGAATGTAGACACCTTGATTCTTCAAATGTTTCCTCTTAAACTGATTGAAGTTGTCTTTCCTTCACACGTGAGTGTTGGATTGATTTCCTTCGTAATGTAGGCTTGAGGATTGATCTTTAATGACTTGAGAGTATTCTTGGTTACAGTTCAAATATTATTTTGAATGTTCGTGGTTCAGGTCGGTTTTGGTAACCTTCTCTCAGAGTGATTCCTCAGCCTTTTATAGTGATCTTTCAAAAATCTGCCCGTTGAAGAGATAGGCTTATTTTTTAAAATCACTTGTAGTCGTTGGCTTGTCTTGTTGCAGTCCTTGGAATTTACGTTTCCTCGTATGAACAATTCTTCAGCTTTTCAGAGTTCTGACACGGTGCAGTGCTTCCCATTGGTTTATTCCTTTTGCATGCTTCTGGGACCGAGCACTTCAAGAAAGGTAGTATGGAGATATTACTTGTTTAAGTAATTCTCTTGATTTCTGTGCAACGGATCTCTTTTCGATTATCTCGACTTGACCGCATTTCCTTGCCTTCCCAGGTGACTTAAAGTCGACTTCCAATCATTGCATGACTCTTTTGTCACTTCAACTTGAGACTTGGCTATCTTGAGTTGGGGACGGGTGATATTTCACTCCGCATCTTTAGCCGCACCTTGATCGAGTTCTGTCTTCTCTTCTTTGCCACACTCACCGCCTCACAACGAGTCTTCCTTTTAGTCTCCGATTTCTTCTTGCATGTTCGGACATAGCCGACTTGACTCAACTCTACCAGCCCTATCTATTACAATGCAATTTATAACAAGAATGGGGTGCCAACTTCCTATTCTAAGTTTTACATGGCATTCATCAAAATCTACAAAATAATTTCCCAACAATTTCCCCCTTTTTGATGATGCCAAAACTTAAGACATTCATCTATAATTAAACAGCAAAGATACATACAGACAAATGTAGAATCACAGAATGTATGCTTAGAATCGATCTTTTATTGATCATAACATTCTTGTTCTTTACATAGCTGATTACAAAGTGTATCAGAGCTTGAACCAAAAGAAAATGTATCAGAGCTTAAATGGAACTTAAAGTTACCATGCTGTTCTATATCTACACAAGTATAGAGATTGTACAATTTTATTCGATGTACAGAAGACTTACATAGAATGTATTTACATAGTAAAATACATGAAGGGGTGGACAACAACACTTCATCTCCTTCACGCTTCTTCTTTCATCTCCTTGACTCTGTCATCATCTTTGACTGTTTCTCTTCTTCTCATCTTCAAAGCTTTTTTTTTCTCATACGCCTTCCTGGCGACTTCATCTCTTCTCGATCTTTCCTCCCATAGCTGAGTTTGTCTCTTATTTTCCTCTTCAATTCTCTTCACATATTCAAGATTATTCTTAGCCACTTGCGGTTGGCTATTTCACAAATCGACCCATAGATCCCTCATTTCTTTCCTGGATCTATATACTCAATGTTTTTTGGGCGGAGATATAGGTCTCGAAACCTCTTCCTCCACCATCGCTTCTTCATCTCGCCTCAGGCGTGTATTGTCTTGGGGTTCTTTTTTTCCCCCGAGTGACTAGCAAAGTGACCGGCAGAGGATCGCCCGATGGTCTGCCGCTGCCCGACTTCTTCACATAGTTTGAGACCCTTTTCCCAAGATAAAATCCCGTGCTTGAGCCATGGACATGTTTGCGGAGTAACCTTCGGATGCGAGCGTCTTGAATTCATCAACGATCTTGGCTCGGTTAAATCCGAAATGGCATAGGTGTCTCTGCGTTGGAATGCCTCCATGTTTTTTCGAATATCCATAACTCGGGCATTCATCTTTCCTTCCACTTCCTTCATCCCTCGCTTCAATCGCTTTCTCTTTTTCAAGCCATAGGTATCTTTGAGTGTTGGAGTGGCGAGTCATGGGGGGTTTCTTTGATGATATCAATCGTGACAAGACCTTGTTGGGGGTTTTAGCAATCATCAAGGTCACATCTTTCGAACCTTCCCCTCAACAGGTTTTCCTTTCTTCTCTCTTATTACTTCCTCACTGCTTTTTCCCTTCACAACAAGCGTCCTCCTTCTCGATTCCAGATCCTTCAGCGCTTTAGGTATTCCTCTTCCCCCTTTTTGGCATCATCAAAGGAAAGAGGAACCCCTGAAACAAGCTAGCAAGCAAGAAGTCTAGTCTGGCGATAGCCGAGTTCTCGTCAATCTGGCTGCGGAGTATCTTTGCACGGAACTCGAGTGGGTGGCGTTGGATTCACCGCTACCAACTTCATCTCGGCCATGAGAAGACTAAATTTTTATCCATGTTCTCTTCCACGCCAGAGCTCGTTCTTATTATGTTCACGCAGCACTTTATCTCTGAGGTGTGAGATTCATGCATTTGTTCGATGTGCTCTTGCAATTTTGTCTTTGCATCAGCATTCTCAGCCCGCCAGACTAGCAACTTGTTGAACAATGTCCTGAAATATCGAGCTTGTTCCACACGCATTGTCTACTGCTATTGCCACCATTCCCGGATCCTGATTATTATGCCTCACAAAACAGTAGTAAGGTTGGCGTCTTTGTTATCCAGCCTCATGTCCAGTGAGGCCTGGTGCCTCTCCATCTTTTCAATCTCAAGAAAATAAGGCTTTGAAAACTTCCCGAACTTCATTGTCACCTCTGTTTGGTGACGACGCCAAGCGGCGTCAAAGTCATAGTTAGTGGAACAATGGTGTCTCGATGGAATAACAGGGATCGGTGTGGAAGCGCTCGCGATCTCTAGGCGATTCTTCGGGAGGTCGTGTACCTCCGGAGAGAAGGGAAATGATTCTACAAAAGGATCATCATGGGCAATCGAATCTTTTCCGTGATAATTGGTGCTCGTGAAGTCCCCTGTGGAGTCGAACTCGCTGCAGACTTGGGGAGCTGCGCGATGGACTGTTTTGTTGTGGTCTTTGTGAAGTCGACCCGACTTTGCCGAGCCTCAATGTCTTAACAGCCTTCGTCGTCTCGGCTTGTTTTTTCAAATGAGATGACTAGTCCTCGGCCATATCGAGCGTTATTGGGCGATGAGATGTCCATGGGTGGCTCATCATCAAGGTTGAATGTTTGGCGAGTAGTCTTGAGGTCGACTTACTCGTGGTTGGAACATCCTCACCGAGTCTTTTGGATCTCGCAATAGGGGATGACTCGAAACTTCATCTTCACCTTCGGATCCCGAAAAGTTACATCGATTATTCTGGGAATCGTGAAGAGCACTTATCTCTTTTTCGATGGATCAATGATAGCGGGGAGGGATGTTCTGCTTGATCTCTTTACCCTGGGAAGTCTTAATCTCCCGTTGGCCTTCATTACCTCCCCGCAGTCTCAACTACAGCGAGGCCTTGACGGTCCCTTCGACATGTCACTGCCTTGGGGTCTTCCGAGGTGGCATCAAGTGGAGTCTCAACTCCATGGATTGCACTTTCATTGCCCAGTGTTAACTCCCGGGCGCTTCTTCCTCGCCTCGATCGCATCGGCGGTGTCATTAGCTGCAGAGCGGTTGGCACCTCAGGTGAGACGTCTCAATCGGGTATGCGAGCCTCGTTGATGACAACTTGCTGTGTATTCTCAGTATTTGTTCCCTCTCCACTTCGCCTCCGAGATGCATTGTGGAGTCGATGCAGATCCTCCGACCTTTGCTGCAGGTGGAGGAGTTTCCCCCGGTGGCACCACCGAGTGACTTGGAATGGGGTCACTCGTCTCCGGACTCCCATTGCCCTCCGAGTATTCAGCCATTGGGGCGGTGGTAAGACACCTTCATTAGGGGTTGGCTCGATGGGGTCCCCACAATCCCGGTTTCATCGCCATTTCCCTTAACACCTTCCTCCGAATGAGTGGGAAGTGGTGGCGGCGACAACATGGCAATATCTTTGCACCACTCCCATAGGATCTATCTCCACCGTGATTTGGATGACTCCCTGGTCCCTCCATCATTCTTTGCTCATGTAGGATTCTCGGATTCTTGCATTGCTTGCTGCATGTGCAACTCTTCTTCGTGGCAAAGAATAGGTCCAGATCCTCATCACTTTCGATAGAATGTCGAGGTGAGGATGTGTATGTTCTCAGTGGTGCCGGAGAGGGCGATCTTGGCTTCTCACGTGCCTCGCTTCTTCCGCCAATCTTTCTTTCTCCTTCTCTTTAAAGATATTTAGAATGTCCAAACAGTTTTCTTCATCAAGAGCTTGCACCACATTGGTCAATCCGGAAGTTCATCGATTCGTCTTCTTCTTCAATGAATTCAGTCTTTGGAATCGTTCCTGGATCGACTCGCTTCCATTTCCTCTATTCTTGCAGATGATTTTGAATGTCTGGGTATGGTGGGGATAGGATCATTACATCATCATCATCTTCTCCCTGCTGTCCCTCGTTCTCAGGGATTGAGGGTAGTAGACTTTGGCGCTCGACATTCTCAGTAGCCTCTGTTACAGGTGGAGACACAACCCTATCAATAGGTGATTCGGTTGTCTCAGCTATTCCTTGTTCCTCAGCTGTTTTGTCTACAGCTGGGTCTTCGAGTTGCCTCTGGTGATCGGCCTCAACAGACTTGGCCGTTTCATCGATAACTTCCGGAGACTCTACTTCTCCAGCAGTCTCGGGTATCTTTTCCAGCTGAGTGGTAGACTCAGCCGTCTTCTCAAGCTCGGAGAGCTTGGAAATTCTTCTTCTTCTTTTTGTTTTCACCAGAGGAACATCTGGTTCCACTTCCTCCGTTCGTTGAAGGTAAATGCCTTCGCATTTGTCTTAAAGCAAACCTTCCTTGTTGTGGCGCCTTTTCTTCTTGATCACCGGAGAAGGGATTAATGGTTCCTTCTCCATCATGCCGCAGTGGGCGGGAGACACTACCGTGGGGCGGTGACTTACGGCAGCAGGGCAAAGTGCGGTTTCTTTTTCTTTCTTTGCAGGGCAACAACTTTCTTAGCAGATAGTCTTCTTGGGAGGTGAGGAGGCAATCTTGGTCGTGGTGATTCCCCTCACTTGTATCACCGCTTAGCGTAAGCTCTCTTCTCAGTGCGAGAGGTTTGATCGAAATATCCTATTGTTTACATGGAACGCCTTTCCATGCCGAAGAGGTACCCTTTTACTTCCATCATCCTCCCAATCACACCAGGCCGTATCCCAGGAACCTCCAAACGTGCCATCCTCCTTGAAGGATTTGTTCCCAATATTCGCGAGTCTGGCCGTATACAAACTCAGCCAATTCACCTTCTTTTCTTCAATGATCGCAATGCCATTACGATCAATTTAGCTGGACATCTCAAAAGCCGCCAAATTTAATGTCTATGCATTTGGCAACAATGTCCATAATTTGTGGTAGTCCTCCTTCAGACTTCTTATTAGTCAGATAGACCACTTTCGCAAAGATCGGACTTGGCTACTTCTTCCAAGTAGCAATCAGTCAACATCACCTCATAAACTTCCGGCACTCCTCCGCGGCAACAAGCGATGTTCGCGGATCATGGCGAATGGTGAACTCCTTACCATGAACAGAGGACTTGATGCCCTCATCGTGAACTTCATCGTTCACGTAGAACTCGCGACGACCTCTTCTACGTGAGTCATTGGGAACTCCATCGTCAAAAATGGTTTTAATCCAGATTTTCCACTTCTCAACAATCTTCTTCACGGGTGTCGTCGGACCTGTTTAACCATACCATCGAAATCCACAGTAGACCCAGTGTGAATTTGCTTTCCTAGCTTGACGAAATCATGAGTAGGTGCCATTTCTCAGTGTTTTACCGAACGAATCTTAGAAAATGATCTTGAGGAGTTGTAGGGTTTTGAGAGAAAGTTCCTTTCTTTTGCCTTGAGAGAGATGAACAGTTTTGGTAAAGTGAGAGAAAATCGGACGAAATGGTATAAGTATGGTTTATGAAAGGACGTGCGGGTGGTTTTTGAAATTTGATCAAAATCAACGGCTTAGATCTTGCACGCCGATTAGCATTTAAGTTCTCGCATTTAATGCGGCAAGATTTATATCCAATCATAAGCTTGGTGTGCGCTTTTGATCAGTACACATCATAATTATCTTTGACGTCATTCTTAAAAACATTCCCCAAAAAAATGACCGCGTTTTTGTCACTTTGCTCATAAATAACTCGGCTTACTTCTTAGTGATTCAATCCTTCTTCTCACTTCTCTCCTTGTGACTCAAATTGTCATTTAACTTCGGTACAAACCGACTTTTCGATCACGGTGATTCACTTAGCTGAATTAAGAGTTCACTCTTTTTCCTCTTTTCGTGTTTTATCTCTTTTCTTTTAGTCTTCTTAGTGTTAACTCAAACTCAATTAACCCTAACTCATGCTTCGAGTTCTTCAAATCTTGATTCACATAATGGTTTTGTGAATATGTCACCTAACTCGCTTATCGGTTGAGATATATTCCAAGGTGATGTCCTTCTTTTCAACATGGTCTCTTATGAAGTGATATCGACATCGATGTGCTTTGTTCTTGAGTGCAACACGGATTTTGAGTGATTGCAATTGCACTTGTATTGTCACACATAATAGGAATTTCCTTTTCTTCAACTTCATAGTCTCTCACACTGTCTCATCCTTAAGACTTGGGCTGAAACAAATTTGCCCGCAATATGTATTCTGCGTTCACCAGAGGTGGCTATTGAATTTTGCTTTTTGCTAAACCAGAAATTAGCCTATTTCCAAGCATTTGACATGTGCCGAGGTGCTTTTCTGTCAACTCTACATCCAAAGATAGTCGAGTCCGAATAACCAATTAGCTTGAATCCACCTTCCTCAGGATACCACATGCCAACTTCTTGGCTTCCTTTCAAATATCTCAAGATCCTCTTGGCTCGTCATGTGGCTTTCTTTCTTTTGGAGCAGATTGAAATCTTGCACATACACCTACAAAGAAAGGTGATGTCCGGCCCGCTTGGTTTGTGAGATAGAGCGATGATCCAATAAGTGCTCAGATCTTGTTTGATCTACAAGCTTGCCATCCGCATCCATGTCCATTTTGACCGATGTATTCATTGGTATTTTCACGAAGACTTCTCTTCCATACCAAATTTCTTCATTAAATCTCTCGTGTATTTTGTCCGACTTATGAAGGTTCCATCCTTCACTTTGTTTCACTTGGAGTCCAAGGAAGAATGACTCTCTCCCATCATGCTCATTTCGAATTTGCTTTGCATGAGATTTGAGAATTTATCACACAACTCTTTGTTTGTGGATCCAAAGATGATGTCATCCACATATATTTGAACAAGCAGTATACTCTTCCCACCTTGAATTCTGAAGAGTTTTCTATCCACTTTGCCTTTTGTGAATCCGTTCTTAGTTAGGAATTGTGATAATGTATCATACCATGCTCTGGGTGCCTGTTTCAATCCATATAAAGCTTTCTTGAGTTTGTATACCTTGTCTCCAAGAGTCTTCTGCTCAAATCCTAGAGGTTGTTCAACATATACTTCTTCCTCCAACAAACCATTAAGAAATGCACTCTTTACATCCATTTGATATACAATAAAGTTCTTATGAGCTGCATAGGCAAGAAACATCCTTATAGCTTCCAATCTTGCTACATGAGCAAAGGTTTCATCAAAATCTATTCCTTCTTCTTGGAAATACCCTTTAACTACCAATCTTGCTTTGTTTCTTACCACATAGCCTTCCTCATTCATATTGTTTCTGAACACCCATTTAGTGCCAATAACATTTTGATGGGTTGGCCTTTGAACCAATTCCCACACTTTGTTCCTTTCAAACTGATTTAGCTCTTCTTGCATGGCTTGAATCCAATGTGTGTCATCCAATGCTTGTGACACATCTTTTGGTTCTATTTGTGAGATGAAGCAAGTGAACATTGCTTCTTGTTGAGTTCTGGATCTAGTTTTTACACCTTCTCTTACATCTCCAATGATTAGTTCTCGGTGGATGATCTCTCGGCCATCTTACATCGTTTGGAGTAAGTTAGCCGGATTGATCGTCTCTTGCGGTTGTGTTATTTTGATCATCTCTCTCATCATCACTTACTTAGCAGATTTTCCAAATTGTCTTTGAGACTCACTATCTCATCTTCATCCGGACTTATAACTCCACTTCACTTCAACATAGGGACTCTTCGCATGGTTGGTTGATTCACTTATCACCGTGACTCTTCAATGTTTTCTCCATTTACTTTTGGTTCATCAAACACCACATGGATGGATTCTTCGTAACCATTGTCCTCTTGTTGAGCACTCAGAGCTTTGCTTTCACCGAGTATCCTAAGAAGATACCTTCATCGACTTTAGCATCAAAAGCTTTTAAATTATCTTTGCCATTGTTATGGATGAAGCATTTGCATCCAAATATTTTGAAGTATGCAACATTTGGCTTTCTCCCGCCCCGGATCTCATAGGAGTCTTTGTCACCGTCTGCTTATCATGCATATATTTTGAGTATAGCATCTTTGTGTTTATTGCTTCAACCCAAAATCTTTTAGGCGACCCTACTTGACTAACATTGTCCTCGCTTCTTCTTTGAGAGTTCTATTCCTTCTTTCTTTGCAACTCCATTTTGTTTGTGGAGTCCTTTGCTTCGAGATAATTCATGACCAATACCATTTTCAATACAAGATCTTGAGTTATTATACCATTGACAAACTCGGTTCCTCACGATCATATTTTGATAATGGTTTGACTCTTCTCATTTTGTATTCTCTTCATCGGCTAAGGTAGTTTCTGCAGAGTTTCTTTCTTCTTACACATGAATATTGTCCATGTATATCTTGAGTAGTCATCTACTACCACCAAGGTGTATTTCTTCCCACTTATGCTAGGCTGGTTCCACTGGACCAAACAGATCCATATGTAGCAGTGTACAATATATTCTTGTTGAAGATGGACATGTCTTTTCTTTGAATGATGATTTGATTTGCTTTCCCATCCGGCATGCATCACATATACTCTCCTTCTTGTATCTTTGAGTCCGGAAGTCCTTCTACAAGATTACTCCTGCAAGTTTGTTAATTGTTTTGAAGTTCGGGTGACTCGACTTTCTTATGTCACAACCAACTTGATTCACCAGTGCTCTTTTTGCTAGCGACAAGTGCTTGGTGTTGCGATTGACCAATCTACCACATACATGTTCTTTTTTATCGCATCCTTGCAAAAGACAACTTCATTGATTCATGTCTTTGATTTGGCATATACCCATGTTAAATCCAAAGATTGTAGCCTTTGTCACGAGTTGACTTATGCTTAGCAAGTTGAAATTGAGGCCTTCAACATATGCAACATTTGTTATTTCTAATCCATTTTTCTTGATGGATCAAATGCCTCTTATTTCTCCTGAGCTTAATTCCATCCAAATATGACTTTTGCACCTCGACTTTCTTGAATTTTGATAGATTTTTCTTGTTTCTGTCATGTGTCCGGAATGCCACTATCCATGTACCAGGTTCCTTGGCACTCACCGCTCCCTTGAACTCGCAATCAAGGAAATTAGGTTTTAGGTACCCATACTTGTCTGGAGTCCGGAGGGGTTAGTATTGTAAGATGATCCAACCAACCTATAGCCAAATGATTTGATTCTAAGGGCTGCCATCTATCAGTGCCATAATCATAATTAATTTTGGCAAATTGCTTGGGGTTCTAGGTTCATACAAATTGTCTCTTTTGTCTCAGTATGCTGCATATGTGTTTTAGCAATTGCATTCTTTGGGTAGTTGTGATATCCCCGAGTGTAGTGCTTGGGTGCATATGAGTGCTGATTAAAGCTCTTATGCCTTTGGATTGGCCTTTGATGAGTTCTAGGCCTTTGCCACTTAGGCTTATATTCCATAGGTCTTTGCTGATAGTTCACATTATTCCAATCAGCTTGGCTTGGGTATTTTCTACCATTCCCATCATATGTGTTTCTTTTATAGAATTCTGGGGTTTTTGGTAGCTTTGTTTCTTCTTTATAGAGTATCTCCTGTTTGGAGTTTGCTGAGGAACTCTGCTGGATTTCTTCTCAGCTGTCCTCTTAGTATACTCAACTGGCTGTTTTCCTTTTCCTTTATAACCAAGGCCAGTTTGCTTGTGATTGTGCTTTGGAATAAATGTGTGTGCACAATTTGAAGTTTTGGATTTTAGAGATACTTCATTACTTGAAGATCCTTTTTCCAAAATCACTTTTGGAGCTTGACATAGCATTGAGGAATTGAATCTAAGCCTGTTTTGTCTCCACATTCTCTTTGACTCATAATAAGATCATCCAATGATTTAGATACCTTAGTGAATGAGGCAATCACATTTTTGAGATCATTCTCCCTCTTTTCTATAGCGTTATCTCTGCTATTAGCTTAAGATTTTCAAATTTTTAGACTTTTATTCTCATCGACTATTTGACTTAGAGTACTCGGCTCCTTAGTCACCGTGAGTTTTAGCTCTTAAGTAGTCGCTCTCCTCATTTAGTAGTTTGCGTGAGGATTTAATGTGTTCAAAATCTTTCATCATTTTGCCTAATGAATCATAAAGATCGGAGGTGATGAAGTGTGTGTGTCAAAATCACTATCACTAGTATCCGAGTGTGATGAGTTAGAGTGTACCTCATCTTCTTGGTCGGTTGGTTTTGTTCTTTAGCCATTAGACAGGATCAAAGCTTCTTCATCGAGTTACTTGAGTAGTCGGCTTCACTACTCTCCCGAAGTCTCATGTGTCTTTTGACTTGATCAGATCGGCCGTCTCTGCAACCAAGATTGCCTTTCTCTTTTCCCCGTCTTCTTTCCTCAAGACTTTTCTTTCCTCTTCATTCTGTATTTGTTGACTGAGAATATGGGCATTCAATGGCATAGTGACCAGGTTGCTGCGGTTCGATAGATTTTCAACTTTTTGATCGATTCTTTCCATCCTTGGATTGTCGGCTCTTTGATATTCAACTTTTTGATGCTCGCTTCTCTTGGGTGGTCTGTCTTCCATTGACTTGGAGGAGCCGAGTGTCTTCTGAGGATTCACCTTTGCTTCTTTTGTAGTTCTTATTGAAGAACTTGTTGAACCTTTTAACCATCGGGGCAATCTCCTCTTGTCAATGACTTCTTTGACCTCAACTCTCTTGCCATCCTTAACAATTAGAGCAAATTTTTTGGGCACAACTGTCTCCTCTTGGTCTTTTCTTCTCACTCAAATTCGTAGGCTTTGAGATCCGAGAATAGCTCATGGTTGGATTTTTTTGATAGGTCCATTGAGTGTCTCATGGCCATGACTTTCATATCCCACTCGGTTGGGAGACTTCTTAGAATCGTCATACACATTTCCTTCTCGTATATTCCTTTCCAAGTCGCAGGCCATTGGTAATTTCCGTGAACCGAGCATCCAAATGATCGAGGTTTCTCCTGCAAGCATCTTAAAATTTTCAAATTTTTGTACAACAACAAGATAGTTTATTTTCTTTGATTTGCTCGAGCCTTCGCAAATCAAGGTTAGCTTGTCCCATTTCTTTTGCCGTTTTGCATGATTTGACTTTGTTGAACATGGCTTTGTCTAAAGTTTTGTAAAGAATGTCCTTGGCCACATTGTCCAAGTTATATCTTTTCTGTCATCATTTGTCCATTCAGTTCTTGGTTTTTCAACCATCGCCGATGCAGGGGAGCAACATCTTCTTCTCCTTCACCGCAGCTCTCCTTGCAAAATGTGTTCACTTTTAAGATTTGGAGTGGCCCATCCTCTATCACTATCCACATCTCATCGTGTAATCTTTGATACATGAGCACTCGCATACGAACTTTCCAATCATCAAATTCTTCAATTGTGAACATAGGTATGCGTGTCAAATTTGCTTCCATGATAATAACTTTGTGAATAAAAGAGTTTTGAAAGATTGAGTACTAAAACAAGCTTTGAAAAATTTGGAGATCTAGTTCAAGAACTGCGGAAGGCTCAATGAACCAACCACTCGATACCACTTGTAGGTCCCAAGGGTGTGAGTGTAGGGTTTAGAAGGGGGTTGAATAAACCTTACCAACTTTTCGATTTAGTCATTTTAAAAAAAAAAGTTCGAGTTAATACTTCACAAATTGAGTCCTTGTTGGACAACTAAGTTAGTTAATCGTGAGTTAGTCACTCAAATGTTCTGATTGAGCCGTTGATAGAATAACTCAACCGGTTTGACTAAAGACTTAACTTGATCAAATGTTTTCAGCGGAAGACTTAACACCCTTGAATTTGGTTAAGTTTGTTTTAATACTTGGTTTTAGCACTCAATTGATTATCAATTGGATAGTAAGTTTATCAAAGATATAAAAATAAGATGCGAAAATTAAAGTCTTTGAAATGTAAATGACACAATAAGTTTTTATAGAGGTTCGAAGATGGGGTAATTCTTCTACTCCTCTCTTCTCCAACTCCTGGAGGAATCCACTAAGTATTGATCAATATGCGAGTGGTTAACAGGTCGGATACAAGTCTTGATCACACAAACGACTTGATCCTTTGGGACTCGATGCCGGAGATGCCTTGGTCACACAAAATGAAGCTTCTCGTATGACTCGGCTTCTTCACAGGCGGCAAGTGCCTTGCTACTACAGCCCACTTGCTTAAGTTCCTTGGATTTGATCATGAAGCCCTCCAAATAGCTTAAGCCTGGTTCGACCTTGAACCTTTCTACAATCCTTCGTGGAATGTAGACCCCTTGATTCTTCAAATGTTTCCTCTTTAACTGATTGAAGTTGTCTTTCCTTCACAGGTGAGTGTTGGATTGATTTCCTTCGTAATGTAGGCTTGAGGATTGATCTTTAATGACTTGAGAGTATTCTTGGTTACAATTCAAATATTATTTTGAATGTTCGTGGTTCAGGTCGGTTTTGGTAACCTTCTCTCAGAGTGATTCCTCAGCTTTTTATAGTGATCTTTCAAAACTCTGCTCGTTGAAGAGATAGGCTTATTTTTGAAAGTCACTTGTAGTCGTTGGCTTGTCTTGTTGCGATCCTTGGAATTTATGTTTCCTCGAATGAACGATTCTTAACATTTCAGAGTTCTGACACGGTGCAGTGCTTCCCATTGGTTTATTCCTTTTGCATGCTTCTGGGACTGAGCACTTCAAGAAAGGTAGTATGGAAGTATTACTTGTTTAAGTAATTCTCTTGATTTACGTACAACGGATCTCTTTCGATTATCTTGACTTGATTTGCATTTCCTTGCCTTCCCCATGTGACTTAGAGTCGACTTCAATCATTGGATGACTCTTGTCACTTCAAATTGAGACTTGGCTATCTTGAGTTGACTTGATGATACTTCACTCACCAAGATCATCTTAGCCGCACCTTGATCGAGTTCTGTCTTCTCTTCTTTGCCACACTCAATCGCCTCACAAATGAGTCTTCCTTTTAGTCTCCATTGTCTTCTTGCATGTTCGAGCATAGGCGACTTGACTCAGCTCTACCAGCCCTATCTATTACAATGAAATTTATAACAAGAATGGGGTGCCAACTTCCTATTCTAAGTTTTACATGGCATTCATCAAAATCTACAAAATAATTTCCCAACAGTTGCAAAGACACTGATGGATACATATCGAGCCATAACGATTATTATTAAAGCAACATTCAAGGAAGAAATTGATTCTCCACTCAACCTAGCTATCTTTGACAAGCGAATATCAAATCTCAAGGATTCATGCCTTGGAGCGGTCATAGGAAATTTGTATGCAGGAAAATTAGCATTTAACGTCTATCCTAGAATTGCATACAATTTGGGAGATCGAGGGCCTGTTTGTTTATGTTTCCATGGTCCATTTCCAGTTTCTGGAGTTGAAAATAGAATTTTGAGAATTGAATTTATTGGTTTTCGTGTGGAAATTGGAATTACGTTTGGATAAATGAGTTGAAATTTGTTTTATGTAGAGTTGAAAATGAGATTGTGTTTGGTTGAGTAGTTTTGAAATATTATTTTATGTATATAATAATTGAAAAGTTGATAGTGGTGGGGTCCACTTTCAATACTTTAATTTGAATATATAATATTATATTTGTAAGATTGTAGGTGGTGGGTCCCATTAGTTAGATATAATTTGAAGTTAGTAATATTTTAAGTTGATAAAGTTGATAGTGGTGGGTCCCATATTTATAATTGGGTTAAAATATTAGAATAGTGATTGATGAGTGATGTAGGGTAGTGTATAGGTTTGGGATGTTGTTTTATGTGAAAAATAGAAAATGAAAATGATGATTTCCATTGGAAATTTTATGGACAATCATGATTCCACTTTTATGAATAATTGGAAAGTAGAAATAGGCTCTTGGAAACATAAACAAACAAGGCTCGAGATTTCAGCAGAGTCCTAACACTTCATCAAGATTTTAAAAGAGTCAATTTGATGAAAGAAGGAAAAGAGACCTTACTCAATCACAAACAAGATTTCCTATGCTCTCTCGAATACACATCATGCATAAGTATTCTTGAGAAAGGAATTTATTAAAGTCTTAAGAATATTTGAGAATTTTGCCAGGGTGGGTTTCACAGAATTTATTGAATCTCCAACTATAAAGGAGATATTAAAATTCAAGATCAACTAGTTTTCAACAAAAGTCAAAGTCTCAGATTTGAGCCTAGGAGGATGTCTTTCCAACAAGACAGAATGATAAGTTGTAGCCGTTGGGAAGAAAAAAGACCAAGTACAGTTCAGCGAATCCCAAATGTTTTCAGAACACAAGGAGAGCTGAAATGTTCAGAAGGATTGAGAAGTTGAAGTAATATATATTTGACATCACTCAAAAGGATAATATTTTTCCTTGTGATGTCCTATATTATCTACAACAACCTATAGTTGGAAGATATCAAGAAAGCCTAAAAATAGGTGAAATTGAGTTGACTATCACAGGGACAACAAGAAAAATCCAGAGCAGTTAATACTGAGTATTCAATTTCTTGAGGATAATAAACCTTGGGAAATATTACAAGACGAAATGGAGTTCACAGTGGCTAATAAAAGTTCCGAAATGAGATGACCACTAGCCCATTCTCCATATACATTTCTATTGGAATGTTATATGTTGAAAACAAAGCCGAGTATTTCGCCGCCTATATTGTAGGTCCCAAGGGGTGTAAGTGTAAGGTTTAGAAGGGGGGTTGAATAAACCTTACCAAATTTTCGATTTAGTCCTTTTAAATATACAGAGTTGATACTACACAATGTGTCCTTGATGGATATCAATTTAGCCACTCATAGAGTTAATCTCTCAACAGACTCAACCGAGCCATTTAATGGAATAACTCACTATTGGCTCTAAATTAACTCAATCAGTAGTTTTGTTTTATTGGAAAGACTTAACACCCTTAAATTTGATTAAGCAAGAGTTTAGTGCTTGGTTTAGTACTTATAAATTATCAAGTGGATAGCAAATTTATCGGGAGATATAAGCGATTAAAAATGCGAGAATTAAAGTCTTTGAAATGTAAATGACACAATGAAATTTTATAGAGGTTCGAAGATGGGGTAATTCTTCTACTCCTCTCTTCTCCAACTCCGGAGGAATCCACTAGGTAATGATCAAGATATACAAAGTGGTAACAGTCCGGATACAAGTCTTGATCACACAACTTGATCCTTTGGGACTCGATCTGAGACGCCTTGATCACTCACCAAGGCTTCTCGTGACTCAACTTCTTCACAGGGCACCGCCTTGCTACTACACTCACTTGCTCAAGCTCTTTGGATTTGATCACGAAGCCCTCCAAAAGCTTAAGACTTGGTTCGATCTTGAACCTTCCTACAATCCTTCGTGGAATGTAGACCCCTTGTTTTCGATTTTTCCTCTTCAACCGATTGAAGTTATCTTTCCTTCACAGGTGAGTGTTGGATTGATGTTCTTCGTAGTGTAGGCTTGAGGATTGAGAATATTTCAGATTTTCTAATAATTGCTTGAACGTTGTTTTGTTCAGATCTATCTCTTGTGTCACTTGTGTCTTTTTTTTTCTCAAATAAAATTCCTCAACCTTTTATAGCGAACTTTCAAAAATTTGCCCGTTGAAGAGATAGGCTTATTTTTGAAAGTCACTTGCAGTCGTTGGCTTGTCTTGTTGCAGTCCTTGGAATTGCCATTTCCTCGTATGAATTGTTCTTTCACCTTTTCAGAG
The DNA here is from genome assembly GCA_016081115.2 of Rehmannia glutinosa. Classification (NCBI taxonomy): domain Eukaryota; kingdom Viridiplantae; phylum Streptophyta; class Magnoliopsida; order Lamiales; family Orobanchaceae; genus Rehmannia; species Rehmannia glutinosa. Next base: position 85,187,317 of record CM071936.1, on the reverse strand, counting down.
TTCTGACACGATGTAGTGCTTCCCATTGGTTCATTCCATTTGCACGCTTCTGGGACTGAGCACTCCGAGAAAGGTGGTATGGAGATATCACTTGTTTAAGTAATTCTCTTGATTTCCGTGCAACGGATCTTTTACAATTATCTCGACTTGACCGTATTTCTTTGCTTTCCCCGGTGACTTAGAGTCGACTTCCAATCATTGGATGACTCTTCCATCACTTCATCTTGAGACTTGGCTTTTCTCGAGTTGACTTGACTGATACTCCACTCACCGCATCTCACCGCTTCTTCAAGATAGTTCCCGTCTACTCTTCTTTGCCATACTCACTGTCTCGCAATGAGTCTTCCTTCTAGTCTTGATTGTCTTCTTGCATGTTAGCTCGTAGTGACTTAACTCGACTTGCTCACTCTATTTATTACAATGCATTTTACAACAAAAATTGGGGTGCCAACTTTCTATTCTAAGTTTTACATGGCATTCATCAAAATCTTAAACAATAAATTTCCTAACAATTTCCCCCTTTTTGATGATGCCAAAACTTAAATCATTCACAAATGCAATCAAAAAGATACATACTGAGATAGTGTATTGACATAGAATGTATGCGCAAAATCAATCCTTTTATTGATCATAACATTCTTGTTCTTTTACACAGTTGTTTACAAGGTGTATCAGAGCACATATTTGACTACTTAGAAAATAAAGAATTTACAGCTTTATTTCAGAAGACTTACATTGTATGTATTTACATTATAAAATACACGAAGGGTGGACAACAACACTTCATCTCCTTCATTTGTCTCCTTCTTTCATCTTGTTCAAAGATCTTCTTCTCTTCTTCTCTTTTTCTCATCGTCACCGCCTTCTTTTTCTTTTCATATGCCTTCCTGGCGCTTCATCTCTTCTTATTCTTTCCTGTCTTTCCTCCCATAGCCGAGTTTGTCTCTTGTTTTCTTCTTCTAATCTTTTTGCATACTCGGCGTTACTTTTAGCCACTTGCAAATTTGCTACTTGGTCAAGCTTGACCCGAGTAGATCCCTCATTTCTTTCCCGGATCTACGTATTCAATATTCTTGGGTAGAGGCTTAGGTCTGAAGCTTCTTCCTCCACCACTGCTTCTTCATCTACCTCTGGGCGTGTATTGTACTGGGGTCTTCTTCTTTCCAGAGAGTGACCAGCAGAGTGATTTCGGTAGCTTTCGCTGCCTGTCAGCTTCTTCACATAACGTGAGACCCTTTTCCCAGTACAAGTCTCAAGCTTGAGCCATAGACATATTTGCAAAGTATCCTTCGATTCGAGCGTTTTAAATTCATCAACGATCGTGGCTCTGTCCCGACATCCGAGATGGCATAAGTGTCTCTGTCTCTCTTGGAATGCCTCCATGTTCTTTCAAGATGTTCATAACTCGGGCATCCATTCTTCCTTCCACTTCCTTCATCCCTCGCTTCAATTGTTTTTCTCTTTTGACCCATAGATACAAAGAGTGTTGGAGTGGCGAGTTACAGTACGGGAGTTTGCTGCGATAATGTAAGTGTGACAGAGGACCCTGTTGAGGGGTTTGTGCAATCATCAAGGTCATATCTTTTGATCCTTCCCCCTCGTGATTTTCCTTTCTTCTTTTTAACACTTCCTCACCGATTTTCCTTTCGCAGCTACTCATTCCTTCTCAACTTCGATCCCCTTGCGCTTTAGGTATTCCTCTTCCCCTTTTTTGGCATCATCAAAGGAGAGAGGAACGCCCGGAAACAGACTTGCAAGCGGGAAGTCGAGCCTGGCGATAGTTGAGTTTTGTCTCAGTCTGCTGCAGAGTATGCGACGAAATTCGGATCGAGTAGCGTTGGACTCTGTGAAAATCGGCTTCATCTCGGCCATGAGAAGGCCGAGAATTTTGTATTCATGGTCTCTTCCAAACGTCGTAGATCACTCTTGTTTTGCTCACGCAGACTTAACCTCGGCAATGTGAGCTTCATGCATGTGCTCAATATGTTCTCTCGGCTTCGTTTTGCATCGGATTTTCACTCTCCATACCAATGACTTATTGAACAATGTCCTGAAGTATCTCACTTGTTCCACACGCATTATTTGTCATTTGTTGCCACCATTCCCGATCCGGTTGTTATGCCTCTTAAATCGGCGAGTGAGATTGGCATCTCTGTTGTCGATCCGCATATCCATAGAGGCCGATGCCTCTCCATCCGTTCAATCTCGTGAATAATGCCTTGAACACTTGGGACTTCAATTTGATTCTTCCGTTGCGGTGATGGCCATGCATCAAAATCATAATCACCGAACAATGGTGCACGATTGAAAAACGGAGTGCATGCGTAGTAGCGTGCGAGTTCATTTCGACTCTTCATGGAGGTCGGGTACCTCCGGAGAAAAAGGAACAGATTCTACAAAGGATTCATCACCGCCAACCGGGATCGTTCGATGATGAGCGGTGTGCGTGAAGTTCTTTTTTTAGGAATCGACTCTGCTGCGGCTTGAGGAGCTGCGCGATTGACTCTGGTTCACCGGGGTTTGTTGTGAAGTGGACCCGACTTGCCGAGCCTCAATTTGTCTCAGGCCTTCGTTGGTCTCAAACTGATTTTCCAATTGAGTAGACCGGTCCTCGACCTTATCGATGGCGTCATCGGACGATGATGAGATTTCCATAGGTGGCTCATCATCAAAATTAAAGGTTTGACGAGTAGTCTTGGGATCGACTTGCTCGTGCTTGGAACATCCGCAAATTTGAGTCTTTTGGATCATCACCGGGATGACTCGGCTTCTTTCTTCTTCGCCTTCCGATCCCGGAAAGGTGACATCGATTATCCTGGGAATCATGAAGTGCGCTTATCTCCTTCTCGGATGGGTCGATGATAGCGGGAGGGATGTTCTCTACTTGACTTCTTTACCCCGAGAAGTCTCAACCTCCCGTGGGCCTTTATTACCTCCAGCCAGTCTCTCTTGCGGCGAGGCCTTGTCCACCCTTTCGACAAAGATGTCGGCTATCTTAGGGTCTTCTGCGGTGGCATCCATTGAGTCTCAACCCCATGGATTGCACTTTCATCGCCTAGAGTGTTAACTCCCGGGCCGTTCCATCTCAGGCCTCGATCGCATCGCGTCGTCATTAACGCCTTCGAGCGGTTGGCATCTCACCGTGAGACAGTCTCAATCGCCGAGCTTCGATGATGGCAACTTGCTTTCTTCTTGTGTTTGTATTTTCTCTACTTCGCCTCCTTGATTCGTTGTGGAGTCATCTGCAAAGATCCTCCAACCTTGCTGCGGTGGAGGGAGTTTCCCCCTCGGTGGCGCACCACGGAGTGTGACTTGAATGGGGTCACTCGTCTCAATCTCCCGGCTATTTCGATTGAATGTTCAGCCGTTGGGGCGGTGTGGTACAACACCTTCAATAGGGGTTGGCTCGACTAGGGTCCCCACTATCCCGGTTTCATCGCCAGGTCCCTTATTGCCTTCTTCCCGAGTGAGTCTGGGAAGTGGTGGCAAAGAACAACAGTGGCGATTTGCTTTGAACCACTCCCATTGGATCAATTTCGGTGTGTTCTAGAGGACTCTCCTGGTCCCTCCATCGATCTTTGCTCGTGAAGGATTACTCGATTCATGCAATGCTTGCTGCATTTGCAACTCTTCGTAAGCGGCAACATTCTCCTGGATTCTCATCACCGTCGGAGAAGACATCAAGGAGAGGGTGTGTGTGTTACGTAGTGCCGAGATATGGCCTTTGGCCTTCTCACGTGCCTCGGCTTCCTCTCTTGCTTTTCTTTCTTTCTCCTTGTCCTTGTAGATCTGCAGGATGTCCGTGCGATTGTCTTCATCCATCTTTGGGAGCACAGTGGTTAGTCGAGGAAGTTTAACGATTCCTCTTCTTCTTCTATAAACTCGGGCCGTTGGAACTGCTTTCCTGGATCGACTCAATTTCCATTTCCTCCACTCATGCAGACGATTTTGGATGTCCGGGTAAAGTGGGGATAGGATCATCACATCACTATCCGCTTTATCGCCTTCTTCTTGTTTTGTTTGTGTGGACTACAAATTGTGTCTTCGGTTGCCTCTCGCTGATCGCCTTGGCCAGAGACTTAGTCTGTTTCATCAATTACATCCGGAGACTCTACTTCTCCAAATCTCGATATCTGCTCCAAATGAGTGGTGACTCGGCCGGTTTCTCAAGCTCGGAGTGCTTGACAATTCTTCTTCGTCTCTAGTTTGTACCAGAGGGATTTACGGTTCGAGACGGTTTCTTCGAGTCTTGGGCGGCGGGGGCCGGTGCTGGTGTCTTTTTCGAGGAGCGGGCCGTCTTGGCTTCTCGATTCTCCTCTTTTTGACGATCGGAGAAGGTATTTGAGTGTCCTTCTCGACCTAGCTTCTTTGGGCGGGAGACACGGCTGCAGGGGCGGTGACTCTGCTGCAGGGCGGGAGCATGTTTGGCTTTCTTTCTTTGCGGGGGCAAAGCAGTCTTCTTAGCAGTGCAGGGCGACTTTTTCTTCTTGGTGGAGAGAAAACAGTTGTATCTTCAGGGTCACCGATTCCCCCTCACTCGTGTCGCTCTCTTGGCGTAGGCTCTCTTCAGTGCGCCAGAGAGGTTTGCTCTAAACATCCTCTTGTTAACATGGAATGCCTTCCCATGTCTAAGAGGGACTCCTTTCACCTCCATCACCGGCCAATCACTAGGCCATATCCTAGGGATCCTCCAAATGAGCCATCTTCCTTGAAGGATTTGTTCCCTACGTTCGGAAGAGTCTGCAGACAAACTCAGCCCGGTTTATCTTCTTTTTGCGATGATTGCGGCCATTACAATCAGCTTTGCTTTTGACATTGGTCAAAGCCGCCAAATTTGATGTCAATACATTTGGCAACTATGTCCAACGACTTGTGATAATCCTCCTTGTGATCTCTTGTTTCTTTGTGTACACTATTTTATCGGAAAGTCGGGCTTGGCTATTTCTTTCCAAGCATCGGCCAAGTTTACATCACTTGGTAATTTCGATGCTCCTTCTGCTGGTAGTGAGCAATGTTCAGCAAATCCTTGCGGATTGTCACCGCTAAGTGAATGGGATGACTTTATTCCTTCATCGTGAATCTCGGCATTCACGTAGAATCGCGACCTCCTCCACATAGGTCATCGGATATTCTAACGTCGAAACGGTTTCGGCCGGCGTTTCCAATTTTTCAGCGATTTTCTTCACTAGGGTGTCGTCGGACCCCTGTTTCACCATTCCGTCGAAATCCACGAGACACGGTGTGGATTTGCTTCCCTAATTTGACGAAGTCGTAGGTTGGTGCCATTTTTCAGGATTTTATCAAAGAAAAACTTAGAAATTGATTTGACGATAAATTGGGTTTCGAGAGAATTTGTGCCTTTGCTTTTGAGGGAAAGAAATGAACAGTTTTGATAGTGTGAGAGAGAAACGGACGGAAATGGTTTAAGTATGGTTTATGAAAGGGCGTGCGGGTGGTTTTGAAATGTGATCGAAATCAACGGTTTAGATTTTGCACGCTATTTAGCATTTAATGTCTCGTATTTAATGCGGCAGCATTTATATCCAATCATAAGCTTGGTGTGCGGCTTTATGTCGTACACATCATCATTATCTTTGACGTATTCCTTAAAACATTCCCGCTTTGTCAAAACGACTGCGTTTTTGTCACTTTGCTCATAAATGACTCAGCTTATCCTTTAGCTGATTTAACTCTACTTCATACATTTCTCTTGGTGGCTCACTACCACGACTGAATCAATCGAATGTAACTGTCTTTCCGTCTGGTGATTCTTGAGCTAATTTCGGTGTTCACTCTTTTTCACCTCCTTTTCTGTTCCATTTCTTTTCTTTGATTCTTCTCGAGTGTCACTCGATTCAATTAACCTCAACTCATGTTTGAGTTCTTCAAATCTTGACTCACATAATGGTTTTGTGAAGATGTCGGCTAGTTGTTTATCGGTTGAGATATATTCCAAGATGATGTCCTTCTTTTCAACGTGATCTCTTATGAAGTGATATCGACATCGATATGCTTTATTCTTGAGTGCAACACGGATTTTGAGTAATGGCAATTGCACTTGTGTTATCACACATGATTGGAATTTCTTTTCCTCAACTTCATAGTCTCTCACTTTGTCTCATCCATAGGACTTGGGCTACAATGCCCTTTGACTATGTATTCTACCTTCACTGTGGAGGTGGCTATTGAATTTTGCTTCTTGCTAAACCAGAAATCACTGTTTCTAGCATCGACATGTGCATGAAGTGCTCTTCTCCTCCGCTCTGCACTCGATCCATAGTTAGAATTAGAATAATAGCCAATTAGCTTGAATCCACATTCCTTTGGATACCATAGGACTACTTCTTGGCTTCCTTTCAAGTATCTCAATATTCTCTTGGGCTTTCTTTGTCATGTGGCTCTCTTTTGGAGCAGATTGAAATCTTGCACATACACCTACAAAGAAAGGTGATGTCGGCCCGCTTTTGAGTGAGATAGAGCAAGATCCATAAGTGCTCGTATCTTATTTGATCTACAGAGCTTGCCATCCGCATCCATGTCCATTTTGACCGATGTATTCATTGGTATTTTCACGAAGACTTCTCCTCCATACCAAACTTCTTCATTAAATCTCTGGTGTATTTTGTTTGACTTATGAAGGTTCCATCCTTCACCGTTTCACTTGGAGTCCAAGGAAGAATGTCGACTCTCCCATCATGCTCATTTCAAATTTACTTTGCATGAGGTTTGAAAACTTTTCACACACTCTCTTTGTTTGTGGATCCAAAAATGATGTCATCCACATATATTTGAACAAGCAAAGATACTCTTTTTGTCTTGAATTAAAAAAGTGTTCTATCTACTTTTCCTTTTGTGAATCCATTTTCGGTTAGGAATTGTGACAAAGTATCATACCATGCTCGGGTGCCTGTTTCAAGCCATATAGAGCTTTCTTGAGTTTGTATACCTTATCTCCAAGAGTCTTCGCTCAAATCCTAGAGGTTGTTCAACATACACTTCTTCTTCCAATAAACCATTCAGAATGCACTTTTTACATCCATCGATATACAATGAAATCCTTGTGAGCTGCATAGGCAAGAAACATCCTTATAGCTTCCAATCTTGCTACGAGGGCAAATGTTTCATCAAAATCTATCCCTTCTTCTTGGCAATATCCTTTGGCTACTAGTCTTGCTTTGTTTCTTACCCACGTAACCTTCCTCGTTCATCTTGTTTCAACACCCATTTGGTGCCAATAACATTTTGATGTATGGGTCTTTGCACTAATTCCCATACTTTATTTCTTTCAAACCGATTCGACTCTTCTTGCATAGCTTGAATCCAATGTGTGTCGTCCAAAGCTTGTGACACGTCTTTGGGCTCTATTTGCGAGATGAAGCATGTGAACATGGCTTCTTGTTGAGTTCGATCTTGTTTTGACACCTTCTTTATATCTCCAATGACAAGTTAAATCGTGGATGATCTCTCGGCCATCTTACATCGAGGTTGGAGTAAGTTAGCCGGATTGATCGACTTGTGTTCCGTGTTTCTTTGTGGTCGCCCTCTCGTAATCACTTAGCCGCAAATTTTCCAAATTTTTGAGATTCAATCTCTCTTCTTCTCAATTGATAATCCCGGCTTGACTTGAAAGATAGGGACTCTTACGTATGGTTGGATGATTCGACTTATCACCGACTCTTCAATGTCTTCTCCATTTACATTTGTCTCATCGAATACCACATGAATGGATTCTTCGCAACCATAGTTATTTTGTTGAGTACTCTGTAGGCTTTGCTTTCAAGGTGAGTATCCTAAGAAGATACCTTCATCGGCTTTAGCATCAAAAGCCTTTAGATTGTCTTTGCCATTGTTGTGGATGAAGCATTTACATCAAAATATTCTCAAATATGCAACATTTGGTTTTCTTCCACCAAATCTCATAGGGAGTCTTTGTCGGTACCGTTTTTTATCATACATCTGTTTTGGGTGTAGCAAAAATTGTGTTGATTGCTTGACCCAAAATCTTTTTGTAACTCGCTTGCTAACATGGTCCTTCTTTGCTTCTTTGAGGGTTAACATTTCCTTCTTTACGCAACTCCATTCTCTGTGGAGTCCTTTGCTGGCGATAGTTCATGACCAATACCATTCTCAATACAATGCGAGTTATTATTCCATTGACAAACTCGGTTCCTCTGCCCGATCTTATTTTGATAATGGTTTGACTCTTCTCGTTTTGAATCCTCATCATCACCGTGGTAGTTTTGTAGAGTTTCTTTCTTCTTACACATGAATATTGTCCATGTATATCTTGAGTAGTCATCTACTACCACCAAGGTGTATTTCTTTCCACTTATCTTTGGTTCCATTGGGCCAAATAGATCTATATGAAGGAGATGCAATATTCTCGTTGAAGATGGGCATGTCTTTTCTTTGAATGATGACTTGATTTGTTTTCCTTCGACATCGTCACATATACTCTCCTTTTTGTATCTGAGTCGGAAGTCCTTCCACAAGATTACTTCTTGCAAGCTTGTTAATCATTTTGAAATTTAGGTGACTCGGCTTTTTGTGCCCACGATGAACTTGATTCAATTTGTGCTTTTTGCTAGTAGACAGTCTTTGGATGTTGCGGTTGACCAATCCACGACATACATATTCTTCTCGTCTACATCCTTGCGACAACTTCATTTGATTCAATATCCTTGATTTGGCATATACCCATGTTGAATCCAACATTGTAACCCTTGTCACAGAGAGTTGGTGATGCTCGATAAGTTGAAGTTGAGTCCTTCAACATATGCAACATCTGTGATTTCTAATCCATTCCTCTTGATGGATCCAATGCCTCTTATTTCACCAGAGCTTCATTTCCTCCAAATATCACTTTTGCTCCTTTTACTTCCTTGAATTTTGACATTTTTTCTTATTTCTGTCATGTGTCCGGAATGACCACTATCCATGTACCAGGTTCCTTGGTACTCGGTTGTTCCTTGAACCCGCAATCAAGGAAATTAAGTTTTAGGTACCCATACTTGTCCGGGTCCCGAGGGGTTAAATTGTAAGATGATCCAACCAACCTATAGCCAAATGATTTGACTTTAAGGGGTTGCTATCTATCGATGCCATAATCATAATTAATCCTGGCAAATTGCTTGGGGATTTTAGGTTCATACAAAATTGTCCCTTTTGTCGTATGCTGCATATGTGTTTTAGCAATTGCCTTTCTTGGGTAATTGTGGTGTCTTTGAGTGTAGTGCCTAGGTGCATATGTGTCTTTGATGAAAGCTCTAGTACTTTTGGAATGGCCTTTCTTTGAGTTCTGGCCTTTGCCATTTGGGCTTATATTCCATAAGTTTATCTTTGATAGTTTACATTATTCCAATCAGCTTGGCTTGGATATTTTCTACCATTCCCATCATATGTATTTCTCTTATAGATTTTAAGGGTTTTTGGTAGCTCTGCTTCTTCTTTACTGAGTAATTTTTGTTTGGAGTTTCTTTGAGGAACTCGGTGAATCTCTTCTCACTGTTCCTTCAGTAGCACTCAATCGGGTTTTTTCCTTTTCCTTTATAACCAAGGCCGTTTTCTTGTTATGGTGCTTTGGATTGAATGTGTGTGCAACATTTAGAGTTTTGGATTTTTCAGATTCTTCATGGCTTGAAGATCCTTTTTCCAAAATTACTTTTGAGGTTTGACATAGCATAGAGGAATTAAATCTAAGCTGTCTTGTCTCCACATTCTCTTTGACTCATAATAAGATCATCCAATGATTTAGATGCCTTAGTGAATGAGGCAATAACATTCTTGAGGTCATTCTCCCTCTTTTCTATAGCGACAATTTCTTCTATCAATTTAGCATTTTCAGCCTTTAAACTTTCATTCTCATCAGCTATTTGACTTAGAGTACTCAGCTCCTTAGTCAGCTTTGAGTTCTAACTCTTGAGTAGGTTGTTTTCCTCATTTAATAGAGTGTGTGAGGATTTAATGTGTTCAAAATCTTTCATCATTTTGCCTAATGAATCATAAAGATCAGTGGGTGATGAAGTGTGTGTGTCACGATCACTATCATCGAGTCCGAGTTTGATGAGTTAGAGTGTACCTCATCTTCTTGGTCGAGTTGATCTTGTTCTTTGGCCATCAAGCGGATCGGGGCTTCTACTTGAGTCACTTGAGTAGTCGGCTTCATTTGCTCTGAATCACCGCTCTCTTGACTTGGGCTGTTTCGTGATCTCTGCAGACCATCATTGCCTTTTTCTTTTCTTGTCTTCTTTCTCTCAAGACCTTTCTTTCTTCTTCATTCTGTATTTGTTGACTACAGGATATGAGCGATCAATGGCATAGTGACCTGGTTGTCTGATTCCAACATAGATATTCACCTTTTGATCGACTCTTTCCATTCTTGGATTGTCGACCCTTTGATACTCAACTTTTTGATGATTTGTTCTCTTGGTTGGCCTATCTTCCCTTGATTTGGAGGGAGCCGAGTGTCTTCTCGAAGATTCACCCTTTCCTCTCTTGTAGTTCTTATTGAAGAACTTGTTGAACCTCTTGACCATCGGGGCTATTTCTTACGGATCAATGACTTTTTGACCTCGCTCTCTTCCCATCTTTAACAATTAGAGCAAAATTGTTTTGGGTACAGATTGTCTCTTCCTGTCTTTTCTTCTCGGCTCAAACTCGTAGGCTTTGAGGTCCGAGAATAATTCATGGTTGGATGTCTTTGATAGGTCCATGGAATGTCTCGGTGCCATGACCTTCATTTCCCATTCACCGGAAGACTTTTTAGGATCTTCATACACATTTCCTTCGTGTATATTCCTTTCCAAGTGCGATAGCTCATTTGTGATTTACGTGAACCGAGCATCCATTGATCCAGGTTCTCTCCTGAGATCATTTTGAAGTTCTCAAATTTACAGTACACCACCGATAATTTGTTTTCTTTGATTTGCTCACGAGCCTTCACAAATCAATGTTAGCTTGTCCCAAATTTCTTTAGCCGTTTTGCAAGATTTGACTTTATTGAACATGGCTTTGTCCAAGGTTTTGTAAAGGATGTCCTTGGCTACATTGTCCAGGTTATATCTTTTTCTCGTCATCATTTGTCCATTCGGTTCTTGGTTTTTCAACCATGATTGGTGCAGGAGCAACATCCTCTTCTTCTTCAATCAGTTCTTCTTCTTACAATTTGTGTTCACTTTTAAGATTTGCGGTGGCCCATCTTCTATTACTATCCACATCTCATCATGTAATCTTTGATAGATGAGCACTATCATCAATTTTCCAATCATCAAATTCTTCAATTGTGAACATAGGGATGCATGTCAAATTTGCTTCCATGATGATAACTTTTAATGATAAAAAGAGTTTTGAAAGTTTAAGTACTAAAGCGGACTTTGAAAAGTTTGGAAATCTAGTTCAAGAACCGGTGCGGAGGGTTCAATGAACCAACCGCTCTGATACCACTTGTAGGTCCCAAGGGTGTAAGTGTAAGGTTTTGAAGGGGGTTGAATAAACCTTACCAAATTTTCGATTTAGTCCTTTTAAATATACGAGTTGATACTACACAAATGTGTCCTTGATAGACAGTCAATTTAGCCACTCGGTAGAGTTAATCTCTCAACAGACTCAACTGAGTACATTAATGGAATAACTCGACTATTGGCTCTAAATTAACTCAACTTTGTAGTTTTGTTTTCAGTGGAAGACTTAACACCCTTAAATTTGATTAAGCAAGAGTTTAGTGCTTGGTTTAGTACTTATAAAATATCAAGTGGATAGCAAATTTATCAGCAGATATAAGCGAGTTAAAAATGCGGAATTAAAGTCTTTGAAATGTAAATGACACAACGAAATTTTATAGAGGTTCGAAGATGGGGTAATTCTTCTACTCATCTCTTCTCCAACTCCTGGAGGAATCCACTAGGTAATGATCGGTATACAAAGTGGTAACAGTCCCGGATACAAGTCTTGATCACACAAAGTGACTTGATCCTTTGGGACTCGATCTGAGACGCCTTGATCACTCACCTGGCTTCTCGTGCGACTCAACTTCTTCAAAGGGCAGCTGCCTTGCTACTCATGACTCACTTGCTCAAGCTCTTTGGATTTGATCACGAAGCCCTCCAAAAGCTTAAGACTTGGTTCGATCTTGAACCTTCCTACAATCCTTCGTGGAATGTAGACCCCTTGTTTTTAGTATTTTCCTCTTCAACTGATTGAAGTTATCTTTCCTTCACAGGTGAGTGTTGGATTGATGTTCTTCGTAGTGTAGGCTTGAGGATTGAGAATATTTCAGATTTTCTAATAATTGCTTGAACGTTGTTTTGTTCAGATCTATCTCTTGTGTCACTTGTGTCTTTTTTTCTCAAATAAAATTCCTCAACCTTTTATAGCGAACTTTCAAAAATTTGCCCGTTGAAGAGATAGGCTTATTTTTGAAAGTCACTTGCAGTCGTTGGCTTGTCTTGTTGCAGTCCTTGGAATTGCCATTTCCTCGTATGAATTGTTCTTTCACCTTTTCAGAGTTCTGACACGGTGTAGTGCTTCCCATTGGTTCATTCCATTTGCACGCTTCTGGGACTGAGCACTCCGAGAAAGGTGGTATGGAGATATCACTTGTTTAAGTAATTCTCTTGATTTCCGTGCAACGGATCTTTTACAGTTATCTCGACTTGACTGCATTTCTTTGCTTTCCCCAGGTGACTTAGAGTCAGCTTCCAATCATTGGATGACTCTTCTGTCACTTCATCTTGAGACTTGGCTTTTCTCGAGTTGACTTGACTGATACTCCACTCAGCTGCATCTCAGCTGCTTCTTCAGCAGAGTTCCCGTCTACTCTTCTTTGCCATACTCAGCTGTCTCGCAGCGGAGTCTTCCTTCTAGTCTTCAGTTGTCTTCTTGCATGTTAGCTCGTAGCTGACTTAACTCAGCTTGCTCAGCTCTATTTATTACAATGCATTTTACAACAAAAATTGGGGTGCCAACTTTCTATTCTAAGTTTTACATGGCATTCATCAAAATCTTAAACAATAAATTTCCTAACATATATTGATTCAGGTGTCAGAATATGTACTGCAAAGCCAGATTTTTTTCCTAAAGAAATTGGAGAAGATTTACCAGCTATTGCAGAAAGAGATTTCTCTAAAAGAACTTATCCTTAATTGAGGAATTAAACAAGAAAAAATCATGATCGGAGGTGCATGCAGTTACCCTATGGTACAAAGTGAAGACGCCACCAATCTATTTCCATGATACAGGAGCAGATGTTTTGCTAGGAAATAATTTCCTACAACCATTCAAGTGATTTACACAACAAAATGAGACGAGAAGACTTATTTTCACAACATTATGTGATCATAAGATTATTGTCTAGAGGCTGCGAGAAGCATTTTACAGAAAAATGCCTATTAATTTTGCAGCAAGCGTGGTGATGAAGCCAAACTCCAAAATCCAAAAATGGCGGATAAAATAAAATTTGGTGATGCATTATTATCCTCTCGGCAATACGGTTCAGAGCAGAAAGATACAAAGAGATAGGATAATAATAATTTGTATTCATTCAGAATACAAGGAGAATAACGAGTATTTCCAGAGGCTATTGAGAAATTAATGATGAGCCTAATGGAGAATCCACAGAGTGATGTTACCATTAAAGAACAAATATCACTCGAGGATGTCAAGAAGAAGATCCAAAGGAATTATAATGAAAACCTTTTGGCATGGTGAGATAAGAACAATCTCAAAACATCCTTAAAGGTCAAACCGGGGAAGGAATATGAGTTCGTGAGGTTCAAACCAATCCTTATGAACTAGGAGGATCGTGAAGATATGCAGGAAATATTTAAGGAACATGTGGACCTTAAGTTGATTTCACCAGGGGTCCATACAGTAGTCCAGGATTCTTAGTCAAGAACCATGGAGAAATCAAAAGAAGAAAGTCAAGACTTGTTATTAATTACAAGGGGATTAACAACATTTTAGAATTTGATGGATACTATATCCTAAGCGGAGAACATTTGGTTAACTATATCAAAGGTGCCAAGATATTCTCAAAGTTAAATTGCAAGTCTGGATTTTACCAGATTGGGATGGAGGAAGAAAGTAAGAAGTTCACAACTTTATCCACACCACAAAGACACTATATTTGGAACGTGATGCCTATGGGATTGGCTAACGCACCCCATATATATCAAAGAAAGATGGATAATCTCTTCAAGGATTATTCCAGTTTCATGTTTGTATACATCGATGATATCCTAATTGAATCAAAGAACATGAAGGATCATCTCAAATATTTGGAAATATTTTCAGATGTTTGGCACAATGAAGGATTAGTATTTTCAGAAAAGAAGGTAGTGATTGCTACAAGACAAATTGAATACCTCGGAATTGAAATTGACGAATCTGAAATTATCCTACAAATCCATATTGAGGAGAAAATACAAAGATTTCAAGACATCCTCAAAGATAAGAAACAACTTCAAAGTTTTTTCGGAGTTGTTAATTTTGCTGGAATGTTCATAAACAATATGACACATTACAGGAAAGTGTGTGGCCCATTATTCAAAAAGTATGCAATATTCAAATGGGAAGGTGAACATCAAGATGGGATAAAACAACTTAAGAAAGTTTGCAAAAATCTTCTGAAACTTGCAATACCACAAGACGGGGATGAGTTGGTTCTATATGCAAATGCCATTAGTTATTGGTGGGCAGCAGTCCTTACAAAAGCCACACCAAATGGAGAAGTGCCATGCAGATATTGCAGCGGTCAATTTACAAACAGTGAAGCAAATCGATGACATATAACCAAAAAGAATTTTTTGCAGTCAGAAAGACTTTCAAACAATGGCCTCTATTTTTATTGGCCAAAAAGTTTACTTTAAAAATTGATAATTCAAGTGTCAAGGCTTTTCTAAAAAATAAAATTGAATCAAAATCAGAAAAAGGCTAGATTACTTAGACGACAAGCTGAATGTCAATATTATGGTTATGATATTGTCATTATAAAATCTCATAAAAATGTTCTTGCAGTTTTCTTGACACGACATGGAAGGTCGCGCTGGTGACGAGGTCCTTAAACGAGTAAGACACCTCAGGGAAAATCTAGAGAGTCTAGAACGATATTTTGGGAAAATTTATTTCTAGTCAAAGACGAGCATGCCAGTTCTCTCAAGGACAAATTGTTCTTAGCACTGCAAGGGCCTCTCCTCCAGACCGTATCTCCTACGATGAAGAAAGGGACGATTAGAGAACGGGGCTCTGACCCAGAGGTTATTGATTCAAATACCATAATTGCAAGTATTGCAGTTGATGCATCCCCTAAGGATGTATAAACTAAAATGAATGTTGAAGCTCTGATGTCATAACCGGAGTCTTCAAGTCAACCCAGCACCTCTGGGGTGAAAGAGGGAGAGTTGAATCTTAGGCCATAAACAGTCAAATCTAAGGTTCAAACTGACGAGATTAAGATTTCTCCAATGCAGGTTTATCAATGACAATGGGGGAAATTGGTTACAAGAAGAGGTATTAACCCAAGAAAAACAATGGTTGATATCTGAGGCAAATACCCAAGAGTTTGGATGAAACCAGGAAGTCATCCAAATGAAGTACAAGAATGGTATACTTTTGGATCTTTAGCTTCAATATATATTGTGTTCATAAATTTCAAAGTTATCGAAATGGATTGGGGAAGCTGTTTATGAGACTTGGGCTAATAATTCACATTTGGGCAGATGAGATTTTTGGAACTGTATTTCATTAGTGCAACTCCAGAATCAACAAAGAAAGGCTTTAATGAAGCTTTTCATTTCATCAAACTTAGAAGACCGGATGGAAATGCTTTGAAATACCTAAAGGCATCTTCATGGGAAAAAGTACAATTACTGGTAGGAGCAATCCCAAAAGACGAAGCTTCTACACGACGAGCATGGGGACTTTGGGTTTGTCTAATCTTTGAAATGGACAAACTCAAATATCCATTCAAGTTCTTTCGAGAATTCAAAGAAATGGGTCTTTCCTTTTGAATTCAATGACAGGGATCAATCACATGATTTGCGGAGAACTTTTCGAGACAAATAGAAGAATTCAATGGGAGAACAAGATTTTGGCTAGCAAAGAAACTTTACGGAAATTCCTTAACATGGCGCATGTAGGCGTTGGATTGATTGGATCTCGAGGCATGCCCCGAACTATAAAAACCCGAGTTTGGGAAAATATTCGACACAAACTCGACCGACAAGACTATACAGCTGGAAAAGACAAGGGCCCAACTCACAAGAAGCATTGTCCTTTGGGATCACGTAAACCAAATTTCTAAAAGGTTCCACGACATACTTGGTGGAGACATGTGACTCCATATACATGGGACCCACTTTCCAAAAAGACAAAAGGTGGGGCAGTACAAGTGATGAAAGATTCCTTCCAGTCTATTAAAAGACAAAGGAAAACAGGTCAGCAGGCTTTGGAGCCTTATCAGAATGTTTTGGATGCCAGGCCAAAATGGGTCCCAAGCTATGTGAAGCTCATAAAGCATCCACTATTCTCAGCAAATGGGAGTAATAATTCAAGGAGTACAAATTAAACCTATAAAACAAGAGTAAAATATGAAATTAAACTACTTCAAATTGTAGTCCATAATTCAATGTCTCAAAATGCCCAAAATAACAATAATCTACTATCAGTTATACATAAAACCCTCTATCAAGATAAAATACTTAAAACAACAAAAATTTAATATCAGTTATACATAAAAATCCTCTACCAAAATAAAAGTGCCAAAACAACAATAATTTTTTTATCCTCATAATGTACAAATGGTAGTTCCAAATAGTGGCCTCCTATAGCAACTCCAACAGCATTTTTGTGTGTCCATAAACTACAAATATTACCATAAAGGAATAAACCATAAGTAAAAATAAAGTAACATCAGCGAATTAAACCATAAAGAATTAAACTCCATCAAGAAATAAAATTTAATATAGTGTATAAGTTTCTAAATACCTTTTCATTAAATTAGGTATCATTAGTGCTTTGAATAAACAGGCAAAGGAGGAGAAAATAATTACTGATTGCTATATATCAGAAAGTAACATAATTTTAAATTGCATAATGCTACAAACTGTAAGTTGTAACTCTACTAATTACTTGCAATAAACAAAATAAAAATATTAATTTCACCTTATTGGTTTTCTTCACAATACATTTCCTTATTTCTACTTCAAAATCTGGACTCTGTTTTTCTGTCATCTTTCCATGCTTCTCAGTCTTATGCAGCTATTTCATCTTGTTTTGGCCAAAAAGACTTTAACAACCTATATTTCAAAATAAGATCTAACATCTTATATAAGATGTAGGATCTTATAAGATGTTTTATATAATATTAGCCAAAAATCCATTGAGTTTTGAATCCAAGGTCAAGCCCCCAGGTTCGCAGGTGATTCGGACTGTTTAAAATACATAGCAGCTATAGAATTTAAGCATCTTTTGCAGTAGTTAAAAACCTTAATATAAAACTTGGTTTTATGTGGAAAGCCTCAGTCATTTGGTGTTGGAACTACTGAAATTTCTCAAAAACTACGGCTCAATAAGACCACATTTATAAACATACTTCAATCAAGCCCAGAAAATGAACGAATTGTTTTGAACAATCTTTTCCTGGTAAATCTAGCAACCAACATTTTTTTTATTTTCTCATATGTCCCTCTCTTTTTCTTGTGTAAGACTGAAACTGAATTATCTTTGTTTTCAAGAAACATGCATATGTCAGCTCAAGCAGTGGCAAATCGCAAGTATTCAACCAGTGTAGAAGCAGTAAACAATCAGCCAAGAAGAGAGTAACCATTCGCATGAAGAATAAACATTCCAAAAAGTAGCATGGGAAGCTAATAATTCTACCAGATTCGTTAAAAGAGCTACTCAAAATAGCAGGTATGCATTAATGTGTGAACTCCAAACAGAGCTTCAAATTGCCTTCACAATTTGAAGTGCATGGTTTAACTAATATTAATTAGGGATAATTACAAATACTACCCTTGAGTCAGCCTAATTAAAAAAAAAAAAGCTCAAGTTATCTTCCAAAATTACAAATTCCTCCTTAAGGTGTTACAAACACTCCCTTGAGGTTTGTATTTATATACCCACCAACCCACCCACCCACCCACCCACCCTCTATGTAAGATACAAACAAATATCAAGAGGGTAAGATACAAACAAATATCAAGGGGGTATAAAATCCTCTCATCCAAATAGAGCCTCATACAATTTTATTATAAAACTTTAGTGGGGATAATTTCAGACTTAGTACACAAAGTTTACCTATTTTTTTCTTTTAATACCCCATGTTCCAACTTTATCAAGTTTGGTACCCAACGTTACAAGTTTTAATCACTGTCATTACCTGCCGTTTGATGATCGTCTACGACTAACGGAATGACTTGAAATTGTAGGTTAGGATAGGAATAGCTCTACTCAGCCGGTTTTCATTACCTTTTTCCCCCAAATCACAAGTTTCTTACACAAATCGATTTAAAACCTAGTTTTTCCCCAAATCAATCTCAAATCCTATTTTCTTAATCTTACCCACAAATTAAACTAAATTTGCACCCCAAATCGGTGAAAATATTGTTAATGGTTTCAAATTGTAATTTGTCGACTTGAACTCAAGCTCGAAGGAAAAGACCACGACGAAAAAAAGAGAATTCCAACCTAGTCCCGCTTACGGTATGTGTGATTTTGTAATTTTTATGTATTTTTGAGTTTAATAAGGCAAAGTTTGAAACTTTTCATCATCTGAGTTTTGCTTTTTATTTGTTTGGTTTTTTTTTTTAATGTAGATGAAATTGGCCAAAATCCACTCTTTACATTAAAAATATTTTATGTGGGATGATGACAGATGATCCGGCGAGATATTGTTTTGGTGGGTCTATTGACTTTTTTGACCGGGTAAATGGGGATGCCTTTGGATTAATAGAATTGAATGATTTTGTAAGAGAATTAGGCTATGATAAAGAGAAAGTGAGATTTTGGCATCAATTTGGGAGTAGTTTGCATATGGGTAGTATGGTGCTAGAAACTAATTATGATGTATATGGGATTGTGGAGCAAACAAAATGGAAAAGGGAGCAAGATATTAATTTACTTAGAGCATATTGTGAACCTATATGAGTAAAGAACCTTATATTCAACTCTCCAACATAGAGTACTCAAATCTAAATAATGACTTTGAACCTGTGATTGGCGTCTCTTTCCTTGGCAATGTCCCTGAATCACCTAAAAATCTGAATGCTTCATCTCCTAGCGAGTCTTTAGAATTATTATTTTTTAGTGATACTAAATATAATATGGAGGATGATGATAGAGGGTTTGAAAATATGTGGATCACAATGTTGAGTGGGATAGTGTTATAGAGAAAGGAAAGAATGTTCAAACTGAAGATAGGGTGGATAGGGTAGTTCAAGAAGGGGTTGCAGACAATGATAAGTTTAAGAGTGAAAAAAAAACAAATGAGGAGGGTAGTGTCCCAAATTTAACTAAATACAATACCAAGACAGATAGTAAAAACCCTAACATAAAATTGGGTCTTGTTTTTAGTTTAAAAAAGGAAGCTAAGGAAGTTATTGAGACATATATAAAGGGAATGATAATCACATTTGTGTTGAATGATAAAAGAAGATTAAAAGCAGTGCGCAAAAAAGAGGGGTGTGATTTGTATTTCTATGTATCATCTATGCAGAATGACAAATCATGGCAAGTAAATAGGTTTAATTGAATTCACAATGAGTGTTCATGGAACTACAATAACCCCACTCTTAAGTCTGGTTTGATTGGAAAAACATTTGCAAAGAAATTCAACAATCCTAAGCTAGGGGTCAATGAGTTTAGAAATGAGCTTTGTACAATACTTAAAGTTAATGTATCCAGGCAACAAGCATATAGGGCAAAGAAAAAAGCACTATAAATTCTTTAGGGCACTTTAAAAGAGCAGTTTAGCAAGATTAGGGACTATTATGAAGAGTTGCTTAGGAGTAATCCAAATTCTACAGTTGTCTTAAAACTTTCTAATCGTGAAAGTGAGGGGGAACTACATTTTTGAGGTTATATATATGTTTTGATGCATGCAAGAAAGTGTTTAAGCATTGTGGAAAATTTGTAGGTGTGGATGGCTATTTCATGAAGGGTCCACAACGTGGGCAATTGTTACTACAGTTGGGGATCCCAACAATTATATGTTTCCATACTACAAGAAAAACGCTCAAAGACGTCATTTAAAAGACATCGGTTTCACGAATTTCATGATGTCTTATACTATACAATATCATGTTTTAAGTGAAGCGATATGTATGACCGGATTTTTTTGCTATTACACATCGTTTTTTAGAGCAGATGTCTTTGGTAACCATTTTCTTGCTTTATAACATCAATTTTAAGATCGGTTATTCCAATAGATGTCTTTGTTCACTCTTTATTAGTTTATAACATCATTGTTAACATCATTTGTTTAAAATTTGATGTTATACTTAATTATTGTCAATTTAAAATAAAATTACTTTCATTTCCCCAATTTTATCTTTTTTGAGGATTTCCCCAAATTAACCACTCTTCGAACACCATCACCTCTAAAACATCATCACCTTCGAACTTAGGAATTTTCAGCAACAAACCCTCACCTCTGAAATTCTCGAACAACTTGTGCCTCAAACCCGCACCTCCAAAACATGGTCGGAAATCAAACCTTGGTTCTTCCTTTGGCAGCAAAAAACTCAAACCTTTGTTGCTCTTCGTCTCTATTCCTCCACACAAAAAAAAGCTCTAATCTACGATTGGAAAATGCTCATGTATCATATAGCTCGTCGAAAGTAGAGCTCGTCATTGCGGTGGAGCCTCCAAGTTCCTTGTCGACCTCCCCTCACACGGCTTCTTCTCTTCCATCGTCCTTTCCTCCAACCTGGTATTCATCACCTCAATTTGCTTCCATAAATATTCGATCTTGACATTGTCAGACATTTGTTGTATAGTTTTGATGTGTGTAAATTATACGTGAATTTTAGGGCTTAAAATGATATATATTTAATGCATTAACATGCATATTTCCTATGTTTTTAATTGGTTTCCTTAAAAGGGAATGATACTGCGTATTCTTGTAATTCTTGGAGGAAACATAGCTTAAAATGAAAAAATATCGGTTGGAATGCTCGACTAAGATTGACGAATGCGAAGAGAAGATCAAAACGACGAAGAAAGTAGACAAAAATACTTCACATGGTCGGACCATGTGGTGTCACATGGCCATGTGGAAATGCCAGTGTGAAACCACACAACCGTGTGAAGAAGGGCAAAAACAGAGGACGGAGTCAGGCCCATACGGCCGGACTGTGTGAAGTCACACGACCGAGTGGGAAAAGTATCACATCGCACAACCTGCCCGTGTGATCTCACACGGGCGTGCAACCAGGGGCTCAGACCAACACCTCACTGTCGTGTGGTGCCACATGACCTGGCCGTGTGGACTCTATTTTGACGCGTTTTTTAGAGTTTGCTTCCCGTTCCAACTTTACAAGTGATCTCTCCAAACACCTATAAAAGGGATCCAAGGCTTGCACGAAAAATATCACTTCATAGAGATAAAACACATCAAATAACACATGAATGAAGGAATCGAAGAGCTTTTGAGAGCAAAAGGCTAGGTCGCGAAGAACACCACAAGGCTTTCGCATCTACGGGAGCACAAGAGCTTCAAATGCTTAGGAGGGGAATCCATCCTGACAAGAGGGGGTTTTCTTTCTATGTCTAAGAACTCTTGTCTGTGCTTAAACGATGTCTTAATGTTGATTCGAATTTGTCTCTGAGTTTGTATTTGGCATATCTTTCGGATCTTAGGGGCATAAACGAAACTGTGGATTCATGGTAAATATGATTATTTGTTTTATTAATCAATTCATGCTTTCTATTTATGAATTCGAGTGTTTATTTATAATTGCTTTTATTCGCTGCGAATAAATTTCATGTCATATTTGTTAGTGCAAAATTTCAGACGATGAGTTCTAACAAAGACAGAAATCAAATTCAGACATAAACGGATTTAACGAATCGGGAGACCTACAACTGTTTGTGGGGAGTCATTCAATTCACAAATATTTTTGGAGTTAGTAATAATTGTAACAAGTCGGGTGACCTACAATTGTTATTAATCAACTATTTATATATCGCCCGGAAGGAAGAATAGACTAACTTAGGAATTGAACCCATAGAATTGCATGAATTGGTTTTTAAAACTTTATTTGCATTTAATATGGAAGAAGCATGTTGAGATTATGTGCCTAAGGTTGCTCCTATATATGGTGAAAATACTTGTGGGGTTCATAAATTTATTTTTATTTTTATTTCTTTTTCTTTATTTTCTATTTTAGTTAGTTAAAATACTTGATTTTCGGTCGCTTCAATAAAATTGGAATACGATGTTATTATAGCCTAAGTGTTTCGAATATCAATCCTTGAGGAATATGACCTTGTTTGCCATTATTCTATAAACTACACTGTACACTTGCAGTTGTATGAACCAAAATATTTTTGGCGAACAAGTTTTTGGTGCCGTTGCCGGGGATTGATTAGATTCTACTTAGATATATTAATAAGTAGTTCAATCTTAATTGAAACATATATTTTTTTCTCAAAATTTTCGATATAGTCAAAATTAGTTATTTTATTATTTTTATTTTATTCGGTTCAACATTATTTTTGTTAAAGTGCAGATAGTGCATGATCACGCGCTCTAGATCGACCCAGCCGATGCCCATTGATTTGGAAATCAAAAAGACAGCGAAGCAACTAAAGAAAAGAGCCAAAGTAATGGCGGATGGGACTAATCCAAACGCAGTGGACAACGGAAACAATGGGGAGCGCCCACCAGGGACCGGCGTCCAGGATAGAATTGTGGAAAAACCCGCGCGAAGGGCAATTAGTGACTACTTCCAGCCGAAAGGTAAGTTAAACTTATGGGGGTGTGGCCCGTCAGCCGATCAATGCAAATAATTTTGAAAAAAAACCGGCATTGATCCAGATGGTGTCACAAAACCAGTTTGGGGGTAGAGCCGTTGAGGATCCAAATGCGCATCTAGCGCACTTTTTAGAAATTTGCGATACTGTTTAAATGAAAGTTGTTTTTGAGGATATCATTTAATGCCGCCTTTTCACATTTTCTCTACGCGGTACGGCTAAGGGATGGCTATGCTCTCTAACACCACCAGCCGCAAATTGGGCAGAACTAAGTCAACGATTTCTAGCCAAATACTTTTCCCCCGATAAAACGCTGCAATTGAAATCTGAGATTGCCCAGTTTAGGCAATTAGATGTTGAGCCACTATATGAAGCATGGGATAGATTCAGGGAATTGTTAAGAAAGTGCCTTCAACATAGATATCCCGACTACCAACAGGTACAATACTTCTATAATGGTTTGAGTGGCAACACAAGAACAATTATAGATGTTGCATCTGGGGTGCACTACTAGGGAAATATCCTGAGGAGGCACTAGAATTGCTAGAGGAGATGGCGGACAACAGTTACCAATGGCCATCCGAGAGGTCTACTGTCCGCCGAGTGGTAGAACTATGAGAAGGTCGTCATGCTCATTAAACAAGTATCCATGCTAAATATGAAACTGGGCGCGATGCAGCAAGTGACTCCAAGAGATCTTGTTGTTGTTGAAGAAGAAGCAAACTTTGTGGGCCAACAAAGGAACTTCAACAACAATTACAGAAATAATCAGATACCCAACTACTACCATCCAGGGTTGTGAAACCTTGAAAATTTCTCTTACACTAACAATGAAAATATTTTGCAGCCGCCTCAGAGATATAACGTGGGTAATCAAGGCAGAGCGGAATCAAGTGAAAAGAAAACATTTGTTGAAGAGATGCTATCCTCATTTATCGGAGAGACAAGGGCGAGACTGAACAAAGATGAAGCCAAGGTAGACAGGATAGAAGAACAGGTCACTCAGCTAAACACGAATGTAAACACAAGACTAAAATCTATGGAAACACAAGTAGCTCAAATCGCAACTCCTGTGGGAGACCAGCGCATCAAAAATGCAAATTCCCAAGTGATACTGAGCTAAATCCACGAGAGCAATGCAACGCCATTCGCCTGATGGATGGCATTGAAGGTTCACAGATTTCAAATGACAAGGTTTAGCAAAAGTGATTAGAAATCTGAAGTCTGGTTGAAGACATAAAACTTAGCGATGTATGGTAGGCAACCCAATTTATTTCGTATTTTCGTATTTTTTCGCCTTCAATTTTAATTTTAATTTTTATTATTTTGTTTTTGTTTATTAACTTAATTTTTAGTTTTGTTTAGTTTTATTGAGTTGTTGTGTAGAAGGCGTCACGGCAAACTCCCAATTATCGGAAAAAAAAAAGTACAGAACCAATCCCACACAGGCATGTGAGATCACACGACCAGGCCGTGCTAGAGGCTGAACTGCCCAGCATCACACGGCCAGGTCGTGTGACCATCATACGGCTGTGAGAAGAATGGCAACAAGCAGACGCGCAGAATGGCACATGCAGGGCTACATGGCCAGACTGTGTGCCCCAACTCCAAAAATCGGGTATTATTCGAATACCCCCTATTTTAACCCTAAAATCTCATTTTTTTCTCACTTTCTCCTACACAAACCCCTAACCCACGAAAATTGTCTCCCTAAATTCTCAAATTACTCACCAAATCTCTCCAAATTCACCTCAAATCTCAAACCAAAATCACAAATCCTTCACCCTCTCAAGAAACCCACCACCAAATACCTTCAAATTCCAACTTCTTCAAGTTCTACACCAAGTTTGGGGGAACTTAATTTAGATTTTAATTAGTTAGTAAAATAAGCTTGATTTCCGGTCGCTTCAATAAAATTGGAATACGATGTTATTACAACCTAAGTGTTTTGAATATCAATCCTTGAGGAATACGACCTTCCTTGCTATTATTCTATAAACTACACTGTACATTTGCAGTTGTAAGAACCAAAATATTTTTGGCGAACAAGTTTATGACGCGTTAAATTAGGATCAGGTTCGTGTGTTTCCTTTTTTCTTTTTCTGTCTCTGTTTATCTTCTGCCTTTCTATGTGATTATATAGCATGTTAAATAAATTGTTAATGTTTGTGTTATAAATGGGTTTCCTTTTTTTGTTGTTTAGTGTTTGGTTGAGCCAGCTCATTTAATCAGTCAGAAATGTGATGATATAGGATTTAAAGGATTTTAAGCTTTTGCAGCACTTTTTCATGGTTATATTAGCATTTAAATTTTTTGTATGTGGTACACGTTGTTTGGACAAGTGAGGATCTTCTTATCATTAGATAGTCTGAAGAACTTTTCTAGAGAAAACTTTTATCTCAGACACTAATGGCTTCTGCTTCTATGCCTCAAAATCCGGGGCCGAGGATTAGTCCAGCAAAGCCGGGAACTCGAGACATTAAAAAAAACATATTCTGTGTTAAATGTCTGTCTCATCTAAAAAACCAAAAAATTAAAGGGGGAAAAATATGATATTTTTAACAGCACTTCTGTGATTATCTTTCACATCTTATGAACAATTGTTATAGGGCATTTTTTTAATCATCAGGACCAAGGGCTGAGTACTTTTTGTGCTTTTATAACATGTTTTCTCTGTTTAAGAAAAATGGAATCTCTAGTCACATTTAATTATCAGAAATATATCATGCACTTTTGATAATTTCAAGAAAAATAATCCTACTACAAGGCTCCATATCTTTTTATTGGTGTCATCAGTTATTGAGTATCACTTCTGAGGTAGTGGTTTTTTTTTTTTTTTTAACTCAGCTTCCAGGCTTACGCCTGACTATGCCTGAGGACAACAGCTCCGGCTCCTCATTGCTGCCGCCAAGGTAAACCGCGGGATGTGCACGCACTGGCTAGTGTTCGGCGGTCCACACGACGTACAACCGTGATCCTCCCAGGTAAAGAGAACAATTATGTTCGACCCCCCAATCTACTAATAACGATCTCTCCCCGAATCGAACCCACACGGATGCTATTCAGTATGAGTTCCCACCAAATCTTCACCAGCTCGCATATGCCCCGGGGAGCAATTTGATGGAGAAGGGATATGAACCCCTGACCTCCACCCCACAAACAATTTGATGGAGCAGGGATTTGAACCCCTGACCTCCATCCCACAATTGTTTGTGGTGGCCAGGTGGGCTAAGCCACCTGGTTGAGGTAGTGGTTATTTCCTAAATTTAAAGTCCAAGGTGTTAAAAGCACTTGAAAAGTTGAATTAGGATCAATAGATTAACAGACAACCAGATTCTCACATAGAGTAATTACTAGACTTGATTATTCTTCAAGTCTTATCCTGATTTCTATCTTCTACATATTTAGTTCAGTGGACTTATTAATGAAGGGGTGTTATAATGTTACAAATGTACATGCTTTTGAAGAATGTGACTGATTTTACCTTTTTTCCTCTTCTTTATTTCTATAGGAAGTATATGGGTGGTGTACATACAATGGTCTTTTTTACCACTTCCGAGAATATTATTGCCTTTTTCACATTTTGCACCTATGCTAGTTTTACATGTGTTCTGTTGGAGTTACTTTTTTCTTTAACCATTTTTGCTTCTGATTGTGATGTTCTTTAGTTACTATTGTCTTCTGGTGGTTGTTAATGTTATGAGTATTGGCAATTTTGTGTTTATCTGCACAGTGCAAAATCCAGTGTTGTAACACTGTAGTGCAACATCTTCTGCGCGAATCTGGACTGATATCTTGCCAGATTCTCTGTGATTATTTAATGGCGATTGTGCTATTTTAGGTAGCTTGCTGATAATCTGTGATTGCGTATATTGATATATTCAGCCTATTTAAATTGCCATTTAAACTCCTTCCTTATGTATTTGATTCTTACCCATAAGGAAAGATTTTGTATTATGCTGTTTTCCTTGTATAGCATTTGTGATTACGCTGGAATTATGTTGTCCTTGATTCCAGCCATGAAATGATCGATTCTGCCTTGTGAGGATCGTTTTCTTTTCTCTATAAAAAGGGAATTCAGCCTTTGAAGAAGACATCGAGAAAAATACATATTGAGCTTATTGTTCTTCTTCAAGAAATATTTGTGTTATAATTCTAGTCTTCGGGAGAAGACGGTGAAGATCTACGGTGTGGATCGACTCAACCGCTCAAGGGATTTGAAGTTGGAGGGACTCCAACAAGGTTGAGGTTTTTGGAAGAATCGATCAAGAATATTAGTTTTATACGAGTGTTGGTGTATAAGATAAAGAGGGAGTCTTTATGCTTTACGTAAATCCAGTCGTATTTGTAATAACTGTTTGTTTCTAATATTGGATTGTTTCTTCTGCAGGCGTGGCCTCGTGCATTAAGATTGAGGAATCTAAGCACGTAAAAAATCCCCGTGTTATTTTTTATTCCGATGTGTACTTGTGTTGTTTGGTCCAGTGTTACAACATTAACCTACAACACCGTAAGAATCTGAATTGTTTAAAGTTACAAGGCATCAGATTCTATCAATTGGTATCGAGCCTTCCACTAATCCTTATTAGTGTGATCCTTTTTTATCCGTTGCTAACATGGACAACTATCGTGAGGGAAGCTCTATTTCTCGACCACCTTTTCTCATTGGGACAAATTTCTCCTATTGGAAAGCAAAAATGAGAGCCTTCATCAAATCAGATGAACGCAGCTTGGAAATCTATTCTAACTGCCGGACACCACCCACCCAAGTTGTTGACGGCAAAAGTGTCCCAAAGAATGAAACTGAATGGACAACTGGCTTTGAGGATCAATCTAATGCAAACTCAAAAGCACTCAATGCAATCTTCAATGCTATAGATGAAAATCAGTTCAACCGATATCTACCGTGAAACCTCGAAAGAAGCATGGGATATCCTACATGTTGCGTATGAAGGATCAAGTCAAAGAATGTCTAAACTCCAAATGCTTACTTCTAAATTTGAGAATCTTCGAATGAGTGAAAATGAATCCATAAGTGATTTTAACTCAAAACTCGGTGATATCTCTAATGAGTCTTTTGCTTTGGGAAAGAAATACTCTAATTTTAAACTTGTTAAGAAAGTTCTAAGGTCTCTTCCGAAGGTTTGCTTACAAAGCAAATGTACCCGTTGAAGAATCAAAGGTCCTTTCGAAAATGAAACTTGATGAACTAATTGGGTCTCTTCAAACATTTGAGATGAATCTTGAAGAAACCAAGAAAGAGAAACTCAAAGAAGCAAGTTACAAAAAGGAGAAAAGCGGGAGATTGCCTTTGGTGAAACACCGATGGAATAACTCTTGCAAAGTAGGAAAAGAGATTCAGAATCCCTTGAGTTGATTACCAAGAATTTCAAATGAAATCTTAAAACAGGGAAACAAAGGAAGTAATTTTCCTAGAAATGGAAAGACTTACGGAACACGAGAGAAAACAACATGATGGTGGAAAAGGCATAAAATGTAGGGAATGTGGAGGTTTTGGACATATTCAAGCCGAATGTGCAAACACCTTGAAGAAGAATGGAAAATCGTTCACCACATCTTGGAGTGATGATGAACCAGAAGATAATGAAGAAAATGTGAACAATCAAGTTGCCTTCACTGTGACTAAAGAAGAGGTTGGTTGTAATCAAACGCACCCCAGTGCTACTTCTGGTGTTACAACACCAATCATGTATAACTCTAACTTTCCTTTTCCTGAAACGTGTCTAAATTCTGCACTTCTTGCAGAGAAGAATAATTCTGACACTGAAAGCTCAGAGGATGAGTCCGACCTAGATGAAGAATCAAGGAATGAGGAACTAAGAAGAATTTATCAAAAGATGCTTGACAAATGCGAATTCGTCAGCAAGACAAATATGACTCTGGAGAAGAAAGTTGTGTCTCTTACTGCTGAAAAAGAGATACTCAAGGGGGAAGTAGTTAAGCTCAAAAGACTTGCTACCGATAGGAGAGAAGAACTTGTCAAAGTAAAGAAAGAACTCAGTAACATGACTAACTCTGTCAAGAAACTAAATTATGGAAAAGGGAGATTAGATGAAATTCTATCTCAAGGAAAATCTCAACAAGGTCGTGCAGGTATTGGCTTTAATTCTAATTTTAACAAAAACATTGCGAATAAAAAGAAAAATTCTAAGACTGTTTTTGTTAAAGAAGGGACATCTTTCAGTCAAACTAGGAAAAGAAACAATGGCTTTGTTCCTATATGTCATTATTGCAATCGTCCTGGCCACATAAGACCTAAGTGTTATCGTCTTCAAAAACACATTAGGCAAGGCAGGGTGCAATCTCAAGTGTACCAACATCAGCAAAGAAGCACTCCTCGTTTTAAAATAAATTTATCAAACAAACCCAAGAAAATCAGGTTAGGAAGGATGAATTCTCTTGCTATGTTGTGCACACCTCTTTGAAAGCCAATGTAATCAATCCTGGTACTTTGATAATGGATGCTCCGTCATATGACCGGAGAACTTGAGAAACTGACTGAGTTTGAAAAACATGAAAATGGATTGGTTGCTTTTGGTGATGGTACTAAAGGGGAAGTTTTGGGAAAAGGAACCTTGAATGTGTCTGGTCTTCCTTCTCTCAAAAACGTTCTATATGTTGAAGGATTAAAAACCAATCTTATCAGTATCAGTCAGTTTGTGATGATAATTTACTTGTGAGATTTGATAAAAATGTGTGTGTTGTTTTTGATAAAACTGACAAATGCATTTTGAAAGGTAACAGATCGTCTGATAATTGTTATTTGATACAGGAACAAGGTCAGTGTTTCAACACTTCTCTTGTGTGCAATAAATCTTCCTTAAATGACACTGAGTTGTGGCACCAGAAGTTAGGGCACATGAATTTTCATGGTATGCTGAACCTTATTAAAATAGGAGCAGTATTAGATGTTCCTAAACTTAGCAAAGATCACCTTGGTTTATGTGGTCCGTGTCAACTAGGAAAACAAAAAGGGGAAGCACACAAGGTGTTTCAACACCTCAGTTCTTCACACTATGTGGAAATTGTCCATATGGACCTTATGGGGCCAATGCAAGTCGCAAGTGTAGGAGGTAAGAAATATGTGTTTGGATGTGTTTGATATATTCTTAAGGACATACATCATCTTGGTAAGTTTGTTTCGAAAAGTGATGTGGGAATTGTTTTGGGATATTCTGTTAATAGCAGAGCCTATATGGTTTACAACATGAGAATTCATACTATCATTGAATCTATAAATGTTGTTGTAGACAATACTAAAGATTTTGCAGATATATCCAAGAACAAGGATGATAAAAGTGCAGAAGAATCTGATTATGACATGACTGCTGAAGATGCAACCAGTGGTGTTGCAACACCTGATTCCACACCAGCGACTGAAGCTAAAGGTGACCCTGACCCTGAGTCTGATGTAGATGGAGCCACTAAGTTTGATATCCGTGATCAAACCAGAAAAGAACCACCAAGCAGGATAAGGAAGAACCATCCCGTGGATCAAGTTATTGGGCAAGTAACTGAGGGCATTAAAACAAAAGGTAAAGAGAAAGTCAAATGCAGGGAAATGGTAAGATTTGTCTGTTGTACTTCTCTAATTGAACCCAAAAATGTTAAAAAAGCTCTTGTTGATGAATATTGGATAAATGCCATGCAATTAGAACTGGATGACAGAAAGAGCACTATTGGAGGGTGTTTCTATCTTGGAAACAATCTGGTTTCCTGGTATAGTAAGAAACATAACTGTGTTTCGTTGTCCATTGCTGAATCTGAGTATATTGCATTGGGAAGTTGTTGCTCCCAAATATTATGGATGAGACAAATGTTGGTTGATTATGGGGTTGAAGAGAAAATTCTTATTGCTTATTGCGATAATTCGAGTGCCATAAACATTTCTAAAAACCCAGTGCAGCATTCTAGAACTAAACACATCGATATTCGACACCATTTCATTGGAGACTTGGTTGAGAATAAAATTGTTACCATTGATTTTGTAACTACTGAGAATCAAATTGCTGATATTTTCACCAAAGCCCTAGACTTTCAAAGGTTTAATTTCCTGAAACATTCTATAGGTGTCTGTACTCTCTGAGCAGTGTGGGTTTCAGTGTTGCAACACCATGTGCATCATTTCTCTTTCTTTATGTGTTGCAACCTTTTTTTGATCTTAATTCTTGTGCATTAGACATTTTGCGTTTTTAAGATCATTACATTGGCTTTTCTGTTTTATTTTTGTAACCCTATTGAGTGCTCCTTTGATGAATTTTCTGCCTAAAAACAATTGTGGATCAAATTGCAAACAGAATGATTTTTCCCATGTGAAAGATGTATTTTCTTTTGGGCCTTTGACGGAAAACGCTGACCTTACATTGTGTGTGAAAGCTATTCAGTTGTGAATCATTCAATGTTCTTTTATATGCTTGAATCTTGTTATGATCTTCTGAGAAAGAGCTACCCATGTTTTTGGAGCGAAAGCTACCGACTGGCTAATTGTTCATCTGCTGATTCCTTTCACTCAAAAGATTTTTTAAATGGGAAAAGGATTTTGATCCATTGACTTTTTATGGTGGTGTTCGTGAAAAAGGTGGTACAACACTGGGTTACCGCACCAAAACGCGTGAGGCCTTTTTATTCCTGTCAGAAATAAACTCATCATTCTAGACATCCCTCAGGATCATTTTTTTTTGGTTTTGTGGAAAATATCCTCCTTATTGATTCGATGTGGTGTATTATTGTGGAAATGATTTTTTCCTTAAATATGTCTTTTTTCAAATGAGTTGATCATCAGTGGTTATTCTGGATTAATTGCACATCCTTATTTATGGGACTTTTCCAAAGATATTTGAATTTCAAAAATAGCATTTGGGATGTTTTATGGAAACCACCTTTTTAGCCGCCAAGTGTATCATTATAATTATGGGAGTTATTTTCCTTCCCTATATTCTCTCTGTGGCTTGGTATTGAAAACCACATTCTATTTCTTACTCGAGATTGCTATTTCTCCCTAACTCTCTCTTTCTCGATATTTTCTGTCAAATCTTGTGCTTTCTTGGGTTGATTTTGTTTCAGATTCATATTATGGTTCATACAAGAGAGCAAATACTCAGAGAACTACGAGAAGTTGCTAAGAATCGAAGGAGAAACAGAGCAAATCCTGTTCCTCGAAACCCTGGTTCCGATCAACCACCTTCCTCTGGTGGTGCGTTTCCGGTGCTGAGATATCTCAAAGGCAAATAATGTTCACTGATTCGGAGGATGAAATTCCCAGGATTAATCCTCTTGATAGCATTCCTGCTCCAGATGTTCAGTTGAAACCTTCTGAAGATGTTTCCTCTTCAGATGATGATGGTAATAGCACTGAGTGTTATTTATTGAAGGACATTGGTGAACCCTCGAATGGCGACTCGAGCTTGAGGACAACAAAGGGTTTCAAAAGAAGGACTCAAAAGATTTGGTTGTTGTACCGCTCCAATTTCATTCTCTCGTGAAGATCTTAAAGGGAGATAAAATAAATGACCTTGCATTGCCCTCCCCGTTGGGATCAAGCATCGGTGCTCATCTTCTTCCAAAGTGTTCAAACACCAGGAAATCTTTGACCGAGCCTCGCATTCATGCTCAAAAAGCTCGGACGCTCAAAGATTTCTTTAGCGGATTAGTGTCTCATCTACACCTTTGGCACCGTTGCTCAAAAAGGGGGAGTAGACACGGCTTGAAAACCTAATGACGCGTTGTTGCCATGGATGAACGAGCAAAATCTCGGGGAGTCCAAAGTGAAGAATAAGCGGCACAATCTCGGGGGAGTTCGAGTATGAGGATGATGAAGATAACATGTCCGACTCACGAGGGGAGTAAATTGATGATTAAACTGGTTTATATGTGCCTCGATTTTGATCATGCTAACCCATGCAGGATTTAATGTCTAAAGTGTTGCTTCACTTTTGATTATTCTTGTTTCCTGCATTTTGTGTTTTGACCAAAAGTGCCAAAGGGGAGATTGTTAATGTTATGAGTATTGGCAATTTTGTGTTTATCTGCACAGTGCAAAATCCAGTGTTGTAACACTGTAGTGCAACATCTTCTGCGCGAATCTGGACTGATATCTTGCAAGATTCTCTGTGATTATTTAATGGCGATTGTGCTATTTTAGGTAGCTTGCTGATAATCTGTGATTGCGTATATTGATATATTCAGCCTATTTAAATTGCCATTTATACTCCTTCCTTATGTATTTGATTCTTACCCATAAGGAAAGATTTTGTATTATCTTTGTTTTTCCTTGTATAGCATTTGTGATTACGCCGGAAATTATGTTGTCCTTGATTCCACCATGAAATGATCGATTACGCCTTGTGAGGATCGTTTTCTTTTCTCTATAAAAAGGAATTCAGCGTTTGAAGAAGACATCGAGAAAAATACATATTGAGCTTATTGTTCTTCTTCAAGAAATATTTGTGTTATAATTCTAGTCTTCGGGAGAAGACGGTGAAGATATACGGTGTGGATCGACTCAACCGCTCAAGGATTTGAAGTTGGAGGGACTCCAACAAGGTTGAGGTTTTTTGGAAGAATCGATCAAGAATATTAGTTTTATACGAGTGTTGGTGTATAAGATAAAAAGGAGTCTTTATGCTTTAAGTAAATCCGAAATATTTGTAATAACTGTTTGTTTCTAATATTGGATTGTTTCTTCTTCTCGGGCGTGGCCTCGTGCATTAAGACCGAGGAATCTAAGCACGCAAAAATCCCCGTGTTATTTTTTATTCCGGCTGTGTACTTGTGTTGTTTGGTCCAGTGTTACAACATTAACCTAC
This sequence comes from Rehmannia glutinosa, assembly GCA_016081115.2. Taxonomy (NCBI): domain Eukaryota; kingdom Viridiplantae; phylum Streptophyta; class Magnoliopsida; order Lamiales; family Orobanchaceae; genus Rehmannia; species Rehmannia glutinosa. Next base: position 85,153,520 of record CM071936.1, on the reverse strand, counting down.
AACACCGTAAGAATCTGAATTGTTTAAAGTTACAAGGCATCAGATTCTATCAGTGGTGAATTAGGTTTCTGGAAGATATGTAGTGAGTAATTGCTAAAGGTGACACTTTACAGTCTAAGAAACCTATTTATGCTCTTGGATTGTGTTGCCATTCTTTGTTAAAATTAAATAATGTTAAAAACAACTTGAACCATTGCTCAACTGTTGAGATTTATTTCGGATGTGTGTGTGGTTTCTTTTACCAAATAATGTGTCACACTTTTCCCCCTTTGTTTTACTGTATAATATCAGGAGGATATTGTTGGAAATTTGGTCTTTAGAAATGGGTGTTAACCCGATTTTGACAAAATAATTAAGTGGTTTCCATTTGTGAAAAATGGAATTAAATTATTTGTAAAAATTCTACTAACAGAGTATATGAGAATAGCATTTGAAATTTCTCAAAACCGATTCCGGGTGAATGAGAAATTAATGCTAGAAGTTAGCCACTTAATACAAATAAATGGTATGGAAAATAGAAAATGTGGGGAAGGAGAGATGCTCTATCCCACATAGGAAAAAGAGGATAAAGTTGTACACTTAATATATCCCAAGTTGGACATATGGGTTTGGGCCCTTGGGGGCACCCAAGTTTTTAAAGGGGTGAGGACCTACATGCTTGTGGGTTTGGTTCAAAGCACACACGCGCGCTGCCGCCGCTCGCCGGCCGGCTCGGCTCGGCCCGGGTCGTGGGCCGTGGGCTTGGGCTTGGGCTTCAAGGCCCTTATTCTTTTTGGACCAAAACCCTTTAAAATTAAATATTTAATTAATTTTTGTAATTAATTAAATATTTAATTAATTTTTGTAATTAATTAAATAGATTTAATTAATTTTCGTAATTAATTAAAAGAGTTCAACCTGGGAAAAGGTTCGGCCAGCAAAGACGGGCGAAGCATGACCCGTGCGGTCGGGTCGTGCTACTGCCGAGTTTCGAGCTGCGCAAGACGGGCCGGGCGCACGCCCGTATGCGTGCTGGGTCATCGCGCCATGCCGAACGTTTGCGCACCAGCGCCAAGACGGCAGCGCACGACCCGTGGCAATCGGGTCGTGCTCCCCTGGACAAATGCGTCTGTCTGTGCAAAAGGTTTCTTTTCGAGCGAAAAGACTTGTTATTTCCATACGAGGTGCCTAAGGCCTATAATATTCGATCCCTGGTGACTGAAAACGATACGAAATTATCAGATAACAAAAACCAAACATTGCAGTTTGCATCTTGTCTCATTTCCTCCTTGAAAAGCTTGAAAGTTGTCAAACACTTGGTAGTTCGCTGTTGTTCCGGTTTTGCTAGTGCTGCTAACCGGAACTGTTCAAAGTCGTTGTATCTTAGAGGCGAGCGCCGGAACCGTAAGCACTCGGTATACGGGGCGTTTTCGTCTTGCGGAGACAGAATCTAATTCTGGCCTCGACTAAACTATACACTTAGCCATTTTCTTCCAAAACAGAAACCATACACCATATATTTTAATAACAATCGCAAGACGAAAATTTGTTTCTGTTGAAGACGATGGCATCCAGTTCAATATCTTTCACACCAATGGCTGTTGCTCCTGCTCACGGCGAAAAGCCACCCAAGTTCTCCGGTGCGGACTTCAAACGTTGGCAACAGAAGATGCTCTTTTACTTGACGACCTTGGGGTTGTCACGTTTTCTAAAGGACGACCCTCCTCCTCCCGTAGGCGAAGATGTAACTGACAACAACCGGAGAATCGCTGTGGATGCTTGGCATAACAGCGATTTTCTATGTCGCAACTACATGTTGAACGGGCTAGACGACACTCTCTACAACGTCTATAGCACGTTCAAGACGTCCAAGGAACTGTGGGATTCCTTGGAGAAGAAGTACAAAACGGAAGATGCAGGGATAAAAAAACTTATTGTCGACAAATTCCTCGAGTATAAGACGGTTGACACCAAGACGGTGATCAGCCTAGTTCAGAAGATTCAAATCATACTTTTCAAGTGGCTGTAATAATCGAGAAATTGCCGCCATTATAGAAGGATTTCAAAAACTACCTCAAGCACAAGCGTAAAGAGATGGGGCTTGAGGATCTGATTGTTCGGCTTCGTATAGAAGAACACAACCGAAAATCAGATGTGAAAACCAGTAAATCTGGAATGGAGGCTAAGGCCAATCTTGCTGGATCGAGCACTAGCAAGAAACGCAAGCACTCCGGGAAGGAAAAAGGAAAGGCCAAAAAGTTCAAGGGGAATTGCTACAACTGTGGCAAACCGAACCACATGGCGAAGGATTGCCAACACCCGAAAAAGGACAATCAAGTTGGCAACCAACAAGCCAATGTGACGAAGGACAAGTCGGTTCCAATAGACTTGTCGGAGCTCGATCTCTCCGCCGTTGTGTTTGAAGTTAATATGGTGGATAACCCAAGAGAGTGGTGGATAGATACCAGGGCTACTCGTCACATTTGTGCCGACAAGGAGATGTTCTCCTCCTACACTCCGATTAATGGAAGGAAGTTGTTCATAGGGAACTCTTCGACTTCTAACATCATTGGGCTTGGAAAGGTGGTGCTCAAGATGACTTCCGGGAAGGAGCTTACGCTTGTAGATGTGCTGCATGTCCCAGACATCCGCAAGAACTTGGTTTCTGGTCCTTTGCTTAGCAAGGCCGACTTTAGACTAGTGTTTGAGTCCGACAAGTTTGTAATGACCAAGAATGGTCACTTTTTATGTAAAAGGTTACCTTGATAAGGGCCTGTTTAAAATGTCTGTAATGTCTATTTTTCGCCAAGAGGCAAAGAATAAAAATATTACTTCTGTTTACTTGTTGGATTGTTCTAATTTATGGCATGATAGATTAGGACACGTAAACTTCAACACAATTAAAAAGTTAGTGATTCTGGAATTAATACCTACGTTTAAAACTGATTCACAAGACAAATGTGAAATTTGTGTTGAAGCAAAATTGGCCAAAGCACCATTTCATTCGGTAACGAGAAGTACCAAACCACTCGAGTTAATTCATACAGATGTGTGTGATTTAAAACTTGTGCAAACTCGAGGTGGGAAAAAGTATTTCATAACATTTATAGACGATTGCACAAAATATTGTTATGTGTATCTTTTGAAAAGCAAAGATGAAGCTTTAGTAGCTTTTAAAACTTATAAGAATGAAGTTGAAAATCAGCTTAATCTGAAAATTAAGATAATTCGAAGTGATAGAGGCGGAGAGTATGTTGCTCCGTTTGAGGAATTTTGCTCGGAAGCGGGTATAATTCATCAAACGACTGCACCTTACTCACCTCAATCAAATGGTGTTGCAGAACGCAAAAATCGTACTTTTAAGGAGATGATGAATGCGATGTTGATAAGTTCTAGCTTACCCCAAAACTTGTGGGGGGAAGCCATACTTTCTGCAAACTACATTCTTAATAAGATCCCACACAAAGGTAAAAATAAAACTACATATGAGTTATAGAAGGGACGTAAACCGTCATATAATACCTCAAAGTGTGGGGGTGTTTGGCTAAAGTCGAAGTACCTAAGCCGAAACAAGTTAGAATCGGTCTGAAAACGATCGATTGTGCTTTCATTTGATATGCAAACAATAGTAGTGCATATCGCTTTTTAGTGCAGAAGTCAGCAATTCCTGATATAAATGAAGGTATGATCATTGAATCAAGGAATATTGTATTCTTCGAGAATATCTTTCCGAACAAAGAACGGAAAGAAGAAAGTTCGAGTAAACGGACTTATGATAATCTTTGCAAAGGTTACCTCAAAGTGATGATGAAGAGGAACCAAGATGCAGTAAAAGGACAAAAGTAGCTAAATCTTTTGGTCCTGATTTTCTAACTTATATGTTAGAAAACAAACCCCGAACTATTCAAGAAGCATTGTCTAGTCCAGAAGCTCCTCTTTGGAAAGAAGCTATCAATAATGAGATAGATTCCATCATGCAAAATCTACTTGGGAGTTAGTTGATCTCCCACCGGGTTGCAAACCTTTGGGATGCAAGTGGATCCTTAAAAGGAAGTATAAAGCAGATGGATCTATTGACAAGTATAAAGCCCGATTGGTAGCTAAAGGGTTTAGACAAAAGAAGGGATATGACTTCTTCGATACATATTCTCCTGTCACGAGGATTATGTCCATTTGTGTTCTCATTGCTATTGCAGCTTTGAATAACCATGAGATACATCAAATGGACATTAAGACTGCCTTCTTGAATGGTGAACTTGAAGAGGAGATCTATATGGAACAACCCGAGGGGTACGTTGCACCCGGTCAAGAGCGAAAGGTGTGTAAACTTGTTAAGTCATTTTATGGACTAAAACAAGCACCTAAGCAATGGCACGAAAAGTTTGACTCTACTATGAAATCAAACGGTTTCAAGATCAACGAATGTGACAAGTGTGTCTACATTAAAAGTACTACAAATGATTATGTCATAGTGTGCCTTTATGTGGATGATATGTTGATCATGTGTAGTAGTCATGATTTAATCATGAATACTAAGAACATGTTGAAGAAGAACTTTGACATGAAGGATATGGGATTATCTGATGTTATATTAGGGATTAAAATCTCTAGAACTTCAGATGGAGTTGTCTTGTCACAGTCCCATTATGTCGAAAGCATACTCAGAAGGTTTAATGCTTTTGATAGTCCTCCGGCTAAGACACCTGTAGATCTGAGTCTACACTTGGCCAAAAATAGAGGCGAACCAGTTTCTCACCGGAATATGCAAGGGTAATTGCGTCCCGATGTACTTAACGAATTGTACACGTCCCGAAATTGCATATTCAAAGTGAGTAAACTAAGTAGGTTGACAAGTAACCCAAGTAAATGGATCACCGGAAAGCCGTGACAAGGGTACTTAGATATTTAAAGTATACCATGAACTATGGAATACTTTATACAAGATATCCAAAGCCCGATATTAGAAGGATACTTTGTGATGCCAATTGGATATCGACACAAAAAGACTCCAAGTCTACAAGTGGATTTGTTTTCACAATAGGTGGAGGAGCGGTGTCGTGGAAGTCTTCTAAGCAGACGTGCATAGCTCGATCCACTATGGAATCCGAGTTCATTGCTTTATATAAAGCTGGAGAAGAAGCAGAATGACTTAGAAACTTTCTAGAGGATATTCCGTGTTGGAATAAGCTTGTGCCTGCTGTTATGATACACTTTGATAGTCAATCAGCAATCGGAAGGGCACAAAGCAGTATGTATAATGGTAGGTCTAGACATATACGTCGGAGACACAATACCATTAGACAATTGATTTCGAATGGGGTTATTTTGGTTGACTACGTGAAGTCAAAGGAAAACCTTGCCGATCCGCTTATGAAAGGCATAAATCGAGATCAACTGTATAAACTATTAAGGGGAATGGGTTTAAAACCCACAACTTAAAGAATGTTCATATCGGTAACCCAACCTTGTGAATTGGAGATCCCAAGACCTTGGTTCAATGGGACAACTAAGTTATGAATGTTCAACTGAACACTTGGAAAATGTGTTAGCTCATTCTCGATACATCCAAGTGAATGTAAACCTGCTTAATGTGGTGAGGTTAAGTTTAAGACTTTTAATGATTCCTATACCGAAAGGTGGAGTATTGCAGGATACTCTTCAATAGGAGATCACCTATATAAGTGAGAAGTAATGGCCGCTTCAAAAGAAACACTTATGAATCTAAGATATGGTCCAGGGCCGAAATGGACACAACGTGAGAACAACAAGTGTTAGAGTTGTTATTGTGTAAGTACCGTTGTCTTGGTTTATACGAACAGCTGAGTAGTTCAAGACATCGCGTCACTAAGCAGCCAGTAAATCCGATAATATTTTACTAAGGAAGGTTCAAAGCCACAAGCTACCTATCCTGATGCAATAACGATTCGCCGAGACTTTCAAGCGAATCTGCATACACGCATGCATTAATTTCATTCATGTGGAGGATTGTTGGAAATTTGGTCTTGAGAAATGGGTGTTGACCCGATTTTGACCAAATAATTAAATGGTTTCCATTTGCGAAAAATGGAATTAAATTATTTGTAAAAATTCTACAAAGAGAGTATATGAGAATAGTATTTGGAATTTCTCAAAACCGATTCCGGGTGAATGAGAAATTAATGCTAGAAGTTAGCCACTTAATACAAATAAATGGTATGGAAAATGGAAAATGTGGAGAAGGAGAGATGCTCCATCCCACATAGGAAAAAGAGGATAAAGTTGCACACTTAATATATCCCAAGTTGGACATATGGGTTTGGGCCCTTGGGGGCACCCAAGTTTTAAAGGGGTGAGGACTCTACATGCTTGTGGCTTTGGTTCAAAGCACACACGCGCTTGCCGCCGCCGCCCACCGGCCATTTCATTCGGCTCGGCGGCCGGGGCCGTGGGCCTGGGCTTGGGCTTGGGCTTCAAGGCCCTTATTCTTTTAGGACCAAAACCTTTAAAATTAAATGTTTAATTAATTTTTGTAATTAATTAAATAGATTTAATTAATTTTAAGTAATTAATTAAAAGAGTTCAACCTAGGAAAGTTCGGCCCCTCCGCACAAGACGGAAGCACGACCCGTGCAGTCGGGTCGTGCTAGCTGCCGAAGTTTCGAGCGCACGGCCTGGCGCACGGCCCGTGCATCCGGTCGTCGCGCCATGTCAACGCTTAACGTTCACCAAATAAGACGGCAGCGCGCATCTTACGCCCGTTAAATGGTCGTGGTCCCCTCGGACGATCGTCTGTCTGTGCAAAAGGTGTCTTTTTCGAGCCAAAAGATGTGTTCTTTCCATACGAGGCGCCTAAGGCCTATAATATTCGATCCTTGGTGACTGAAAACGATACGAAATTATCAGATAACAAAAACCGAACATTGCATTTTGCATCTTGTCTCATTTCCTCCTTGAAAAGCTTGAAAGTTGTCAAACACTTGGTAGTTCGCTGTTGTTCCGGTTTTGCTAGTGCTGCTAACCGGAACTGCTCAAAGTTGTTGTATCTTATCTTAGAGCAATACAAGGAAGAAGCACTCGGTATATGGGGCGTTTTCGTCTTGCGGAGACAAAATCTAATTCTGGCATTTTCTTCCAAAACAGAAATCATACATCATATATTTTAATAACAGATATTTATCCAGATTTAACAGTTTTAAAATTTCAAGGCCACACAACTTGCATATGGTGAGTTTCACTAGCAATACAACACCAAATTCAATGGTGAGTTTATTGAATTGGTCCATGAATTAAGTTTTGATTTTTGAGAAGTTACAACTGGACAAATAGAGTGAAGTACTCTGACTTGAAAATAAAAGGTAACTTTTTTTTTGTCTTGAATACTTTATTAATTAGTAGGAATATTTTTAAGATTGTGAGTGATTCACTCGGGCTATTTTTCCACACTTATATCATTTCGTTTTGAAATGCGACCAAAGGGCTGGTCTATCCCTCCATCAGGGATCCTCAGAATTGGAGTTCCCTGTAAACTTTGACACGAAAAATTTGTCAATATTTCAACAATTATTGATCCCTTAAAGAACGAGGCAAATGCAACAGGGTTTGCAATAGATTAGCAAATGATCAGCTGCCTTTTCCCATCAACCATGTGTTTCATTGTTATAATGATACGAACCCTGATTGGACTTATGGCGATATATATGCTTCACGGGATACCTGAGGTACTTGATCTCGAACTCATTTTTCTAATGTTGTTTATTGGTTGATCATAGCTCTAATTAAAGTAACTGCCTACACAAAGTATTACGGCTCATTTCTTTTTGTTTGTCTTTCTTCTTCTTTCTTTCTTTTTTCCTAATTCAATTCTTGTGTTTTCCTTGTCAAAGTAGAAATATGATATGGTGGTCGTGGATGTAACTATTTGGGCTTCTCGAACATCTTTTGTTGATTTTTCACTACCCTATCTCGAATCAGAAAGTGTATTTCTTGTCAAAAAGAAGGCTCTTGGCAGAATAAAATCCATAACATCATTTATATCATTTACTAATTACAAACCATTGCTCGTGTTATTATTTTTCTCATATTGGTGTAGCAAACATTTCCTCTTACTAGTGTTCCCATTACACTACTATGCTAAATTATGAATTTCATATATTGTAATTGTTTATTGCATTAACTGGTAACTGCACTTTATGGACTATTCTTTTAGTAAATTTCTTGCGTTTAGCATGATTGAGTTGTCAAACTTTTCAATTAATTTGCAGCAACATGGACTAATTATATGTGTTGTTTACAGTGAACATTGGATTCTGACGGTGATAGACCCTTACAATGATGTTGTTGCTTAAATGGATCCTCTTTGTCATCGGATGTATGATAATGGTTGGAAATATGTTGTCATCGGATGTAGGTTTTTACTACTAGATGATTCAACTCTTTTAGTTTCTGTATGAAGGCGGAAAAGTTAGCAAATTTGGAGAATCAATCTTTTGATACCTTCTTCAGAATATTGGGAAACTGATATTAAACCCTTCTTCAATTGTATATATTGATGTGTGTATTGTATGTATTGATGTGCTTGTTCGGACTTGATGTGGTATATCAACCCGTTTGAAGTTGTGTAGTTTAGTATGTGCGTTGTTTGGAGTTGTTTACATTAATGTTATCCTTTTGGAAATGCTTTTGATGTAGATTGGATAAATTAGCAGTAATGATCTGTTGTTTTTCACTTCAAAGTTTGATGGTGGATGGTTGTTTCTTGCTTTGATGGTGGGATGGTTATTTCTTGCTTTGTAAGGGAGATGATTTTTGATGTAAAATTATTTTAATATAATGGTTGACAATATTTTTTGAGCAAATAATCGACTTTGTTTAAAATATTCGACATCGGTTTTAACACATTGGTTTCTAACCGATTTTGTTTCTAACAAAATCGAGAAATAAAATCGAAGTTCAACCCAACACAATAACATCGTTCTTTAATTAAACAAAGTCGATGAGAAAATGATGTGTTAAGTACTTATAATATCGGTCCAAAACTAATCTCTCAACTGATCTTAAAGGAAGCCAATAACATCAGTCAAAAACTGATGACACTTAAAAAAAGCTAGCAACCCCACAAGTTAACATCGGTTGCAAATTAAAACAATGACTTTTCGATGTACAACATCATTTTTTATATGCTTAAAACCGATGTTGAATATGTCAGCTTTTAACATCATCGATTACGACATCGGTCGATTTTCACATAGACATCGACTAAAAACCGATGTCTATGAGCGTGTTTCTTGTAGTGTCAATTGCTTTTGCTGTGGTTGAGAATGAAAACATGGACAGTTGGGAGTGCTTTTTAAACTTGTTAGAGAATGATTTAGAAATTGATAACCAATATGCATGGACCTTCATGAGTGTCAAACAAAAAGGTCTCATTCTAGCATTTGAGTACCTATTCTCTGATGCAGAAAATAGATTTTGTGGGAGACACTTGCACGCCAATATGAAAAGGGATGGGTTTACAGGGGCAATCAATCAAAAATGCTCTTTGGGCAGTAGCTAGGGCAATTAGGATTGAGGATTTTAAGGCAAAATGGATGATTCGAAAATTTAGGATGAAAATGCATATGATTGGTCAATCAAAAAGCGACCCGATCAATGGTCCAGGTCTCATTTCAGTCCTTATCCTAAATGTGACATTTTGCTTAACAACATGTGTAAGAGTTTCAACTCATACATACTTTCTGATGTGGACAAACCTATAATATCATCGGTAGAATGAATCAGAAAGTTGATTATGTCGAGATTGCAAGTGAACAGAGATAAAGCTAAGGACTGGGAGTGCTCCATTTTCCCAATAATCAAAACACTGATAATTAAGAACATGAAAGATTCTGGTGAATGCATTCCCATGAAATCCGATGACTAGCACTTTGAAATAATGGACCATTTAACCAACATAATGTGGATGTGCAACATAAATCATGTAGTTGTAGAAGGTGGGATTTGACAGGGATACCTTGTAGACATGCAATTTCATCCATTTGGTGCAGGAATGAGAACCCTGAAGCATATGTGCATGATTGCTACAAAGTGTCAACTTAGCTTAGGTTGTATGAAAATGCAATTATATGAGTAAATGGGATTGAATTGTGGCCCAAAGTGGACTTACCTGCACCTCTGCCCCTAACTATGAAAAGAGACGTGGTAGACCTAAAAAGATGAGAAAGACGCAACCTGATGAGCCACCTGCTTCTCACAATCCAACAAAACTTAGGAGGACTCAAAAATCCCTGAAATGCAGGAGTGTGGAGTGATATGACATAATGCTAGAACTTGCAAGAACAACAATATTGATGTTTATACCTCTGCTTAATAAGTTGGACCACAGTGGCTCAACAAACAAAGTTTTTATATTAAATGTAAATGCAAGCGTTTTTGTAGGTTAGCAAGTCATCACCAGTTAAGCTCATTCTTTATATTTATATGTTATTGCAGGTTAGCAAGTCATCCACAGTGCATGCTTCAGTTATTGTAAGGGGTGGAGTAAATTATATCACTATGCCAAATCTGAGAGTTGCCATGAGTCGAGACAGTTCAAAAAGAGCATCAAGGGGAAGAGTTAGTGGGAAGGACAAAGCTAGTGTTTAAAAAAACTTGTTTGGATGTTTTAATTGAATGAATGATTTCAGAAAACTTTAGATGTTTTAATTGGATGAATGATTTTAAAACACTTTTTAGACAATGTATTTGTATTGTACTAGTTGTCAGATGTTTGTTAACTTAGTTGTTGGATATTTGTTAACTTAGTTGTTGGATATTTTTTGACGTTGTACTGTAATGAATACTTATTCATACTGTACTAGTTGTTGGGCGTTTGTTAACTTAGGAGTCAATGTGTGTTTTGTTATTAATCCCATGTCGCTATGTATGTTTTTTATGCTAAATATGTTTGTGTTACAATTTGTTATTAATCACATTGAACATGAATAAAAACATCATTTACAAATATTAAACAAAATGCACTTAATTGAAAAAAAGAGTCACACAATTACATAATCAAAGAGTCACTACAATTACAAAAGCATCTGAAAATATATAAATAGTGTCATCAATTATTCAGTTACATTAAGAATACAATACCAACACCAACAAATACACAAATAGTGACATAGAAATACAAAATCAAAGATCTATTTTTTTCTTCAGTTCAACAACTTCATGGTCCAACATCGCAAGCCTACTATTAACCATTTTAATCTCAATTTCCAATTTTCCCTCTTTCGTTTGGAATTCTTGAATTTCTGTAACTTGTTAATTTTTGAAAACAATCCGGGTATAATTTGCTTGGCTCTAGGGCACATTTCATCCTACGCCCATTTGAAATGCCCGCAATATTCATTTTGCTGGAGAAAAAACCAAATGTAAAAAAATCTGCCCATTTTCACAGCAAAAAGAAAAACAAAAAAAAATGAAATTTACCCCATATCTAGGACATGCCCAAAATCTTCTACCAGGATGTGATTTCTTTCAAGAAATCTGTAATGATGCATTCATTCCACAATAACAATACATTCCCTCATTATTGGCCGAATTGGAAGATTTGGAAGAGCTAGGACTAAAGGATTTCTTCATTGTGAGGCTTTAGAAATGACGAAACAAGTGAAAAATGAACCAAGGAACAAAAACACAAGCTTTAAACATCAATTTAAATGCTGCAGCAAGTTTCCAGGTAGTCTTAGACGGTCAACTATCGGCAGGTAGTAACAGTGATTAAAACTTGTAACATTTGGGTATCAAACTTGATTAAGTTGAAATATGGGGTACTAAAAGCAAAAAGTAGGTAAATTTTGTTAGATAAATGTTTTTATCATGATTTTGATGATTTTGTTCAAAAGAGTTTTTATACCAAAACAATGTCCCTAAATGTTGTCCCAACACTTCCGATCGATCTAAAATGTTTTTACTATTTTTCTGAGTATTTCTTGAAGTTAATATTCGATTTAAAATTGACAACACTTTTGTTTCAGTTCGACCGGTCGCCCTATAGGCAACCCGTACTGAGTTGAGTTTTGAAACAAAAATGGGACGTAAGAGAAAATGGGGAGGTCGACCGGCCGACTGGGTGACCGGCCGACCCCCGGGCGACCGTACTGGGAGCAGACCCTCTCAAATGCGACTTCTCTGTTTTGATTTTCTATCAACCCCAACCGGTCAAGACCAAGGGCGACCGGTCGAACCCCCTTTCGACCGGTCCCCCGTGTAAAAATTCGCAGAATTCAATTTCAATCTTATCTCTGTGCGACGGTCGAACCCCCTGTTTTGACAAAGAACTATCCGTTGCATTTTTCGGACATCTTTTCCTATTTTGTGGGATTGATTTCTAACAGCTATATTGATGATTTTAAATGGTTTCTTTTGCAGCAAATCACTCCCCAAGGAGGAGCCAATGTCTGGAAATCAAAGCCAAGACCTCTCCTATAAATAGAGGCTTCATTCAAGCAACAAGATACAACACTCCATACAAGCAAAGAGCAAACAAAGCAAAACTTTCATATATCTTGTTGTATTAGCCTTAGCACTTTCACTTGCACAAATTTGAGGTCTAGGCTTTCAATTCTTGATTACACTTGTACTCATATTGTTTCAATCATTATTGAGTTGTAATCTTGATTTTGGTCATCATTCAACACAAGACATCCTTGTGAGTATTCTTGTGGTAAGAATACACTTGGGTGATCTAGGTGATAGGTGTTTGAAGATTGTGGTAATCTTCAAAAGTGTTGTAAGAGGATTGTGGTAATCCTCAAGGTGGTGTAAGAGGGTTGTGGTAATCCTTAAGGTGTTGTATTAATTTTTGGTAAATTAATAAAATCTTTTTTCTTTTTGAAATCCATCCCGGATATACTGGGGTGGTAGAGGATTAGGCCCTAGGTGGGTTGAACCTCTTTAAATCGACGAGTGTTGTTTAATTTCCGCATTTACATTCTCGTCTTTGTTTGATTATTCAAAAGAGGGCGAAATCTGAAAAACCGAGATAATCTATTCACCCCCTCTAGATTATCGTAGCCACTTGGACTAACAAGTGGTATCGAGCCAAACTCTTTGGCTAGCTCGTTCGAGTAAAGAGGAAAGATCCATGGCTACGAATGACGCTTATCTCACCACCGGCGCCTCCACCAACAAGCCACCATTGTTCGACGCCAACAACTACGCATTTTGGAAAGACCGTATGGAGTACTTTCTACAAGGGTGCGAGTTTGACATATGGAATGTGGTTATTGAAGGAGTTGATCAACCAACAAAAAAATTGGAGGATGGCACCTCGGCTCCTAAACCTTTCAAGGAGTTCGATGAAAATGATAAGAAGGCTTTCTCTCTAAACGGTAAGGCCTTAAATATTTTGCATTGCTCACTTACCGCCACCGAGTATAATCGCATACGAGGCATAAGGTCGGCACATGAGGTTTGGGAAAAATTGGAGACCATATATGAAGGGACAAAGAAGGTCAAGCAAGCTAGAAAGACCATGCTTGTTAAAGACTTTGAAAACTTTAACATGTATGATGGTGAAAGCATCTCCAAGATGGTAGAAAGGCTTGACAACATTGTCAATCCTCTTGTGGCCCTCGGTAAAGTCATCTCCGAAGAAGACAAAGTGACTAAGGTATTGAATGCTCTTCCCGGCTCATGGTCCGAAAAGGTGACGGCAATCACGGAAGCACAAAATCTTGAGACACTCAAGTTTGACGAGCTCATCGGAACCTCCTCATCTATGAAGTCTATCTCAAGGAAAGGAAAACTACCAAACCAACCATCAATCAATCGGGTATGCAAAATATTCCTAAAGGTCTTGCTTCCTCTTCTAATAATGCATACTATGATAATGATGATGATGATGAGGAGACGGCCGCACTTGTTCGAAAATTTGCAAAATTTGTGAATAAAAATAAAGCAAGAAAACCAAGAGATAATGCTTGCTTTAAGTCACGGAAAACCCGGCACTTCATAGCCGATTGCCCAAAGCTCAATGAGGAGGAACAAAAGAAAAAGAAGCCTTTTCCGAAAAAGAAGGCTCTAAATGCGGATGTCAAAACTTGGGATGAGCTACTCGAGACATCCGACGAGGAAGGTGAAACCGAACATGGTCTTATGGCTATAGACGATGAAAATAATGATGTACGCTCTAACTCCTCTACCTTCTCCTTAGTTGATGAATTGCAATGTGATTTTGATGAGTTGCAAAATGAATTTCAAAAATTGATTGTTAAATACAAGAGTTTAAAGAAGGAGCATAAAGAGCTTAAAATAGAAAAGGATAAATTATTTACATCTTATGAGACTCTTGATCATGTTCATGCTATTACCCTTACTCAAATTCAAACTCTTGAAACCGAGAAACAAATGCTCACTCATGATATTGATAATTTGAAAAAGGATGTGCATCGTTTTAATTTAAGCACGGATAAGGTTACTAAAATTTTAGATGCACAAAGAGGTGAGCATTCAAAACAAGGACTTGGTTACAAACCATTTCAAAAAGTCTTTAAGAAAAATAACCAAGGTCCGACTTTCATACGTGCTAGTAGCTCTCATACTCCTACTTGTTTTTATTGTGGCAAAATTGGACATTATGCTAATAATTGCAAATTGAGAAATAGCTCTAGTTATGTTTGGAGACCCAAAGGTCTCAAAACTAACCCCATGGACCCCAAAATTATAGGGTACCTAAAAGAAATGCTTTTGTAGGTAATAGGGGCTATAACAACCATGGAGGATTCGAAATGGCTCGGGACAGCGGATGTTCACGCCATATGACCGGGAGGAGAGAGCTTTTTACCAACATCAAGCTCCAAGAAGAGGGTATGGTCATGTTCGGCAATGGCAAAGGAAAAATTCTTGGAAATGGAGAAATTGGTAACAATTCTTTCTCTCTTTGTAATGTTCTTTTAGTAGAAGGGCTTAAGTTTAATTTGATAAGTGTTAGCCAACTTTGTGATTCAAATTATGATATTTCTTTTAATAAAGAAAAATGCCTTATTCTTAAAAATGGTAATATTATTTGTGAAGCAAATAGAAAAGGCAATCTTTACAAAATTTGTACTAGTGATTTGGTTAGTCAAAATGTTTCTTGTCTTGTCGCCAATAATGATTTAACGAGTTTATGGCATAGGCGACTCGGACATGTTGGATACAAGAATTTGAAAAATATTTACAAAAACCAACATGTAAAAGGACTACCCAAATTGAATTTTGAAAATCTTGGCTTATGTGACACTTGTCAAAAGAACAAATTAGTTAAGAGTAGTTTTAAGCCCAAAAATGAAATTTCCACTACCAAACCCCTACAATTGCTTCACCTTGATTTGTATGGGGATATTGGTACGCTAGTCTAAGTGGAAAACATTACACTTTCGTTATTGTCGATGATTTTTCTAGATACACTTGGGCTCTTTTTCTTGCAAATAAAAGCGATGCCGTTAATGAGTTTGTTAAGTTGTGTAGACGCATTGAGAATGAAAAGGAAGATACTATTAAAACTATTCAAGTGATCGAGGCGGAGAATTTGACGGTGAGTTTAGAGTCTTTTGTGAAACCAAGGGATATACACACAATTTTTCGGCTCCAAGGACACCTCAACAAAATGGTGTAGCCGAAAAAGGAAGAATCGGACGCTACAAGAAATGAGTCGGTCCATGCTCAATGAATTTTCTCTTCCAAAATATTTTTGGGCCGGCCGTAAGTACCGCTTGCTATGTCATTAATCGAGTTTATATTCGTCCTAAAATGAATAAAACTCCATATGAGCTTTGGAAAGGAAGAACTCCAAATATTAGTTATTTCAAAATATTTGGATGTAAGTGCTTTATTTTGAATACTAAGGATCAATTGGACAAACTTGATCCTAAGGCCGATGAAGGAATATTTATGGGGTATTCAACCAAGAGCAAAGCATATCGGGTTTACAACAAGACTAGCATGGTTGTTGAAGAATCTATTCATGTCAAATTTAATGAAGCCTCGGGTGTTGAAAGAATACCCAATGACGATAGTGATGAAGAGGATATTGTTGAACCTATTGTTCAAAGTGATGCTCATAATGATAAACCTTCTATTTCATATGATCAACCTTCAAGTTCAAATGTTCCTCAAGAAGATAGGGGTGATACTTGAATCTTCCCGTAGCATTGAAATTTAAGGAGATCACCCAAAAGATCTTATTATTGGTGATCCCCTTGATAAAGTAATGACTCGAAGGAATTTTGCCGAGAAAGCTCTTATATCTCAAAAAGAGCCTAAAAATGCTAAGGAAGCTATTGAGGATGAAGATTGGTTTTTGGAAATGCAAGAGGAGTTGAATCAATTTGAAAGAAATGATGTATGGGAATTAGTACCTTGTCCTCCATCTCAAACAATTATTGGTACAAAATGGGTATTCCGGAACAAACTTGATGATCAAGGCAACATTGTTCGAAATAAGGCAAGGTTAGTAGCTCAAGGGTATTGTCAAGAAGAAGGTATTGACTATGATGAAACTTTTGCACCGTAGCACGTTTAGAAGCTATTCGTATTTTACTTGCCTATTCTTGTTTTAAAAATTTCAAACTTTACCAAATGGATGTTAAATCCGCTTTCTTAAATGGTATTATTCAAGAAGAAGTCTATGTAAAACAACCTCCGGGGTTTGAAAATTTTTCTAGGCCTAATGATGTTTATAAACTTAAAAGGCTTTGTATGGTTTAAAACAAGCACCCCGTGCATGGTATGATAGACTTAGCTCTTTTCTTTTGCAAAATGGTTTTACAAGAGGTAAAGTTGATACTACACTCTTTGTTTTTGAAAAAGGGCAAGATTGTTTACTTGTGCAAATTTATGTTGATGATATTATCTTTGGTGCTACTAATGAATCTTTGTGCAAGAAATTCTCCAAGTTAATGCAAGGTGAATTCGAGATGAGTATGATGGGGGAGCTAAACTTCTTCCTTGGACTTCAAATTAAGCAATGCCAAGAAGGTATTTATATTTCGCAATCAAAGTATACAAAAGAACTTTTGAAGAAGTTCGGCATTGAAGAAGGAAGAACCGTCCTCGACTCCTATGGCAACCAATGTCAAAATTGACAAAGATGAAAAAGGCAAGACGGTTGATGAATCCAAGTATCGAGGTATGATTGGTAGTTTACTTTATTTAACCGCTAGTAGACCGGACATTCTTCATGCCGTATGCCTATGTGCTCGTTTTCAAAGAAATCCAAAAGAATCTCATATGAGTGCCGTTAAACGGATTTTTCGATATTTGAAAGGCATTATTCAATATGGTTTATTTTATCCAAAGAATGAAAATTTTTCTCTTAAAGGTTATAGTGATTCGACTATGCGGGTAATATTGATGATCGGAAAAGTACTTCCGGATCATGTCAATTTTTAGGCGATTGCCTAGTTTCTTGGTTTTCAAAGAAGCAAAACTGTTTTCTCTTTCAACGGCCGGCGAATATATTTCTCGCCGCATTTTGTTGTACTCAACTTCTTTGGATGAAACAAACCTTAGCGGATTACAAATACTCTTTTGAAAACGTACCTATCTTTTGTGATAATATATCCGCTATAAATATTGCTCAAAACCCGGTTCATCATAACCGTACTAAACATATTGAGATTCGACATCATTTTCTAAGGGATTGTGTTTCAAAACGAAAAATTGAGATATCGTTTGTGCCATCTCAAGATCAATTAGAGGACATTTTTACAAAACCGCTAACTTGCGAAACTTTTGCGTCAATACGAGCTCGGTTAGGCATAATGCATATTGAATGAGGTCTACATTTGCATTTTGCATGTTTTTAAAACTTAGGGGCGAAAAATCGGATTTTTGGTTGAAAATTCGGATCTTGAAAAATTTGACAAAACAATGGTGAAGAGGTTGAGGCAACCTACGCCCTCAACGTCGACCGGTCGCCCTCAACCACGACCGGTCGCCCTAGGCCATATTTTAGTTTAAGTTCGTTCTGTCTTCAAAGATTTGTTATTTTCACTTCTTTTTGCCATTTTTCGTCCCCTTTGCCAAATGCACACAATTTTCACTCCAAATTGATTTTAATGCATTCTATTCATATCTTGGACCTTATATAGCATGTTTATCATCATCATTGCTCATCTTTTCCGATCAAATGGTAAGAATTTTCCTTACTTTGCTCAATTGGGTTGAACCCCTTGAGTTTATGGCTTTCTTGTATATTTCTTGATATTTTTGCTTATGATCTTGATGAGCTTAGTTATTATGTTGTATTGTATGATGTTTGATGTGAATTGGTAATGAAATTTTTTGGCTTGGATTATGTACAAGGGCTATATACAACTCTTTTTATTTTTCACGCCCACAATGTGTTCGATGAAATGTCACAATGAAAATTTCAACTTCTACATGATTCTCTCGCTTCCAAAAGTCTTCAATACTCATTGAGATCATGTTTTGGCAAATAAAACGAGCGTATGAACTCTTCATGATACATTTCTCCCATTTTCCTTGGTGTTTAAGCCTAAATTGCTCAATGGTTGATAAACCATTTCTTTGGCGCACTTTGATATACTTCTATGATGTTTTTATCATCCTAACATGTTTTTTGATGATTCCAAAGGGGGAGAAACAGGAAATTGGCTCGTTAGCTCAAAGAAGCTAATCAAAGCTCATGATAGAAGCTATAAGCTATGGCTTATTAAGGCCATAAGTTGTGAAGAAAACTCAGTCCTATGATTGTTTTATGAACTTGTTTGCATGGATAATAAGTATTTGTGAGGGAGCTTCTAAGCTCATGGAGTTGTTGTTTATTTTGTAAAAGCTTGTGCTTCTAGCTTATGCAATAATTCTTATTAATGTGCTTGTTGATAGGGGAGCTTTTGTAAAATGTTTTTAAACGGATAGTTTACTCATAAACCGAAAAATTATTTTGTTTTTCGAAATCGTCCTCTTGAAAATTGTTTTGGTTTGTAATCATCAAAAAGGGGAGTTTGTTAGATAAATGTTTTTATCATGATTTTGATGATTTTGTTCAAAAGAGTTTTTATACCAAAACAATGTCCCTAAATGTTGTCCCAACACTTCCGATCGATCTAAAATGTTTTTACTATTTTTCTGAGTATTTCTTGAAGTTAATATTCGATTTAAAATTGGACAACACTTTTGTTTTAGGCTCGACCGGTCGCCCTATAGGGCAACCCGCACTGAGTTGAGTTTTGAAACAGAAAATGGGACGTAAGAGAAAATGGGAGGCGACCAGTCGACCGACTGTGGGCGACAGGTGAGGGTGACCGGTCGACCCCCTGGGCGGCCGTGCACTGGAGCGACCCTCTCAAATGCGGACTTCTTTTTTGATTTTCTATCAACCCCAACCGGTCAAGACCAAGGGCGACCGGTCGAACCCCCCTCGACCGGTCCCCGTAAAAATTCGCAGAATTCAATTTCAATCTTATCTCTGTGCGGCCAAATTGAACCCCTGTTTTGACAAACTATCCGTGCATTTTCGCATGACTTTTCCCTATTTTGTGGGATTGATTTCTAACAGCTATATTGATGATTTTAAATGGTTTCTTTTGCGTAAAATCACTCCCAAGGAGTAGCCAATCTCTGAAATCAAAGCCAAGACCTCTCCTATAAATAGAGGCTTCATTCAAGCAACAAGATACAACACTCCATACAAGCAAAGAGCAAACAAAGCAAAACTTTCATATATCTTGTTGTATTAGCCTTAGCACTTTCACTTGCACAAATTTGAGGTCTAGGCTTTCAATTCTTGATTACACTTGTACTCATATTGTTTCAATCATTATTTAGTTGTAATCTTGATTTTGGTCATCATTCAACACAAGATATCCTTGTGAGTATTCTTGTGGTAAGAATACACTTGGGTGATCTAGGTGATAGGTGTTTGAAGATTGTGGTAATCTTCAAAAGTGTTGTAAGAGGATTGTGGTAATCCTCAAGGTGGTGTAAGAGGGTTGTGGTAATCCTCAAGGTGTTGTATTAATTTTTGGTAAATTAATAAAATCTTTTTCTTTTTGAAATCCATCCCTATCTTACCGTGGTAGAGGATTAGGCTCTAGGTGGGTTGAACCTCTTTAAATCGACGAGTGTTGTTTAATTTCCGCATTTACATTCTCGTCTTTGTTTGATTATTCGAAAAAGAGGGCGAAATCTGAAAACCGAGATAATCTATTCACCCCCCCTCTAGATTATCGTAGCCACTTGGACTAACAAATTTATGGTGCCAAATCTGAAATTATCCCAACTTTAGAATATTTAATTTTAAACTTGTAAAATAAATTGTCAAGTTTTTCTTTGAAACAGAGCACAAGAAGACCCATAATGTGAAATACAAAAACTGCTTTCTTGTGCTAAGATTCCTGATAGATAAGAGTTGTGGGAGTTGACCGTATTACGTGATTAGTATAATATACAACTTTTCACATATTTCAAAGGGCTTAATTGTAATTTTGGTCCTACAAGTTTAAGGGGTAGCATATTTGGTCCTATAAGTATCTTATGTAGCAATTTGGGTTCTATAAATCTAAAGTAGCCACATTTGGTACTGTAAGTATTTTATGTAGCATCTTAAGTCTCATAAATTTTAATTTTTGTGCAATTTTGGTCCCATAAGTTCTCTTTTTTTTGCCATTTTTAGTCCTATAAGTTCTATTTTTGTGCAATTTTGGTCCCATAAGTTCTATTTGTTTTTGCAATTTTTGGTCCCATAAGTTCTATTTTTGTGAAATTTTGGTCCCATATCGGTAAGTCATATTTCACACTTTCAGGACCAAAATTGCACAAACTTAGACTTATGAGACCGAAATTGCACAATAACCAAAATTTTATGGGATCAAGATTACTTCCAATATTACTGAGTAAACCAAATATGTCAGCTTTTTATACTTACGGCCAAAATTGCTACATACAATAATTATAGGACAAAATATGTCACCTCCTTATATTTATAGGACTAAAATTGCAATTAAAACTATTTCAATTGGATAATTACAAAAAGAAAAAAAACCCTAAAATTTGTCTAATTACAAATAAACTTAGAGAAGTTTCAAAATTACAAATAAAAAAAAAACCTCAATATAATATTGTCCTTAAATGTAATATTTTTATGTATGTCAGAGGAATTTTTGAAACTTTTGCTTATGAAGGAGAAAATGGATACCGAATTAGATCTCAAGAGGGTTATTTTGCAATTTTAAAAAAGTTTTAGGTTTTTTCGTAATTAGTCCAAACATAATAAGAGTTTTTATTTTTTCGTAATTATCCCTATTTCAAATTGATTACCTTTTGAGACAAAGGAGGTTGTCATGATTTGAGCTTCTTATCGTCCCACGAAGAATTGATCCGAAGTTGAAGGTGTTGACGTGCGTTTTGGTCAACAAGCAAAAATATGTAAAGATGTAATACGTGGAAATTGAAATAAGCCTTAGTTTAGGGCTAATTCGGCCTTTTTATTTATAGTTCCGAACAGGAAGTTTCTGGTCGGTTTTTGCGTATAACCGAAGTTTCACAAGCATTTTCTCTAATATTTCTCTCTTGTCCTTTTCCTCATAAATGAGGTCATATTTATACCCATCTCATTAGTGGGCTTTTAATAACCACTATTACACTTAACATTTAAATAATGAAAAAGGGACACTTGTCCTTCGCTGAGCACGCATGCATGCCAAGTGTTTGCCACTTGTCGACTCATCTAGTTGTCGTGTTGACAAGTGTCAGCTTACTCATGCTGATGATGCACTTAGCCTTTCTTAACTTGGATAGTTATCCTTTAAATTTCCCGCCAAGGGTGGGCTCAGGGAACCGAGCCCAATTAATGACGTCATCAGGTTGTTACTGACGTCATCAACTCGGTCTACGCTGGCCTGTGGATCCCATACATCCATGTGCTGAATGGCGATGTGGACTAATTTGCTGCCAGCTCGGCTCAGGTGTCATCAATAGCCCCCAAATTTAATTCCGAGAGAAGAATTTCTGAAGTCGGATTTGAACTTTAATGTTTAATCATGAGCTTTTAATGGGGAAGAGAAAATCCCAAAAGTCATCCTTCCTTGACACCTATCGCTTATCAGTTAATATTTGAAACAGCGTATTAATTGTGGTCATGATGACGGTCACGTGGCGGCTCTTGGTTGGACCAACTCTGTGTGGGAACCGAAGAGGTGGGACAACTCTGTCAGCGGAACGTGGGGACGTGACATTTCTGAGGTTTCTGACGGCTTTTGAGACTGAAAGGACATGTTTTTTGAGTTGGTGTCTCATTTTTCGAGGGAACTTAACCTATAAATACCTCTTTGGTCTTTCATTCTACAGTTTTGCATCTACAACCTTCCGAGCGGAATCCTTTGAGAGCGAGCATAATTTTCGGGTCGGTCTTTAGGGTTCAAAGACTTCAAACTTAGGTATTTTTTTCCAAAAACCTCTTTTTTCTTCCCTTTGCTTCAAATACATGTCTTCTTTTGAAGATAGTCGGAGTCGTAGTTACAGTGTGGAGGTTGAAATTGAAGACCCCCCTTCTGAACCTTCTGTTTCTTTTTCTCCAGTTCGAAGAACTACACCTCCCAGTCCAAGTGTTGTTCATATTTCAAGCTCCAGTCACACACCTCCTGCTGAGACATCATTAGAGCGGACGCACACGATTTTTAATCCTGTGCCGGTTACTATTTTTCGAGAAGGCGTCATTTATAAGCATGGGCTAGCACAAGAGGAGTCCAGTGAAGTGGATGTAAACTATGATCCCCAAAACAACCAACAAGAAGAAGAGATGAATCCCCAAGAGTATGAGCATGAGGAGCAAGTGGATGAGCCCTCCGAGGGCTCGAGAGCTGAGAGGCCCGCAGGGCCTGTAGGTCATCGCCATGGAGATGGCAGAGGGGGAGGAGGACCATGGCTACGCGTAGAAGCTGGGTGGAGGCCCTGCGACCTGAATGATTACCCCAGCATGCTGACGGTCCCAGAATTAGGGGTCTTCCATCGGAAGTACAAGATTCCAGGGGGTGTACAATTTTGGCTGCCGGATGGTACAGAATGTCCAGAGCACCCACCGAAGGGGTGCGTGGCCATACACATTCCCAGTTTTTTATACGGGCTACGATTTCCACTGCCGGTGGTGCTCACGTGGTGGTTTCGTAAGTGGGGCCTCCCCCTATCGCAAGTACATCCTTTGACCTGGGGGCGGATTATCAGACTATTGGTGTTGTTCCATTTGGAAGGGTACCCCCATCCCAAGTTTGCTGAGATGAATGAGTTGTTCGTCTGGAAGGCGACCCCAACGACTCCTGGCCGGGGGCAGCCATCTGGGTGGTACTACACACATACTAGACCCGGGTATCCAGACGGGCTAGTTGAAGGCCTTCCACAGTCCTTAAAGGAGTGGAAGGATAAATGGCTTTGGGTAGGTGGCGAGTGGCAAGCTCGCGTCGGGGTCGGGGCGGATGAGATGGTCCTTTATCCCCCTTCAGAATTTACATTCAGTTTCAGTAAGTTCACTTCTTTCTCCTTTTTTTTTCTTATTTCTTTCAGGGCTTATTTAACCTTTATCTTTTGTTTCGTACAGAGAACCGACCCTTTGTCGGCCCACTATCGGCCGCCTTTGTTCGCCGGCTGGACAACATCCAGGCCTTGGGTCAGAAAGATAGGCGAATTGAGAGGTTAGCCACTGAGGCTCGTCTGGACGTGGCTGGCTTGCGGTCCGCTTTGCCTACCGATCCCGAGGTCGGAGAAGCGGCCGGGGGAGAGGCGGTGGTGGTGGAAGAGGAGGCCAAGGAGGTGGCCGGGAGGAGCCCTCCAAGGGCTGAAAGGGGACACACCTCTGAACAGGGGGAATTGCCTGTGCAGGTTGAGCAGGCAAGGTTGTCTCCGGTGGCGGTTAGTCCTCCGGGACGAGCGTCCATGCCGGCTGGGCTGGTGCAGACTCCTGAGCCGCCCAGAGCAACTGAAGCTTAAGGTGTGTATTTTGTAATTCTTGCACTCCCTTTTTCTTTTAACTTTTTCCTTGTTTGCTTCTTATTCAATCGGTGCTTTTTGTAGGGCGTGGCGTGGATCGCTTCGCACGCCTTCACCGTGTGAGGAATACAGTCGCTCACCGAACCAGGGCGAGCCTGCTGATGCAGAGGTGGCCCGGAGAGAGGACATCCGGGCTGGAAAACGTCCTGTCGATGGGGTTCAAGAGGCAGAGGGGCCCCCACTCCGAAGGAGTAGAGGGGGATTGTAATTGAGGAGCTTGGGCAGACGGAGAGAACCGGGCTAACCCCGCCAGCGCCCACTGTGCATATCCCGATAGGCGGAGTTCTGAGGACTTTCTCGGATGATTTCGGTCGAGAGGTCCACTTCATACCGCCAAATCCAGAGAGGGAGGATATGTGCGATGGGATGGTCGGGATGCGGCCTCGGTGGTTCGTGGAGTTCGCCAGGTGCTCCACGCCCACTGATGAACAGGTGAAAAACTTGCCGACTGCTGGGCGTGCCACCAGGGATGTGGCGGCTCGGGCATGGACCACGGGAATCGAGCAATTCTGCTCGGAGACCGGGTGGAAAGAGAAGGCCCAGTACGTCATGGGGCTATCCAGGTGCATCACCGGGATCCTTTGGCACATGATTGCGGGCACGCGACCAGCATCGGGGAAATTCTCCAGGAGCTCAAGGCTGGCAGGACCGTAGCACAACTCAAAGAAGATCTTGCCCAGTTGGACGCCGACCTTGATGCCCTTTGATGGCTCAAAAGCTACCTTTAAAACCGTAGGCAAGTGCACCTATCATTTTATAGTATAGATTATTGAGTACCGAGTGTCATTCCCACGAGGATTGTAAGTACTAATAATTACCGTCTTTTTGTTATTTAATCTAACAATTTTCAGAGTTTTTGTTTGATGAAAAAGGAAAACAAATTATAAATTGTAAAAATGAAGGAAGATTTGTAAAATAAGAAATCAAGAGATAGAAATGTGTTTGAATGTAAATCCCTCTAGAATGTTTTTGTGATTTGACAAGTTAAAAATACAACCGTAAGCCCTTAAGCAGAAACCAACCTCTTTTAATAAAATCTCATGTCTTGTGGACCGTAGAAATTCCCAATTTAAGTTAAACCCTTTCTCAAGGCGAAAAACTTAATCTCAAGTTGATTAACCGAAATCTCTTTCTAGTTAAAACCCCCAAGACAAAGATTATAACGATTTGTGAATTCCCATATTAGGTTTGACCCTAATCCAGAAGATTTATGTCGTCCTATATCTAGGATTGCATGCAACTCTTTTCACTTAAATAGGTTCTATTTCACCATGAATCTCTCGATTTCCCGGATGAAAAATAAACTTCAAATCAATATTGCGCATATATCAATTCGAATGAATGAAGCATAATATAAGTGAATCACACAAAATATGAAGATTTTATTAAAAACATACACACCTTAATCACAAATCCATTCTAGAGTTCATTACATTCAAACACTAGGAGTTTAGCTACACATGATTTTGACCAAAGAATAAATTACACAAGAAGATTTAAGTATTGTAGACATGGTGTACTTATCTTTCTCAAAATCTCAATTGACTTCTTTCTTGATTGATGATGTTGTTCCAAGCCTTCTTCTCCAATATTGCCCCAAGCTTTCTCTTCCAAGACCCCTTGATCCCAATTCTACTTAATGAAATGAATACAATGAATATTTCCTGAGTATCTAATGAATGAATCTCCCAATTTCAACCCTCGGCTTTTATAGCAACCAATACATTGATAGTACTCTCTTTTATTAAACAATCACCCCCATTTTCCTTGTTGGTTGGTGAATTCTTGTATTCAAGTGATGAGGAGGGGACATGGAGACATGTTTCAAAGAAAATAGGGTGTTAAAAGTGTACAAAAGTGGCCAAAATGGGTTGGTTGGTGAGTTTTCCCCAAATTCCGCAAAGAAAAGTTGCAAAAAGAGGTCCGGACACGGCCATGTTGCCCGACACGGCCAGGCCGTCTTTGTTTAATTGTGCCAGAACTCGGCGACATGGCCGTGCTTCCCAACACGGCCAGGCCGTGTTCCTGACACGGCCAGTTGGGAACACGGCCAGGCCGTGTTGGTCAGAGGCTGTTTTGTGCAAAACTTTCGAGTTTTTGGCTCCGCGAACACGGCCGTGTTGCCCGACACCCCTGCCCGTGTTGGACCAAAAGGCCCCGAAATGACGCGTTTGGCTTGGAATTTCAAGCGTTTTTGCATCCTTAAACTCCCCAGTATGTTTTGACATGAATTCATGGTCCGAAATTCACCAAAATTAGCCCCAAATGGTCAATCTACATCAATAAAATCACCTCGGAGTAATATGAACTATGTACAATCAAAAATTTACAAAACTAACAATAAAATAACTCGAATTCTACTCAAATATGCACATAAAACATGCATAAAAAGACCCTTATCAAACCACCTCCAACTTTGAACTTTGCTTGTCCTCAAGCAAAACATTATATCAAAAAGGGGGATTCAATAAATCACAGCATACAAAGATGAATTTTTTTTTTCAACATATTGAACATAAGCAGTCAAGTTCTTGGCCTTCTCAACCCGAATTAACCATTAAGTAAAAACATAGTTTTGTAAAGCGATCGACTGTAATATCGGCAGGCATTATTCAGACTTGAAATCATCACTCTACAAATACTAATAGTTATGAACAACTTCAATTCAATAACGCCATGAAAATACAAGAATTCAATAGATCATAGTAGTTATCTTACTAGTCATATAACCAAGCTTCTTGAACATTATTGGAATGAGAAGTCAAGGAGTATTCATTCTCCTCTTTTTTTTTCGTTCTTTTTTTTTAGGACCTTTCGAAGCATGCTTCCACTAGGTTTAAATTTTGAATTTCTGTTCAAACCCTCCTAGGGTGGTTTCCCATACTCATATTTGTGTCGCCGTTTTACGTAAAAGACAAACATGGGGCTCATGAATGCTCCTAGTTACTAAGCAACAACAAATAGAGGAGTATAACCTCGATTGGTCCATTTTTTTTTCTTCTTTTTTTTTCATTTTTCTCTTTCTTTTTTTTTATTCGCAAGCTTGGTTTAACAACTAGTTAACCACTACTAAATCACGAGTTCTCGACGCGTCATAGCGCTAGGTATCGTCGTATATGCATTAACACATCAAGTATTTATGGTGTTAGAAATCTCATCAAAATTTTGCCTGCATCCACGTCAATCTATCCTAGACAATCAATTGCTTCACCTTGAAAACACAAATTAACAAGTTAATGTAGGTATAATTGGGCCAAATTATTGACTAGCAACATTCAATTTGTTAAAAATAAAAAATAAGAAACACATCTCTCACAAACAAGCATACAAGCATTCCGAAAATGTTATTGTACCCACCTCCAACTTTTAAAATTCACATTGTCCTCAATGTGAAACAAAGAAATGGACAAACACACACCAAACACTCAAAAAGCAAAGAAATTAGAATGATATAAAAGAGGTGGAAAAAGAAAATACGACCTTACTACAATAGTGGAATCGGTGTTGGGCGATCATTGGGTTGTTTTGGTACGGGACCTTCAACTGCATCTTCATACCTAATCAAAGTTAAGCAACACACAACTCGAATACCGTGAAATCTCAAATATTCCCAATTAGGACAACCAAGAAGATGTTCAAGAGTTTTTTTTTTTTTTTTGATTTGAAAATGACTCTAAGGACTTGTGGTTATTTTGAAAGAAAATAAAATAAAAAAAATAAAAAAAAATGAAAACAATTGCACACAAACATCGGGTTGCCTCCCGGTAGCGCATCTTTTAAAGTCGTATAGCTGGACTAACTCACCTAAATGTGAAGATTAGTCGGGTGGAGCTTCAAACTTATGAAAATCCCTTTGGTGTTTAGGAGAACTACCCCAACCTCAAGCTTCAAAATGTGCATTTCGACCTTTTCGGTCCCCTTTTTGGGCATAAGCTTCCAACATGGACTTTGAACAACACTTTTCTCCAAGAGTTTCTCATCATGCAAAAGAATTGAATCGCCAAAAGAACAAGTAGTATCTTTTTCAATATCAACATGAATTTTAAAAATTACTTGTTCATCCCCTACTCTCAAAGTTAATTTTCCCTCATGCACATCAATGATAGATTTCGCCGTAGCCAAGAAAGGACGCCCAAGAATTAGAGGAACATCAATATCATCATGCATGTCAAGAATAACAAAATCAACTGGGAACATGAATTTATCAATCTTGACTAACACATCATTAATAATACCTTTAGGATGTTTAATCGATTTATCGGCTAATTGAATGTCCATCCTAATAGGTTTAGGTTCACCTAATCCCGCATGATTCAATGTTTCATAAGACATCACATTGATACTAGCTCCTAAGTCGGCTAGTGCCCTATCAACACGTAAACCATCAATTGTGCAAGGGATAATAAAGCTTCCTGGATCATTAAATTTTTGTGGTAGTTCATTGGAAGGACATTTATCATTCAATTGCACATTTGATAATTTGTTAAGCTTATTTTCATTAGGAATGATGTCATTAAGATCCCTAACATGCTTTGAAGGAGGGTCAACAAATGGAATATTGGCATGTAATTGTTTGAAAGAATCAAGGTACTTACCAAATTTGTTCTCCTTCTATCTTCTTCTGTTAGACTTCTAAAGGATCTTGGGCTTGTGTTCTCGCAACCTCCTTTTTCATGAGCTTTTCTTTGGGCATGTCATCCTCCACGTATTTACTCGCATGGCGGCATTGGCATAATCATGCTCATGTGGAAAACGATGGTGATTGCCTTTACGTGTTCCCTTGGTTTGGCTCGGATACCCTAAAACCGCCTTGTGGCCTTTCGAAATCATCTTCGCAATCCGCCTATTTGGTTTTCCAGTTATGGATAGATGCCTCTTGATTTCTCAAGGATGTTTCCACCGCCTGGAATCGGGTATCTGTTGATTGCACAAACTTTGTTATAAGATCTTCCAAGTTAGGCTTACCTTGATTTGGCTGAAATCCGGGAGACGTGTGTAGATCAGGATTGGGATTAGGTCGTGGTTGGCCTTGATTTCCCCAACCAAAATTAGGATGTTGTCGCCACCCAGGATTATATGTGTTGTTGTAAGGATTACTTGGGTAATTTCTGCCTTGATTCCCAACGTAATTAGCATGTTCAGCGTGAGGTATTGTGTGTGGGCAGTCCTGATGATTATGCAATCCTCCGCAAGTTTCACAAGATAAAACATGCGGTGGTGGTGGTTTAGGAGCTGCTAGATCGTCGATCTTTTGGGTCAAAGCTTCGACCTGTGCGGCTAGTGTAACCACTGCATCTGCATTATAAACACCCACTGTTCTGTTAGGTTTACCTCGTATGGATTGCCATTGATAGCCATTCCTTCTATGAGATCTTGGGCGGCTTCGGGTGTTTTATTATTCAACGTCCCCCCCGCCGCCGCATCAATCATTTGCCTCGTCGATGAGAGTAGCCCATTGTAAAATGTTTGGACTTGCATCCAAATGGGAAGGCCATGATGTGGGCATTTCCGCAACAATTCCTTGAATCTCTCCCAAGTGTCGTACAAGGTCTCATCATCCTCTTGAGTGAATGAAGAGATCTCATTCCTCAATCGTGCGGTTTTGGCGGGTGGAAAATACTTCAGTAGGAACTTTTCTGCCATAATGCTCCACGTTGTGATTGTTCCCTTCGGTAAAGTGTTTAGCCATTGTTTAGCCCGTCCCCGGAGAGTAAATGGGAACAGGCGTAAACGGATGGCATCGTCGGAGACTCCATTTATTTTGAAGGTATCGCAAATTTCGAGGAAATTCGCGATATGATTATTTGGATCTTCGTCCGGTAGGCCATCGAATTGAACAAATTGTTGCACCATTTGAATGACATTCGGTTTGATTTCAAAATTATTGATCGCAATAAATGCGGCCTTATGATACTAGACGATGTGCCGTCCATAGACGGATTGGCATAGTCGTACATGGTTCTTTGTTATTCATCCGCCATATCAGATCCTTGCCTTCGTTAATATCCTCCTCGTGGTCAGATTAATACTTTCCTCTGTGTTGCTACCGCGGTGTCGTGCTTCCAAATTCGGCGATGAGTAGGCATGCACTGCGGTAAATAAAGAGGATAATGTAATCCAAGACTTACAAAGATAGATAAAAAGAAAGACAAATGATGAAATAAAATAAAAAAATGATTAAATTAACAAAAATAAGGTGTTCTTAATATTACAATCCCCGACAACGGCGCCAAAAACTTGATGGCTCAAAAGCTACCTTTAAAACCGTAGGCAAGTGCACCTATCGTTTTATAGTATAGATTATTGAGTACCGAGTGTCATTCCCACGAGGATTGTAAGTACTAATAATTACCGTCTTTTTGTTATTTAATCTAACAATTTTCAGAGTTTTTGTTTAATGAAAAAGGAAAACAAATTATAAATTGTAAAAATGAAGGAAGATTTGTAAAATAAGAAATCAAGAGATAGAAATGTGTTTGAATGTAAATCCCTCTAGAATGTTTTTGTGATTTGACAAGTTAAAAATACAACCGTAAGCCCTTAAGCAAAAACCAACCTCTTTTAATAAAATCTCATGTCTTGTGGACCGTAGAAATTCCCAATTTAAGTTAAACCCTTTCTCAAGGCGAAAAACTTCTAATCTCAAGTTGATTAACTGAAATCTCTTTCTAGTTAAAACCCCCAAGACAGCATTATAACTATTTGTGAATTCCCATATTAGGTTTGACCCTAATCCAGAAGATTTATGTCGTCCTATATCTAGGATTGCATGCAACTCTTTTCAATTAAATAGGTTCTATTTCACCATGAATCTCTCGATTTCCTCGATGAAAAATAAACTTCAAATCCATATTGCGCATATATCAATTCGAATGAATGAAGCATAATATAAGTGAATCACAGAAAATATGAAGATTTTATTAAAAACATACACACCTTAATCACAAATCCATTCTAGAGTTCATTACATTCAAACACTAGGAGTTTAGCTACACATGATTTTGACCAAAGAATAAATTACACAAGAAGATTTAAGTATTGTAGACATGGTGTACTTATCTTTCTCAAAATCTCAATTGACTTCTTTCTTGATTGATGATGTTGTTCCAAGCCTTCTTCTCCAATATTGCCCCAAGCTTTCTCTTCCAAGACCCCTTGATCCCAATTCTACTTAATGAAATGAATACAATGAATATTTCCTGAGTATCTAATGAATGAATCTCCCAATTTCAACCCTTGGCTTTTATAGCAACCAATACATTGATAGTACTCTCTTTTATTAAACAATCACCCCATTTTCCTTGTTGGTTGGTGAATTCTTGTATTCAAGTGATGAGGAGGGGACATGGAGACATGTTTCAGCAAAATAGGGTGTTAAAAGTGTACAAAAGTGGCCAAAATGGGTTGGTTGGTGAGTTTTCCCCAAATTCCGCAAAGAAAAGTTGCAAAAAGAGGTCCCTGACACGCCATATGCTCGACACGGCCAGGCCGTCTTTGTTTAATTGTGCAGAACTCGGCGACATGGCGTGCTTCCCAACACGGCCAGGCCGTGTTCCCGACACACCGTGTTGGGGAACACAAACCAGGCCGTGTTGGAGGCTGTTTTGTGCAAAAATTTCGAGTTTTTGGCTCCCGGCGGAACACGGCCGTGTTGCCCGACACCCCCTGCCCGTGTTGGACCAAAAAGGCCCCGAAATGACGCGTTTGGCTTGGAATTTCAAGCGTTTTTGCATCCTTAAACTCCCCGGTATGTTTTGACATGAATCCATGGTCCGAAATTCACCAAAATTAGCCCCGAATGGTCAATCTACATCAATAAAATCACCTCGGAGTAATATGAACTATGTACAATCAAAAATTTACAAAACTAACAATAAAATAACTCGAATTCTATTCAAATATGCACATAAAACATGCATAAAAAGACCCTTATCACCCTTCGCCCTCGTTTCGCCGAGGTTGCTGGTGGCCAAAACTCACCCCCTCTAGAAGAAGAAGTGGCCTCCAGTGGTCCTGTTGAAATCCCTCATCCCGCCGGGACCTGATGCTTTTCTTTCTTTTTGAAGTTTTTTGTTTTTTCTTTTCGGGTAGAATAGTTGGCCTTGGGCCTTGGGCCTTTTAGTCACCTGTGTATGCATTTAAATTTTTGCTAAGTATTGTGCTCGTTTTTATTTTTGTTGTATGACTTTTGTTCTGTCGGCCTTCTTTTATTTCCTAAGTATGGGGCTTGGTTTTTGGTGCTCAAACGGCACAAGTAGTGGGCCTCAACTACCTGAATTTATTTGCTAAGTTTTATGCTCGGAGCTTAAGCCGAGTATTTATTTTTGGGGAAGGTTCGGCTTTTGGGCGGGCCTCCCTGTACTTAAACTTCTTTGGGGGCGTGCCGAGACGAGCGATCGACGCCGCACTTGGCCGAGGCGATTTAAGTGGTGATCGGCATCTTAGCTGAGGCGAATAAAAATTGTTCTCCCCTTTGAGAGAGCTCACAGAATATCAGATGAAAGGATAAATCCTTAGAATCGTATCTGAATCATAAACCGAGATTCTTATTGATAGTACCTCTTAAGGTATATTAAATTCCATGGGTGTGCAAACTTTTCCACACTCAGGTACTCCAGCTCATACGCCCCATTCAACAAGACCTTACTGACCTAAAATGGACCTTCCCAGGTCGGTGTTTTAGCGGTCTAGGCTCGATCCCCGTTATGCTTTTTAGGACAAGGTCGCCAACCTGGAACCTTCTCTCCTTCACTTTTGAGTTGTAGTACCTTTCACTTCTTTGCTTATATACGGCGTTTCTTATCTCGGCACTGCATCTCTTTTCCTCCAGCTCGGCCCGGAGCGCGGCATGATTATTTTCTTCAGAAAAATTTGCAACTCTAAAGGTAGGGGCCCCAATTTCAACAGGGATGACTGCGTCGGTTCCGTAGGCCTAAGAGAAGGGTGTCTCCCCTGTGGCCGCTCGATGTGTTGTTCTATACGACCATAGTACGCCGGGCAGCTCCTCGGGCCAATTGCCTTTAGATTCCTCCAACCTCGCCTTCAAAGTATATTTAAGTACCTTGTTCACCGGTTCGACCTACCCATTAGATTGCGGGAGGTACGAGCTCGAAAAATGATTCTTAATATGAAATCATTCGCAAAAATTTCAAAACCTCCGGTTATCAAATTGTTTCCCATTGATTGTGACGATCGAGTGTGGCATCCCGAATCTACAGATGATGGACTTCCATACAAAGTTAACAATCTTTTCCTCGTCTATCTTTGCCAGGGGTTCCACCTCGGCCCATTTTGTGAAATAATCTACTGCCACAATGGCATACTTCACGTCCCCTTTGCCAGTGGGGAGTGGCCCAATGAGGTCTATTCCCTATTTGGCAAACGGCCACGGACTGAATATGGAGGTAAGTTGTTCAGTGTGGTACCTGACTTGTGGCGCAAATCTTTGACACCTCTCGCACTTTTTGACAAGGTCGGTTGCATCCTTTTTCAGGGACGGCCAGTAGTATCCTTGACGTATCAACTTGTAAGCCAATGTTTGGCCCGCAACGTGATTTCCGCATATACCCTCGTGTACCTCCTAGAATGCGTAATCTGCGTCTATTTCTGACAGGCACCGAAGGAGTGGGACGGAATACCCACGCTTATATAAGATGCCATCTACCAATGTGAACCGAGCAGCCTGAGTTCGTAATGTTCTGGCTTCGGCCTTGTCCTCTGGCTGAATTCCCTTTTCTAAATACTCGACGATAGGAGTCATCCAAGTCAGCTCGGTGGCTTCATTAGCATGTATCTTCTGCGCGTTAAGTGATTGAGCTGTCAGTTGGGTGATGGTGACATCCGCAATCGCATCGGTCCCCAGGCTGGAGGCCAGCCGAGCTAAGGCGTCTGCTTGCATGTTCTCAGTTCGGGGAATATGCAGGACTTCTGCTTTAAAGTGCGATAATTTTTTCTTGACCAAGTCCAGATACCGAGCAATTTTCTGTTCTTTTGCCTCGTACCCTCCATTGATCTGATGGACGACCAACTATGAATCATTGTGCACCAACAGGCGTTTTAGTCCCATTGACGCTGCCATTTCTAGTCCTGCTAGGAGCGCTTCGTACTCGGCTTTGTTGTTGGTCGGTGGGAACTGGAACCACAAGGCCGAGCAGTAGCACTTGAGTTTTGGATCGATTATCACGATCCCGTCCCCTGCTCAGCCTGCGGTGGAAGAGCCATCGACAAACAACTTCAACTCTTGGTCCTCAACCACCTCCAGCTGGATGGAGGGTGTGAACTCGGCTACAAAGTCTGGCACGGCTTGTTTTTTGATTGCAGTGCGTGGCTCATACAAAATGTCGAACTGGTTGAGCTCGACATCCCACTTGATCATCCGGCCTGAGGTGTTTGGTCGGTGCAACACCTGCTTCAATGGGTAGTTGGTCAGGACCACGATCTTGTGCTCCAAGAAGTACGTACGAAGTTTCCGAGCTGAAATGATTAGCGAGTAGGCCAGCTTCTCCATAGGCGGGTATCGGAGCTCGGTATCATGCAATGCTTGGCTTGTGAAATAGATATGGTGTTGGATAGAGTTATCCAATCAAATCAGTACCAAGCTGACGGCGTACTCGGAGACCGCAAGATACAGATACAAATCTTCCCCCCGAGTGGGTTTTTGTAATAAAGGGATTGAGGCCAAGTGTTGTTTGAGTGACTCAAAGGCAAATTGTGCTTGATCGGTCCACTCAAAGTTCTTAGTTTTCTTTATGATTTCAAAGAAGGGTTTGCACTTGTCCGTGGACCGTGAAACAAACCGATTAGGGGGTTCAAGATCAATAATGGCTTTTATTTTGTCTGGGTTGACTTCGATCCCCCTGTGACTAACCATATAGCCCAAAACTTTACCCAAGCCGGCCCCAAAAGTGCATTTTCTCGGGTTTAACATCATCTTGTACTCTCGTAAAATGGCAATCATTTTATTAAGATCATTAAGATGACCAGTTATATACAAAGATTTCACCAACATATCATCCACATAAACTTCCATGGTTCGACCTATCAGTTCCTCAAACATTTTATTAACTAACCTATGTTAGGTCACCCCGACATTCTTTAACCCAAAGGGCATCATGCTGTTGCAGTAGACGCCGTGAGCGGAGAAGAACGACGTGTTTTCCTCATCATCCGGATGCATTCGTATCTGGTTCTAGCCTGCGTATGCATCCATGAAACTCATCAGCTCATGTCCGGCCGTGGCATCTACCATATAATCAATATTAGGCAAAGGATAACTGTCCTTGGGGCACGCCTTATTGAGGTCGGTGAAATCCACACAAAGGCGCCATTGGCCGTTGCTTTTCTTCACTAGTACGGGATTGGCCACCCACCGAGTGTAAAGGGCATCCCTGATGAACTGGTTATCTAGCAACTTATTGACCTCGGCCTCCAGGGCGACCTGCCCATCAAGGCCGAGTTTGCGCCTTTTCTGGATTACTGGGCGGAATGTCAAGTCGATGTTGAGACGATGACATGCATGTTTAGGATCGATTCCTGGCATGTCAGAGTGTGTCCATGCAAAGACGTTGAGATTATTTCCAAGGAGCTCGATCAGTTCTGACCGGAATGGTTCTTGGAGGTCGTGGCCAATACGTAACTGGCGCCCCCCATTGTGCCCTCCAACGTCGACCGTGTCGACCTGCTCAACTAGCTCCGCGTGTTTTCTTTTTTTACTCTGCCACTCTTTTTTCTGCAGGGGCAGCTCATCCTCTGTCGCCGGCTTGTTTTCTGGCTCCACCTCTTTTTCCTCATTCTCCACCACCGGTTCGTTTCCAGGTCGCCTGCCTAGATCATTCTCCGAAAGAACTAACTTATCCCGCTCGGGTTTGTTTTCTTTTCCTGGGTCGTCCTTTACCGTCCTACTGGTTTCCCCTCGTTCTATCACATTAATCTCCACTGGTCGGAGTTTGAGAGAGCACTCCCGCGATTCCCTCCGGTTCCCTTTATGGATGGCTTCTCCATCCGGTGTCGGAAACTTTACACAAAAGTGGTATATCGAAACAACCACTATTAAGTGGTAAAGTAACGGCCTTCCAATAATCGCATTATACTCCGAATCCGTGTTGATTATCATGAATGTGGTGATGACGGTTCGCTTATGTAGTCCCTGTCCCATTTGAATGGGCAGGTCAACCTCCCCTAGCGGGATTGTTCTTCCTCCACTGAAGCCCAAAATACTGTCATTACATGGATGAATGTAACTATCGTCCACGTTCAACCTCCTAAAAGCTCGAACATAGATAACCGACGAGTAGCTCCCCGAGTCGATCAAAATTTTGTGTACCGGGTTGCCCAGGATTGGTGTCGTAATGACCAGGGGGTCCGAATGTGGGTGGACCACTTGGTCAGCATCAATGTCCGAGAAGACAAAATGGCCTGTTGGTTGGCCTTCTCTAATTTCTGCTACCCGGACTTGCCTTTCCGCATGGGTGGCCTGTCGAATATCTGTTTTTCTTTTCCGATTCGAGCGGCTATCCTCAGCCGCATTAGTGTTGATTCTATTTACGCCGGACATCATTAGGATCTCCCTACCTTGGTTCTCATTCGGTGGCGGTGGTAGGGGAGCTGGATTCGTTAATCGCTCCGGGTTCACACCTGGAGTGAGCGCTGGCGGGGGCAGTAGTTCGTGGACATACCTTTTCAAACCGCCCCTCTGAACGATGCGCATGATTTCCCTAATGAGGTCTCGACACTCATCTATGTCATGGCCTATCGATTTGTGATAGGCACAATATCTCCGTGCATCCATTTGGCTACTCTACCTCGCCGAGCCGGTGGCAACAAATTAAGACCATGTATCTCGTTCCATAATGCTGAAGGAGTGTGGGTCAAGGCACTCCTCAGCATAGCAACTTCGGCTCGCACTTCCTGGTGAGCCTTATATCCGGTGGTCGGGTTCTCTGAAAATGGCCTGAATCCCGACCCCAACCCTGAAGCGGGTTCTTTCTTCCCATCCTTCTTCACGCCCCCTGCCTTCTGCTCGGGGCATTGACTTGCCATAGCTTCCTCCGCGCAGATGTTCATTCCGCATGTATAAGAAATCCTTAATACGAGGTCGCCCCCGATTCATGGATAGAATAATTAAACCATGTCTCGGGGGCGAGGCCGACCATGGCTGCAATCACGATAGCATCGTCCGACACCGGTTCCATTTCTCGGATGTGCTTATTGAACCGAGCTATATAACTCTTTAAGGGCTCATCCTTTCCCTGTTTAATATTTACAAGGGAATCTTTCGGTGCAGCTCGGACTTTACAAGTAAGAAAATGCGTTGTAAACGCGGGGATCAGGTCGCCCAAGGACTGAATGGACCTTTGCGGCAGGGTCCTGAACCAACGATGGGCTCGGTCGCCCAACGTCAATGGGAATGCCCTACAGAGAATGGCATCACTAGGGTTGTAAAGCTCCATCCACGCCAAGTATTTGTGGATGTGCGTTGTGGGGTCGGTCTTGCCGTTGTATAGACCGACCTGTGGGATTTTGAGCTTCGGCGGCAGCGGAGTTGATAAAATGCTTGAAGCAAAAGGTGACACAATGGAAGGCCGGCTTGTTACCTGATACGGCCTTTGATGTTGGGCTTCTTCCGGACTATCCTCCAACTCATTCAAACGGCGGCGAAGACGCAAAATTTCCGTCTCTCTTTCCTCCAGCGGGGTAGGCCCCTGGGTTTGATTGGCCCTCCCCGGTTCTCTTTCATCTGGAAACCGGAGCCTGGAGCTTATTGATCGGGTGGGGTGAAGAGGATCGACCCCTAGTCGTCCCGCGAACACAGAGCGGGTGCGACGATGGCATGTGGGCTCCGGTTGCAACTCTGCCACACGGCTCTGTTCTTCGTTGTCTTCGCGCGGTCGTCTTCTATCACGGCGACCGCACTGCTCATTGCCAGAACTGGCTTCCTGGCCTTCATCATGGGGAGGCACAGGGATGTGAGGATTAACGTTAACATTTATTGGGGGGTTATTCAACGGGGGGTTGAGCGGATGAGTATTTACTGATGGTGGAGAGTGTACTTGTGAATTAGTGGTAGAAAGTGTTTGGGAGATTAATTGGTTCATCTGTTGGACAAAAGTGGGATTGGTTATAAGCTGCACAAAAGTAGTTTGGCCAGTTTGATTATTCAACGGTGGATCCTCGGTGGCATGAACATTCCGAGTTTGCTGACTCATTTTGTCTACTTCGAGGGAGTTAAAGACGAGTTTTACCTGACTTCACGTGGTTTAGCTTGGAATTCGGACTGGACCTAAACTGGCCCTCCTTCTAGCGCCAATTTATTGACGTGCGTTTTGATCAACAAGCACAAATATGTAAAGATGTAATACGTGGAAATGGAAATAAGCTTTAGTTTAGAGCTAATTCGGCCTTTTTATTTATAGTTTTGAGCAGGAAGTTTCTGGTCGGTTTTTGCGTATAACACAAGTTTCACAAGCGTTTTCTCTAATATTTCTCTCTTATCCTTTTTCTCATAAATGAGGTCCTATTTATACCCATCTCATTAGTGGGATTTTAATAACCACTATTACACTTAACATTTAAATAATGAAAAAGGGACACTTGTCCTTCGCTGAGCACGCTTGCAGGCCTAGTGTTTGTCACTTGTCGACTCATCTGGTTGTCGTGTTGACAAGTGTCAGCTTACTCATGCTAATGATGCACTTAGACTTTCTTAACTTGGATGGTTATCCTTTAAATTTCCCGCCAAGTGTGGGCTTGGGGAACCGAGCCCAATTCATGACATCATCAGGTCGGTTGTTGATGTCATCAGCTCAGTCTGTGCTGGCCTGTGGGTCCCATACATCTATGTGTTGAATGGCCACGTGGACTAATTTGTTGTCGGCTCGGGTGTCATCAATGGCCCCCAAGTTTATTTCCGAGAGAAGAATTTTTGAAGTCGGATTTGAACTTTAATGTTTAATCATGAGCTTTTAATGGGGAAGAGAAAATCCCAAAAGTCATCCTTCTCTGACACCTGTCGCTTATCAATTAATATTTGAAACGGTGCATTAATTGTGGTATCATGATGACGGACACGTCGCGGCTCTTGGTTGGACCAACTCTGCGTGGGAACCGAAGAGGTGCGACAACTCTGTCAGCGGAACGTGGGGACATGATGTTTCTGAGGTTTCTGACGGCTTTTGAGACTGAAAGGACACGTTTTTTGAGTTGGTGTCTTATTTTTCGAGGGAACTTAACCTATAAATACCCCTTTCGTCTTCATTCTACACTTTTGCATCTGCAGCCTTCCGAGCGGAATCCTTTGAGAGCAAGCAGAATTTTCGGGTCGGTCTTTAGGGTTCAGAGACTTCAAACTTAGGAATTATTTCCAAAAACCTCTTTTTTCTTCCCTTTGCTTCAAATACATGTCTTCTTTTGAAGATAGTCGGAGTCGTAGTTATAGTGTGGAGGTTGAAATTGAAGATCCCCCTTCTGAACCTTCTGTTTCTTTTTCTCCGTTTCGAAGAACTACACCTCCCAGTCCAAGTGTTGTTCATATTTCAAGCTCCAGTCACACACCTCCTGCTAAGACTTCATTAGAGCGGACGCACACGATTTTTAATCCTGTGCCGGTTATTATTTTTCGAGAGGGCATCGTTTATAAGCCTGGGCTAGCACAAGAGGAGTCCAGTGAAGAGGCTGTAAACTCTGATCCCCAAAACAACCAATAAGAAGAAGAGATAAATCCCCAAGAGTATGAGCATGAGGAGCAAGTGGATGAGCCCTCCGAGGGCTCGAGAGCTGATAGGCCCGCAGGGCCTGTAGGTCATCGCCATGAAGATGGCAGGCGGGGAGGAGGACCCCAGCTACGCATAGAAGCTGAGTGTAG
Organism: Rehmannia glutinosa; assembly: GCA_016081115.2. Lineage (NCBI taxonomy): Eukaryota > Viridiplantae > Streptophyta > Magnoliopsida > Lamiales > Orobanchaceae > Rehmannia > Rehmannia glutinosa. The sequence goes on along the minus strand of CM071936.1, from coordinate 85,113,673 downwards.
GCTCTGCGACCTGAATGATTATCCTAGCATGCTGACGGTCCCAGAATTAGGGGTCTTCCATCGGAAGTACAAGATTCCGGGGGGTGTACAATTTTGGCTGCCGGATGGTACAAAATTTCCAGAGCACCCACCAGAGGGGTGCATGGCCATACACGTTCCCAGTTTTTTATACGGGCTACAATTTCCACTATCAGTGGTGCTCACGCGGTGGTTTCGTAAGTGGGTCCTCCCCCTATCGCAAGTACATCCTTTGACCTGGGGGTGGATTATCGGACTATTGGGGTTGTTCCATTTGGAAGGGTACCCCTGTCCCAAGTTTGCAGAGATGAATGAGTTGTTAAATGCCGGAAGGCGACCCAGCCGACTTCCGGGCCTGGGGCGACCATCCGGTAATACTATGCACATACTAGACCCGGGTATCCAGACGGGCTAGTTGAAGGCCTTCCACAGTCCTTAAAGGAGTGGAAAGATAAATGGCTTTGGGTAGGTGGCGAGTGGCAGGCTCGCGTCGGGGTCGGGGCGGATGAGACGGTCCTTTATCCCCCTTTAGAATTTACATTCAGTTTCAGTAAGTTCACTTCTTTCTCCTTTTCTTTTTTCTTATTTCTTCCAGGGCTTATTTGACATTTATCTTTTGTTTCGTACAGAGAACCGACCCTCTGCCGGCCCACTATCGGTCGCCTTTGTTCGCCGGCTGGACAACATCCAGGCCTTGGGTCAAAGAGATAGGCGAATTGAGAGGTTGGCCACTGAGGCTCGTCTGGCAGCGGCTGGCTTGCGGTCCGCTTTACCTACCGATCCCGAGGCCGGAGAAGTGGCCGGGGGAAAGGTGGTGGTGGTGGAAGAGGAGGCCAATGAGGTGGCCGGGAGGAGCCCTCCAAGGGCTGAAAGGGGATACATCTCTGAGTGGGGGGAACATCCTGTGCAGGTTGAGCAGGCAAGGCTGTCCCCGGTGGCGGTTAGTCCTCCGGGACAAGCGTCCGTGCCGGCTGGGTAGGTGCGGACTCTTGAGCCGCCCAGAGCAACTGAAGCTCAAGGTGTGTATTTTGTAATTCTTGCACTCCCTTTTTCTTTTAACTTTTTCCTTGTTTGCTTCTTATTCAATCGGTGCTTTTTGTAGGACGTGGCGTGGATCTCTTCGCACGCCTTCACCGTGTGAGGAATACAGCCACTCGCCGAACCAGGGCGGCCGTGGGCGAGCCTGCTGATGCAGAGACGGCTTAGAGAGAGGACATCTGGGCTGGAAAATGTCCTGCCGATGGGGTTCCAGAGGTAGAAGGGCCCCCACTCTGAAGGAGGAGCCCGGGCAGACGGAGAGAACGGGCCAACCCCACCGGCTTCCACTGTATAGATCCCGAGAGGCGGTGTTCCGAGGAATTTTTTGGGTGATTTTGGTCGAGAGGGCCACTTCATACCGCCAAATCCATAGAGGGGGGATATGTGCGATGGGATGGCTGGGATGCGGCCTCGGTGGTTCGTGGAGTTCGCCAGGTGCTCCACGCCCACTGATGAACAGGTGAAAAACTTGTCGACTGCTGGGCGTGCCGCCAGGGATGTGCCGGCTCGGGCATGGACCACGGGAATCGAGCAATTCTGCTCGGAGACTAGGTGGAAAGAGAAGGCCCAGTACGTCATGGGGCTCTCCAGGCGCATCACTGGGATCCTCTGGCACATGATTGGGGGAATGGAGGAGTTGGAGAGGTGCCACCAAGACCTGCAAGAGGCTCATGCCCTCTGCCAAGGGGTACATGAGTCTTTGAAGACCCAGGCAGAGGAGGCCACGACCAGGGCTAATATTGAGAAGGAAGCTGCTGTGAAGGCCGAGGCCGAGCGGGATCAGGCCCGTAAAGCTGAGGAAGAGCTTCGTGCCAAGGTCGCAGAGTTGGAGCATGCAGCTGCTGCTCAGGTTGAAGAGATAGAAAGGCGTGTGGCCGAAGCGCGTAGGGAAACAGAGGAAGCTTCCCGTAAGCAGGCTGAGGAAGCTCGGGTAGAGGTTGTCCGGGCGTACAAGAATTCGAAGGAGTACGCTTTTATGCTGACTTGCGGGCACGCGACCAGCATCGAGGAAATTCTCCAGGAGCTCAAGGCTGGCAGGACCGTAACACAGCTCGAAGAAGATCTTGCCCAGTTGGACGCCGACCTTGATGACCTTCGCCCTCGTTTCGCCGAGGTTGCCGGTGGCCAAAACTCACCCCCTCCAGAAGAAGAAATGGCCTCCAGTGGTCCTATTGAAATCCCCCCTCCCGCTCGGGCTTGATGCTTTTCTTTCTTTTTGAAGTTTTTCATTTTTGCTTTTCGGGTAGAATAGTTGGCCTTGGGCCTTTTAATGTAATTGGCTCTGGCCCCCCAATGTAAATACTTTTGTCGTTGGAATGAAATTTCTTTTAGTCACCTGTGTATGCATTTAAATTTTTGCTATGTATTTTGCTCATTTTTCTTTTTGTTGTATGGCTTTTGTTCTGTCGGCCTTCTTTTATTTCCCAAGTATGGGGTTCAATTTTTGGTGCTCAAACAGCACAAGTAGTGGGCCTCAACTGCCTGAATTTATTTGCTAAGTTTTATGCTTGGAGCTTAAGCCGAGTCTTTGTTTTTGGGGGAGGTTTGCCTTTTGGGCGGGCCTTCCTGTATTTAAACGTGCAAGGGACGTGCCCGAGACGAGCAGTCGACGCTCGGCACTTGGTCGAGGCGATTTAAGTGGTGCTCGGCATCTTGGCCGAGGCGATTAATAATTGTTCTCCTCTTTGAGAGAGCTCACAGAATATCAGATGAAAGGATAAATCCTTAGAATCGTATCTGAATCATAAACCGAGATTCTTATTGATAGTACCTCTTAAGGTATATTAAATTCCATGGGTGTGCAAACTTTCACACTCAAGTACTCCAGCTCATACGCCCCATTCAACAAGACCTTACTGACCTGAAATGGACCTTCCCAGGTCGGTTTTAGCGGGATGGGATCGATCCCCGTTATGCTTTTTAGGACAAGGTCGCCAACCTGGAACCTTCTCTCCTTCACTTTTGAGTTGTAGTACCTTTCACTTCTTTGCTTATATACGTCGTTTCTTATCTCGGCACTGCATCTCTTTTCCTCCAGCAGGTCCAGCTCGGCTCGGAGCGCGGCATGATTATTTTCCTCAGAAAAATTTGCAACTCTAAAGGTAGGGGCCCCAATTTCAACAGGGATGACTGCCTCGGTTTAATAGGCCAAAAGGAAGGGTGTCTCCCCCGTGGCCGCTCGATGTGTTGTTCTATACGACCACACCCGAGCTGAGATGGCAACAAATTAGTCCACGTGGCCATTCAGCACATGGATGTATGGGACCCATAGGCCAGCGCAGACCGAACTGATGATGTCAGCAACCGACCTGATGATGTCATGAATTGGGCTCGGTTCCCCGAGCCCACCCTTGGCGGGAAATTTAAAGAATAACCATCCAAGTTAAGAAAGACTAAGTGCATCATTAGCATGAGTAAGCTGACACTTGTCAACACGACAACCAGATGACGTCAGCGAACTGATGACGTCAGCGAAGGACAAGTGTCCCTTTTTCATTATTTAAATGTTAAGTGTAATAGTGGTTGTTAAAAGCCCACTAATGAGATGGGTATAAATAGGACCTCATTTATGAGGAAAAGGACAAGAGAGAAATATTAGAGAAAACGCTTGTGAAACTTCTTTTATACGCAAAAACTGACCAGAAACTTCCTGCTCGGAACTATAAATAAAAAGGCCGAATTAGCCCTAAACTAAAGCTTATTTCCATTTCCACGTATTACATCTTTACATATTTGTGCTTGTTGATCAAAACGCACGTCAATAAATTGGCGCTAGAAGGAGGGTCTGAACCTCCGGTTATCAAATTGTTTCCCATTGTCTGTGATGATCGAGTGTGGTATCCCAAATCTACAGATAATGGACTTCCATACAAAGTTAACAATCTTTTGCTCGTCTATCTTTGCCAGGGGTTCTGCCTCGGTCTATTTTGTGAAATAATCTACCGCCATAATGGCGTACTTCACGCCCCCTTTGCCAGTGGGGAGTGGCCCAATGAGGTCCATTCCCCATTTGGCAAACTGCCACGGACTGAATATGGAGGTAAGTTGCTCAGGGTGGTACCTGACTTGTGGCGTAAAACTTTGACACCTCTCGCACTTTTTGACAAGGTCGGTTGCATCCTTTTTCAGGGACGGCCAGTAGTATCCTTGTCGTATCAACTTGTGAGCCAATGTTTGGCCCCCGACATGATTTCCGTATATACCCGCATGTACCTCCCGAAGTGCGTAATCTGCGTCTGTTTCCGACAGGCACCGAAGGAGTGGGACGGAATACCCACGCTTATATAAGACGCCATCTACAAATGTGAACCAAGGAGCCTGAGTTCGTAATGTTCTGGCTTTGGCCTTGTCTTCTGGCTGAATTCCCTTCTCTAAATACTGGACGATAGGAGTCATCCAGGTCGGCTCGGTGGCTTCAATAGCATGTATCTTTTGCACGTTAAGTGATGGAGCAGTCAGCTGGGTGATGGTGACATCCGCAATCGCATCGGTCCCCGGGCTGGAGGCCAGCCGAGCTAAGGCGTCTGCTTGCATGTTCTCAGTTCGGGGAATATGCAGGACTTCTGCTTTTAAGTGCGATAATTTTTTCTTGATCAAGTCCAGATACCGAGCAATTTTCTGTTCTTTCGCCTCGTACCCTCCATTGATCTGATGGACGACCAACTGTGAATCGCTGTGCACCAACAATCATTTTAGTCCCATCGACGCTGCCATTTCTAGTCCTGCCAGGAGCGCTTCATACTCCGCTTCGTTGTTGGTCGCTGGGAACTGGAACCGCACGGCCGCGGCCTCCGATGGAAGAGCCATCGACAAAAAACTTCCACTCTTGGTCCTCAACCACCTCCAGTTGGATGGAGGGTGTGAACTCGGCTACGAAGTCCACCACGGCTTGTCCTTTGATTGCAGTGTGTGGCTCATACAAAATGTCGAACTGGCTGAGCTTGACAGCCCACTTGATCATCCGACCTGAGGTGTCTGGTCGATGAAACACCTGCTTCAATGGGTAGTTGGTCAGGACCATGATCTAGTTCTCCAAGAAGTACGGACGAAGTTTCCGAGCTGAAATGATTAGCGAGTAGTCCAGCTTCTCCATAGGCGGGTATCGGAGCTCGGCATCATGTAATGCTTGGCTTGTGTAATAGATAGGGTGTTGGATAGAGTTATCCAATCTAATTAGTACCGAGCTGACGGCGTACTCAGAGACCGCAAGATATAGATACAAATCTTCCTCCCGAGTGGGTTTTTGTAATAAGGGGATTGAGGCCAAGTGTTGTTTGAGTGACTCAAAGGCAAATTGTGCTTGCTCGGTCCACTCAAAGTTCTTATTTTTCTTTATGATTTCAAAGAAGGGTTTGCACTTGTCCGTGGACCGTGAAACAAACCGATTAAGGGTGGCTAGTCGGCCTGTTAAGCTTTGTACCTTTTTGACAGAATTAGGGGGTTCAAGATAATGGCTTTTAGTTTGTCTGGGTTGGCTTCGATACCCCTTTGACTAACCATATAGCCCAAAACTTTACCCGAGCCGACCCCAAAAGTACATTTTCTCGTGTTTAATATCATCTTGTACTCTCGTAAAATGGCAAACATTTTATTAAGATCATTAAGATGATCAGTTATATACAAAGATTTCACCAACATATCATCCACATAAACATCCATGGTTCGACCTACCAGTTCCTCAAATATTTTATTAACTAACCTCTGGTAGGTCGCCCCAGCATTCTTTAACCCAAAGGGCATCATCCTATAGCAGTAGACGCCGCGAGCGGAGAAGAACGACGTGTTCTCCTCATCATCCGGATGAATTTGTATCTGGTTGTAGCCTGAGTATGCATCCATGAAACTCATCAGATCATGTCCGGCCATGGCATCTACCATTTAATAAATATTAGGCAAAGGATAACTGTCCTTGGGGCACGCCTTATTGAGGTTGGTGAAATCCACACAAAAGCACCATTGGTCGTTGCTTATCTTCACTGGTACGGGGTTGGACACCCACCGAGGGTAAACGGCCTCCCTGATGAACTGATTATCTAGCAACTTATTGACCTCGGTCTCTAGGGCGACCTGTCTATCGGGGCTGAGTTTGCGCCTTTTCTGGATTACTGGGCGGAATGTCAAGTCGATATTGAGACGATGACAGGCATGTTTAGGATCGATTCCTGGCATGTCAGAGTGCGTCCATGCGAATACGTCGAGATTATTTCCAAGGAACTCGATCAATTCTGACCGAAATGGTTCTTGGAGGTCGTGGCCATGCGAAGACAAAACGGCCTGTCGGTTGGCCTTCTCTAATTTCTGCCACCCTGACTTACCTTTCCGCATGGGCGGCTTGTCTGATATATGCTTTCCTTTTCCAATTCGGGCGGCTATCCTCAGCCGCATTAGTGTTGATTCTATTTATGCCGGACATCATTAGGATCTCCCTACCTTGGTTCTCAATCGGCGGCAGTGGTAGGGGAGCTGGATTCGTCAATCGCTCTAGGCTAGAGTGAGCGTTGGCGGGGGCGGTAGTTCGTGGACGTACCTTTTCAAACCGCCCCTCTGAACGATACGCATGATTTCCCTAATGAGGTCTCGGCACTCATCTGTGTCATGGCCTATCGATTTGTGATAGGCACAATATCTCCGTGCATCCAATTTGGCTGGCTCTAGCCTCAAGCGCCGAGCCGGTGGCAACAAATTAAGACCCTGTATCTCGTTCCATATTGCTGAAGGAGTGTGGGTCAAAGCACTTCCTAGCGAGCCTTATATCCGGTGGTCGGGTTCTCTGAAAATGGCCAGAATCCCGACCCCAATCCTGAAGCGGGTTCTTTCTTCCCATCCTTCTTCACGCCCCCTACCTTCTGCTCGGGGTGTTGACTTGCCATAGCTTCCTCCGCGCAGATATGGCGTTCCGCACGGATAAGAAATTCTTGATACGGCCTCGCCCCCGAGACATGGATGGGAAACAATTTGATAACCAGAGGTTTCGAACTTTTTGCAAAGGATTTCATATTAAGAATCATTTTTCGACCCCGTACCACCCGCAATCAAATGGACAGGTCAAAGCGGTGAACAAGGTACTTAAATATACTTTGAATGCGAGGTTGGAGGAATCTAAAGGCAATTGGCCCGAGGAGCTGCCTGGCTAACCACAAGGTCGGAGGTTCAGGCCCTCCTTCTAGCGCCAATTTGTTGACGTACGTTTTGGTCAACAAGCAAAAATATGTAAAGATGTAATACGTGGAAATGGAAATAAGCCTTAGTTTAGGGCTAATTCGGCCTTTTTATTTATAGTTCCGAGCAGGAAGTTTCTGGTCGGTTTTTGCATATAACCGAAGTTTCACAAGCGTTTTCTCTAATATTTATCTCTTGTCCTTTTCCTCATAAATGAGGTCCTATTTATACCCATCTCATTACTGGGCTTTTAATAACCACTATTACACTTAACATTTAAATAATGAAAAAGGGACACTTGTCCTTCGCTGAGCACGCATGCAGGCCAAGTGTTTGCCACTTGTTGACTTATCTGGTTGTCGTGTTGACAAGTGTCAGCTTACTCATGCTAATGATGCACTTAGCCTTTCTTAACTTGGATGGTTATCCTTTAAATTTCCCACCAAGGGTGGGCTCGGGGAACCGAGCCCAATTCATGACATCATCAGGTCAGTTGCTAATGTCATCAGCTCGGTCTGCGCTGGCCTATGGGTCAACTACATTCATGTGCTGAATGGCCACGTGGACTAATTTGCTGCAAGCTCGGCTCGGGTGTCATCAGAAGGGACTCATATCTCGAATCCTGTAGCTCCTCTTGCAATATTTGAACCCAAGTCGCCACGGATGGGCTGCAATCATCCACCTCTATCATTTCAAGTGTAAAAATATCTCCAATGCTAAAAGGGATTTCTCGCAATTTATAACAATGCCTAATAATCAAGCATTTGAGATGTGGGAACATGTCACGGTGTGCTTTCCATTACTCTATATCCAAGTCTTCGAGAAGCATAAATTTTAGCAACCAGAATGTCCCCAGAGTTACCCATTCAGGGCCTCGAAAGGCATTGCATCGCAATTTGAGCACTTCAAGATTCGGCAATCTACGCATAATTATCATATAGTACCAGGGATATCCAAATCCACTCAAAGTTATTTTTCTAATGTTAACAGGGAAAGCTGGATATGGAATGGAATGATAAGCAAGTTGAGAATAATCGGGATCGGGATTGACAATGGCGACGCATTTGAATGACTGAAGGCGATCGAGATAGCTAGAAGCATTATATACATAGTAGGCTTCATTAGAGTAATAAGGTGATGACTCGATCATCTGAATTCCTAATTTCATTAGATTCGCCATTCTTTCAAGAACACCTCGGGTACAACTGTGAGCGCTCGCACCTGAGAGTGTAACAGAACCATCAACAAATCCAATTTATTTACAAGGATCGGGCATGTCATATCCCGTACACTACAAGTGCCTCAGTTTGTGTAATTTCCATATCTCTATAGGCAGATATATGGGAGCTTCCGATGATTTTAGGATATGATGATGCCTACGGACAATCAAGACTTCAAGGTTAAAATGTCCGGATATGGACGGTGGGATCTCCCCATCGTACGTGATGGCAAGATACCTCAACTCTACAAGTTCTAGCACTTGATGTGGGAACTCATGAAAGCGGATTGTATGTGCATCCACAAGTCTAAGCAATTGAAAACGTAAGTATACTTGTATTGGATAACGATGATGTGGACCGAAACAAAGAAGAGAAATTGCACCTGAAATTGATTCCATCAAGTTATGCACTTGTTTGTTCGACAGGTTTTAATTCGGCCACTGGAGCTCTCCTTGGAAACTAAAACATGACTTGTATAAACAAGCTCATCCAAACACGCCTTTGCAACTTCTTCTAAGGTTTTATCCATTCTTGGTTCTAAAAAACCTCCTAAACCCATAAGTTGATAAGCTTAGAGGGAGAGATCTCATACTTTTTCGGGAACACTCCCATATACAGAAAGCATGGCTTTAAATGTTGAGGCAACACCATGTAACTCAAAGATAGAGCTTTTGAGGCACGCATGTCGTCATCTAGTCCGATGGTAAGTGGATCTTCATTTTCCGCGATTTTGTTCCAAGTTTCAATCTTTCTCTCGGTCCTGCATCGAAGTTTGCCAACCTCGATAATCGCCAGGGGAAGTCCTTCGCAGTTCTTGGCGATCTTCCTCCCGATTTTCTCAAGTTGTCGGGGATGGCACGAATGATCTTCAATAGTAAACACCATCTTACGAAGTAGTTTCCAACTTTCGTCGTCATCCAAGAACCGCATTGGGAGAACATCTGTACTGATGTCGGCCTGCCTTGTCGTCAGGATGATTCGACTTTTGTTTTTGTTGTCCGGAAAGAACATTCTAAGGTCATCATGCCAGATCTGAGTGTTCCAGGTATCATATAGCACAATCAGATACCTTTTACCAAATAATTGGCTGTGCAGATGATCTCCTAATAATTTTGTATCCATTAAATCATCCATTTGGAAACCTAGCTGATCGAGAGCAAGTAGCAGTAATTGTGTTAACTGATATTGTGGGCCTACTGTCAATAACAATCGAAGCTCAAAATGAAGTGAAACAATTGGATCGTAGTAAATGTCCTGGGCAAGAGTAGTCTTACCAATCCCTGCCATTCCGACAATCGAGATAACACCGAGCATGTTCCAACCCCCCAAAACCCGACTTTTGAGTTGTTTTATTTGATCATCCATTCCCACCATATTCTTCGTCGTCCCAACAGAAACAGAATCCTATGTTGATGAAACAGGATCAACACTCATCTGATCTAAAGCTTTCAGATACCTAAAGAAAAAAAATTAAAAATCTGATATAAGTGATTCGATCAGATCTTTAAATTTGTGGGTTTAATCTTTGATTTGACTTTGCAAAGCATCAACTATGGTTTTGCTTTTGTTTGGCGAAGAAATTATTTGGCAGTACCAAATGTCAGCATAACATAATTCATTTCTGATCGCTCTCTCTCTCTCTCTCTCAAGTTCTCAATCAACATATATTTTGTATTTTAATAATCAATTGTATTGCTCTTAGCTTCCATTTTCCAAGTTGATGTTTTAAAAAGAAACAAGTAGGTATTCTTTAATCCCGTACACAAACCAAATATTTTATATGTATAGAACAAAATGATATGTTACTGAACCTGTCATTTTATGAACTCTAAGGTTTATGTTATGGTTACCAAAATTCCTCTTTTTTTTATTTTAATTAAAAAATAAAAAGAAAGGAAAAAGTCCTGATCACAAGCCGATCAGGTAGCAAAAGAAAAACAATGCAAAAATTTAGGAAAAAACCACAAAAATAACTTAAAAATGCAATTTGAGTGAAGGGCGTTTCTGTCTCATTGATTTTCGAGTGATATTGTCATTTGTTGTTTTTGCACGTGCTCGTGTATCGTCTTGATTATCTGATGGGTCTTGTAGAATGTCGGCCTAGGATCCGCGAGCTACCATGTCCATATTCTTCATAGCTTTTGAGGAAGCACATGAGTGAATGATAAGCGGAGTAGTTGAAGAGACGTCTAGCTTGGTTTTTAAAGCTTCTGATTTGTGTTGTTCTTCTTCATCTTGCTCTTCATCTTCCGCCATATCGGACCACCTCTTTGGGACTATTGCCGCCATGGCTTGAAAGCTCTCTGAAAGTTCAGTCAAATTAAAACTTTTCGACGGATCACTAGGTGTTAACACGTAATTACTAACATGATTACTGATATTCACGGTCTCAATGGCCTTATTTAAGTCAGCCTTCTCTGTGGCCAGCTGATTAGCCTGTGCCTGATTATGAATAATATTCGATGGTTGCGATTCGTAGACCACCAACGAACGCTCATTGTTTGCTCTACCGAGGATGCAATTGTAATATACAAACAATTTATTTTAACATAATTCATTTCTGATCCCTCTCTCTCTCTCAAGTTCTCAACCAACATATATTTTGTATTTTAGTAATCAATGGTATAGCTGTTAGCTTCCATTTTCCAAGTTGATGTTTTAAAATTAAAAAATAGGTATTCTTTAATCCCGTACACAAACCAAACATATTATATGCAGGGACGAAAGCAGATTATGGCCAGGTGGGTCACTAGCACCCTAATTTTGAAAAAATCTAGGAGTATTTTGGTAATTTCACAATATAATCTAAAAAATGAAATTACAAAAAATAGGGAATAAAAAGACTATTATTGAACATTTATAATACAGAGTCTTCAATTCCTTGATTCTTTTTTTCCTTTTCCTATTTGTGAATCTTGATAAATCTTTGAGTATTTCATTTTTTTCAAAATTTTGTACTTTTTTTTTTTTTGCTTCACTAACTTGAGCTCGAATCTTGACATTATTCTCTTGTGCATCTATTTGTCTCTTTTGGGATTTAGGTTTCTTTATCAAGGCATAGAATCGTAGAGTTAAGTAATCATTATCTTACTAGTTGCAACTACTATAGTTGAAAGAGCATTTTCTGCAATGAATATCATCAAGAGTTACTAGCCAAGCTAATGTGAGATTGGATATTGATGTAACTGAATTCTATTAATTTATTTTGAATATAATTGGTATTTATTTATATTTTTGTTTTTAAAGTTGGTGTATTATATTTCATTTTTATACTAATGACAGTTGGGCCCCTAAATAAAATTTCTGGCGTCTTCACTGATTGTATTTATAGAACAAAATGATATGTTACTGTATCTGTCATTTTATGAAGTCTAAGGTTTATATTATCGTTACCAAAATTCCTCTACCGAGGATGCAATTGTATTATACAAACAATTTATTATGCAAGATATATACATGATTCTAATGTTCTAATATTATTTATTTTTATTTGTTTTAGAAACTAGAAAAAGAAAATTGCTATGCATTGGATGTATTTCAAATAAGCACTATAGCCTAGAGTTGTTATTAGAGATGCTAAATGGGCTAGTTTTAGCGGTTTAGATTAATCGGGTCACTATCAAATGGGCTGCCAATATTGCGGACCTAATCTTAACCCTAACAGACTTCGGGCTAAACGGGTCACTGACGAGCTAAAGCAAAATAAAATTAAAAATAATATTTAAATCTAATATTTTAAATTAAAACATATATAATATTATCATTCAAACTAAATATACAAACCAAATTGTCCATAATAATAAAAGACAACACATAGTTTATAGTAGTTGGATTAATGGACAAAATCTTTTGGTGGAGGAATTTTGGAAGATCTGGATTGAGGACGTAGGCCACATTCAAAGCAGTGATTAGGACCATGGGCGTCACTAGGATTTCCGGCCAGTGCGGTCAGAAACTTTTTCGTTTCGGCAGGGTGAATGTCGGACCAATATTTGAAAAAAAAAGGCAAATAAGAAGGTTGTATCTTGCAACAATTCTTTGCGAATTTTCATAATCTCCAATTATGGTTTCTCTAGAATGAACTTTTTGGATAAGTGATTTATCCAAAATATATTTTAAATTACCACCAAACAACTATTATTATTATGAAATAGACTTTTCAATACAAAAATTCATTCAAAAAATATTCCTGGAAAACTGTTCATTATCAAGTTTGGAACATATATCTCTGTATATAACAAACAATTGCATGACAATCATTTATCCACTCAAATACCTTAATTTGAATAGGTAATTTTTAACATTTTCGGCTAAGACAGTAAGGTTTATTGGCTTTTTAAATTTAAACTCATTTTTTTATATGAACTAGACCGAAATTTTTCAGTGCGGTCCAACTTAAATTTAACAGGGTTACTCCGAGATCCAGTGTGGTCGGCCGACCGCGCTCATCCTATGCTAGCTACGTCCATGATTAGGACCATCTTGTCCTTCCACCGGTTAAAGAAAAATATTAGATAACGTGTAAAAACACAGTTCTAATATTCTCCCTTTTTTGCCTTTCTGGAGAAAACATAGAAAATCAATCATAGGATTTAGAAAACAAGTAAGTAACTCCCCCTTAGTTAAAAATCCGAATAAAAGAAATTTTCTCCCCTTGATTGAATATCGCCCTGCTTCAAAAAATGTTGCTACAGATGTCAGAACACTTCCACGAACACTTAAGATCTGTAAAAATAATTAGTACTCAAACATAATATCTAAGTATAAGAACAAGAGTCATCAGAGTGCTAACTACAAATTTAGAGTACTATCAAGAAGTAGTTCAACAAAAACATGAAGTGTTAGAACAGCAAAATCAAAATATTAGTCTATCAGAAAATAAGACCTAATCATCAAAGGATCAAAGAAAAAAAAATCAAAGCAACATTGTTTAGTTAATTACATCAGCAGAAACATCATTTATCAAATATATACAATTCATCCTCGAAATCAAAATACATATCCATGTCATCATTAGCTCCATCAGCTCTTTCATTAGCTCCACCTGAAACTAGCTCCCCCTCCACTTGTGCTAAGCTCAGCACTTATTCCAGCACCTTCAGCAGCTCCATCTCCCCCTTTTTGTCCAGAAAGAGGTGAGAGCAAGCTATTGATATGAGGTTTGAAGTGTTCGTAGTACTGGATGTATTGCTTTGCTAATGCAATTCGCTGATCAGCAAATGCAAGTTGTCCCTACATAAAATTCATAGCAACAGACATAGCAGAAGAAGTATCAAATGCAGGTGAATGGTTATTTCGGATGTTGGTAACATTTGGTGGAACACTGGTATGAACACCCTAAGAACTGGCAAGAGCAATGTGTTCAGTTTCTTGCTCTTCTCCAGGAAATCTGAGTGGCAAATCTTTCGCCCTGTCGCCTTTGAACAATTTGTCAGAGATGGTGAAGAGTTCAGGTTAAGGTGTGAAAGAATCAGTGCTCCCCATATTCAATCCTGGTAACTTAAAATCATGTAAATCAGATAGGGATAAGGAAGAGCATGAGACACGCTATATTTAGCAAATCCCATAACCATGTCAAAGACTAACTGCCCAAAATTTAGTGAAATCCCAGTTCCAACCTTGAACAAAACCACAGCTTGTTCTTTAGCCACTGAAGTACTGTGGGAAGTAGGAATCCAATTCTGAACCGAAATTTTATGCAATACAGAGTATAGAGAAGTCAGCTTAGAAGAAGGTAGTTTGGTAGGGTGGATAGGCCAAGTTGTAACCTTATTAGTAGTGATAGAAAACCATCTCATTTTAATAATATATTAGTGCCTCTTCCTAAAAGTTAAGTATTCCAAAGAAAGTGTTAATGACACTTGGAGAGAAGTCATAAATCTGTCGTCGAACATACAGTTTCCCATACTTAGTTGATCTTCTATTCTTTGCAATGGACTCCAAATTAGCATAAAATTCTAAAATCACATTTCTCACAAAGGGCATACCAGTGGTCACAGTACTCAGTAAATTTCGTTTTTGAAATAGACGAACAATATTGTTTTTCTCAAAGATATCATACTCAATTATTTTTTCACAAATAAAATTTCGATAATGCATTTTTTTAAATGGAGTGGAAGCAGCCTCAGTATAAAAAGAATTAGAGAAAGCTTTACTTATCTCATACTCATCAGTCAGGGCAGCAGAGGATTCAGGGGATGCAACACAGGGAGGAGTTGCAGTTGACTCAGAAAGCACAGCTGACTCGAGTGTTGTAGCAGGAATACCAACACTTTGAGGGATACCCTGTTCAGCTCTTTCAGCCTCAAGCTTCTCTTTCCTTCTTAGTGGGTCTCAGTTCGACTCTCTTGTCCCCAAATGTGGTAACCGTCAAGGCGACCCTTTATCCCCATATTTGTTTATAATTTCCTCCGAAGTATTTTTTTTGATTCTGCAGGACCTTCAGGCTGCTGGGAAAATTCATGGCATTGCAATAAATAAATTTTTATCGCATATTTCTCAATCACCTATTTTTTGCAGATGATACCCTCATTTTCAGGCATGCTACGTATCAAGAAGCTTCTTACCTCCAGTTTGCCATCCAATTATATGTGAAAATCTCAGGACATAAAATTAACGTGGATAAATCCGGAGTTCTCTTCAGCTCAAATACTCTCTCAGATGTTTGGTACTCCATCACATCTCTTCTTCAGATTCCTAAAGTAGAACGTCACGGCAAATATTTGGGACTCCCCGCGGTTGTCATTATAAATAAGACCCAAATTATCTCATCTATAGTTGATCGCATCTGGAATAGATTACACAGATGGAAAGAAAAACAATTTGTCATAGGTAGGGCGCATTATTCTTCTTCAATCTGTGGTGCAAGTCATTCCCTCATTTGCTATGACTTGTTTTATGCTTCTGGACTCTATTAATAATAAAATACAGTCTCTTTCTGCAGCGTTCTTTTGGAATGGAAATCCGGACAAGCACTCGATACATTGAAAGAGTTGGGCTAAACATTTTCGTAGTAAAAGTGTTGGGGGGTTTTGGTTTCAAAAACCTCAAAGCTTTTAACATGGCTCTCTTATGCAAACAAGTGTGGTGGATTTTAACTTGTCCCTCTTCCTTATGGCTCGAATTTTTAGAGCTAAGTATTTCTCGCATTCGGATTTGTTTGATTCCTGCTTGGGCCCCCGACCATCGTGGTCTTGGAGAAGTATTTTTAATAGTCTTTGGTGCTTTGGATTGGATTGTTGAAAGGCAAGGGGGCGGGGTGGGCGACGGCCAAGAGCCCATAGGGCCCCATATTTATATATAAGTATATATATAATATATTATATTTATAAATTTTGTAAAAAAAAATACTGGTTGGGCATAAAATTGCTTAGACTAAGGCCCATGTAATATTCAATTGCAAAAAAAAATTCAAAAAAATTAAAAAAGTAGAAGATCATCAAATATATTCTTCAATCTCTAGAATTATCTTATTTATGTTTTTTTCTCTCATACAACTAGACTGCAATAACAAATCTCTCAACAACAAAAAGTTTTTCAAAACTAAAATTGATAAAGTCATAATTTGCGTTCAACTATGTCATGTATGCATTGAAAATGAGATGTTAGGAAAACTTGATTTTGAAGACCTTCTTATTGATGATTTTGCTTCTCAAAATGCTAAAAGATTTAAGTTTTTTAAATAAACTATTTGATCTTTTTCTCTATGTTTGTTAGTGGTGCACTGTTTCAGGTTTCAATACAATAAAAAATTGTATGTGTAATCAATGGCGGAGGAAGCGGGGCCAACTTCCCCTCCCCCTCCCCCAAAATGTTTTTCGAAAAAAATTTGTACTAAGAATTTTTCTTGTTAACAAAATATTTTAGTTACGATTTATACAATGCTTTGTAAGTTTTTTTATCCAAATGACCCTATTTTTGTGTACCGGCCTAGCCATATATTTTTCTGGCTCTGTCATTGTGTGTGATATTCTAATTTTTATATCTCTATAAAGGCTTTTATTTTCCTTTTTGCCATGGGCCCCCAAAAGGTCAGGACCAGCCCTGTTGAAAGGCTATCTGATCTGGTCGAACAACTAAAATATGGGGAGATCCAAGGTTACCCGGCTCGTCGAACTTCCTCTGCTGTAGACCTATGCCTGTGGGGTGCAACCTCAGTTTTGTGGGTGATCTTATTGACCAGGAGCTAGGATGTTGGAAATCGGAACTTATTCTTTCTATTTTCATCCCTCAGGAAGCTCGCACGATTCTCGCAATGCCGATTTTGCCTCAAGTGCACTCGGACATTTGGGGATGGCATTTATCGAAGTCATGTAAATTCATGGTTTGCACGGCGTATCACGCCATCTTCTCTGTTGGTCTTCTTCCAGTGTATCACCACCCGTCGCTTCTTCGACTTCAGGCCTCCTCCCCATTTGGAAAACAATTTGGAAGCTAAAAATTCCTACTTGGAACTAACTCTTTCTCTGGTTGTATCACGGGTTCTATTCCTACTGCCGAATTTTTGGATAATCGTCACATGCACTCCATCGATCCTTGCCTTTTCTATTGCTCTGATGATGCTTTGACGCCTCATGTTTTTCGCGATGCAAATTTTCATCCTCAGTTTGGAGAGTTGATGGTTGTTAAGTTGGTATTTTACCAACTAATCGAGCATTTTAGATTAGGATTTTTTATTTTTGGGTGTTTTAGGGTCGTTAGAGTCCGATTTATGTCTTTAAGTGTCGATGTAAAGTTAATACAGATTTGGTAGCCGAAGAATGAAGAAAACGACGAAAAACGGTACGAGAAAGGAAGAAGTCACCTTTGAAGAAGAAAAATCGCATTTTGGCCTAAGGACGGGCGGGCGCTGCAGTGCCCGGAACAGGGCGGAAGATTGGCGTGGGCGGATTGGGCGCTGCAGCGCCAAGGGCGGGGAAATTGGTGCGAGCATCGTTGGGCGCTGCAGCGCGCGGGCGGCATTCTTGTGACGTTGTGCTGGGCGCCGCAGCACCTGGGGTGGAAATTTCTATGTTCACCTACCTTCTTTCTTGGATTTTTGTGGGACTATAAATAGAAGCCTTGGGGCTTGAAATTAGGGATCTTGGACCCTTGGGAAGATAAAAAAACAGCTACAAGACAAGGAAGAAGGCTTGGGACATCTTGGGAAGAGTTTGGAGAAGAAGATTGGAGGCTTCTATCATCTAGAAATAGAGAAGATCCATCAACTCTTGTTCTTATTTTGTTGCTTTCTTCATATCTTGTAAGATGTATTGTTGTATTCTTATGGATTCATTTTCTTTAATCATGAGCTAAACTCTATAATTCTAGAGGGATGATGTAATCTATGTTTAAACTTATGTTTTGAGATTGTGGTTTGTCAATCTAGATCTATCAATTTATTTGTGCTATTTGGATCTATTGCTTCTAAATTACTTGATCAATAATTTAGATTGTTGGGTGTATTTGATTTGACACTTGAGAGAGGTAGTTGAATACATGACCTTGAAATAGCATAACTTAGGATTTCATATAATTGAGAGATTTGTGAATCCTTTGAAGTCTTTTATCAAGATTCATAGTTTTTATTAAGATTTCAATTGGTGATTTTTTATAGAGATATTGATTTCCCAATTAAGATCTAAAATTATTTCGCACTCGAGAGAGGAAATGATTATTATAGAAATCTTGACTTATAAATTGGTAATTGATGATTGATAAACCATATTAATAACATAAGGGATAACTAGATTTATCACACCTCTAGAATTCATTTAATCATTTGGATAAACTCATTGATATTTTCATATTCTTGATTTATTTTTGGTATTTTAGTATAATAAACTCCATCAAATATTGAATTTCTAAATAAAGTTAGACTACTATGTTATAGTACTTAGCGATAATTCGATAATTATTCCCTGTGGATTCGACAACCTTACTTCTCTATATTAAAACTTGACACCGTAGACTTGCGGTAAGAAGAATTTCTAATAAGTTTTTGGCGCCGTTGCCGGGGAATGTTTCATCTTATTTGCGCTAATATTATTACTTAGTAGTTTTACTTTAATCTAGATTGGTTCTTGTTACAATAGAGTTATTGTCGTTTTTGTGTTTTCTTGTTGATGCGAAGAAATAAAAGTGCTAATTTAATCTTATTTGATCCAGAAATTGAAAGAATACTTCGGAAGATTAGAGCCGTACGAAGAATCAAATTCGCAAAAATGGCAGGAAATGGTGAAGAGGAAGAACGCATACCCATTATTGCACCACCGAAGAGGGCCATTCGTTACTATTTTAGACCAACCATCAACCAAAATTATTCAGGCATTGTTCGCCAACCAATCAACGCGAACAATTTTGAATTGAAACCGGCCTTGATCAATATGGTACAGCAAAACCAGTTTCGGGGTAGTGTTGTGGACGACCCTAACGCTCATTTGGCTATTTTTCTCGAGATATGTGACATAATAAAAATGAATGGGGTTCCCAATGAAGCTATTCGGTTGAGGTTATTTTCGTTTTCACTTCGTGATAAAGCTAGACAATGGCTTCAAACCTTCCCACCTGGAAGTATCACTAGTTGGGATGATCTCACTGAAAAATTCATGGCAAAATTCTTTCCACCTAGCAAGACACTTTAATTGAAGAGTGAGATTGCTCAATTTCATCAAATCGACTTTGAACCACTCTAGAAGCTTCGGAGCGATTCAAGGAATTATTGAGGAGGTGTCCACAACACCGGTACGCAGATTGGCAAAAAATGCAGTACTTCTACAATGGTATGAATGGGCATTCGAGAACTATTATAGATGTTGCAGCGGGAGGTACATTGATGGCTAAAACTCCAAGTGAAGCCATGCTTTTACTAGAAGAAATGGATGCCAATAGTTACCAATGGCCTTCTGAGAGATCTACGCCAAGAAAAGTTGCCTGTGTTCTTGAACTTGATACAATGTCCGCATTAGCCTCTCATATTTCCGCATTGTCAAAGCAAATTGCCACTCTAAATTCGGGTGGAAAACAACAAACAGAGGCTGTTATGGAGGTAAGTCAAGAAGTGGTGAATCCCGATACGGAGCAAGCTAATTACGTGAACAATCAGGGTTTCAACAATAGAGGGAATCAATTGCCGACTCATTATCATCCGGGACTTCGCAATCATGAAAATTTCTCGTATAACAATACGAGAAATGTGTTGCAACCACCTCCAGGATTTCAGAATCAAGCAAGTACGAGTACACACGTGGAAGAACAAAGCCGTCTTTGGAAGAATTACTTAGTTCATTCCTTGTAGAAACACGAGCAAGGATGAACAAGACCGATTCTAACAAGACCAATTGGCCACGGCTATTAATTCACAACAAAAAGTTGATACGTTTCCAAGTAACACCGAGGTGAACTCACATGAGCATTGCAAGGCCATTAAGTTGAGAAGTGGAACTGAATATGATGAACCAAAGATGCCTACTCATGCCACCAATGAACCAAAAAGCAAGCTCTGAAACACTCCACAATGAAGAGGGCATTGACAAGCAATCAGAAAGTGCGAAAAATGAGGTAAAACCAATTTCCAATTCTGATAATGTATTACCAAATTCTCTTCCTTTTCCAGAGAGGTTTCAGAAGAAAAAGTTGGACGCTCAATTTTCCAAATTCTTGGAAATATTCAAGAAAATTCACATCAACATTCCTTTTGCCGATGCACTTGAGCAAATGCCAAACTATGCGAAATTCATGAAGGATGTGATGTCGAGAAAGAGAAGGTTGGAGGCATATGAGACGGTCAATCTCATAGAAGAGTGTAGCGCCATCTTGCAAAGAAAGCTACCACAAAAATTAAGAGATCCGGGGAGTTTCACTATCCCTTGCACTATTGGTGATTCTTATTTTAATAAGGCTCTTTGTGATTTGGGTGCTAGCAATAATCTTTTGTCGTTATCTATTTTCAGGAAACTTGCCCTTGGAGAGGTAAAGTCGTCCACCATCACATTGCAATTAGCCGATAGATCGCTCACCTACCCAAGAGGCGTGATTGAAGATGTGTTGATCAAAGTGGATAAATTCATATTTTCGGCGGGCTTTGTGGTGTTGGATATGGAGGAAGATCATGAAATGCCTTTGATTCTTGGAAGACCTTTTCTAGCAACGGGACGAGCTCTAATTGATGTGCAACGAGGAGAGTTAACTTTACGGGTATATGATGATGAGGTTTTGTTTAATATTTATAAAGCAATGAAATTTCAAGAAGAACCTCAAACATGTCATTTTATTGATATGATCGAACAATGTGCTCAAATGGAGGTTATAAAGCAAGATTTAAAAGATTCGTTAGAACATTGTTTGATTAATTCAATAATGAAATATGATGATGAAGTTAGTGATGACATTGATTTGCTTGAGTTTATTCTTTCCCTTGAGGCTAAAGAAACTGTAAAAGAAAAACAAAAGGAAGAATTAGAAAATGTCAATATTGAAAATATTCCGAAAGGTACTTTAGAACTCAAGAAACTTCCGGAACATCTTCAATATGCATTTTTGGGAAAAGATAAAACTTACCCGGTAATTGTTTCTGCTTCATTATCTTCACCCGAATTGGATAAGTTGTTGCATGTGCTTCGTGAGCATAAGTCGGCTTTGAGTGGGTATATTTCTGATTTGAAAGGTATAAGTCCTTCCACTGTAATGAACAAAATTTTAATGGAAGAGTCTTATAAACCTTCTATTGAACACCAAAGACGACTTAACCCCGCAATGAAAAAAGTTGTGAGAAATGAGGTTTTAAACTGGCTAAAGGCAGGTATTATTTATGCCATTTCTGATAGTTCATGGGTGAGCCCGGTACAGGTTGTTCCCAAAAAAGGAGGTATGACAGTTGTGAAAAATGATAACAACGATTTAATTTCTACACGAACTGTCACAGGATGGCGAGTATGTATTGATTACAGGAAACTGAATAAAGTTACTCGTAAAGATCATTTTCCCCTCCCCTTTATTGATCAAATGTTGGACAGGTTGGCAGGGTACGAATACTAATGTTTTCTTGATGGCTATTCAGGGTACAATCAAATCGCCATTGCCCCTGAGGATCAAGAAAGGACCACTTTTACATGTCCATATAGTACTTTTGCATTTCGCAGGATGCCATTTGGATTATGTAATGCACCTGCTACTTTTCAGAGGTGTATGATGACGATTTTCCATGGTATGGTTGAGGAAATCATGGAGATTTTTATGGATGATTTTTCTGTTTTTGGTACTTCTTTTGACCATTGTTTGCATAACTTATCTCTTGTTTTGCAACGTTGTGAGGAAACTAATCTTGTACTTAATTGGGAAAAATTTCACTTTATGGTCAAAGAAGGGATTGTACTTGCACATCGTATTTCTTGTACGGGTTTGGAAGTTGACAGGGCGAAAGTTGTGGCTATTGAAAAGCTACCCCCACCTTCAAATGTGAAAGGTATAAGAAGCTTTTTAGGGCATGCAAGATTTTACAGGAGATTTATAAAAGATTTTTCAAAAATTGTTAAACCACTTTGTAATCTCCTTGAAAAAGTTGCTATCTTTTGCTTTGATGAGTCTTGTTTGCAGGCATTTGAACAGATAAAACAGGCACTTGTTTCAGCTCCTATTATGATAGTACCGGATTGGACCCAACCATTTGTGCTTATGTACGATGTGAGTGATTATGCAGTGGGTGCCGTTCTTGGTCAGAGGCGAGACAGAATTTTTAAAGCAATTTACTCTGCGAGCAGGACCATGGACAATGCCCAACAAAACTACACCGCCACAGAAAAAGAGATGTTGGCGGTAGTTTTTGCATTTGATAAATTCCAAGCTTACTTGGTGGGTACAAAGGTGATTGTTTATACGGATCATGCGGCAATCCGATATCTTTTCTCAAAAAGGATGCAAAACCTCATTTAATTCGATGGATTTTGCTCTTGCAAGAATTTGATATTGAGATTCGGGATAAAAAAAGGGAGTGAAAATGTGGTTGCCGACCATTTATCCCGCCTTGAGCAACCTCATGAGGTGATTGAAAGCCCAATAAAAGAATTATTTCCTGATGAACAAATTATGCATGCCGAGGCATCATTACCTTGGTACGCAGACTTTGTTAATTACCTCGTGGGAGGAGTTTTGCCACCGGACTTGACTTCACACCAAAAGAAAAAATTCCTACATGATATTAAATGTTATTTGTGGGATGATCCGTTACTTTTCAAAAGATGCGCGGATTCTATCATTCGCCGTTGTGTTCCTAAGGAAGAAATTGGAGAGATTTTTCAGCATTGTCATTCCTCATCTTACGGGGGACATTTTGGGCCAACCCGGACAGCTGCAAAAGTATTACAATCTGGTTTTTATTGGCCAACATTATTCAAGGATTGTTATGCTTTTGTGAAAACTTGTGATCGATGCCAACGGGTTGGTAATATTTCACGGCGTCATGAGCTTCCTTTGACAAATGTAATGGAGGTGGAGTTGTTTGATGTATGGGGAATTGATTTCATGGGGCCATTTCCTGCATCTTATGGCAATCTATACATTTTGCTTGCGGTTGACTACGTCTCCAAGTGGGTTGAGTCGATTGCTACACCAACGAACGATGCTAAGGTAGTACTAAAATTCTTGCACAAGCATATTTTCACTCGGTTTGGTACTCCTCGAGCTATTGTAGGTGATGAAGGTTCTCATTTTTGTAATAAATTATTTAATAACCTTCTTGCTAAATTTGGTGTTCGTCATAAGATTGCGATTGGTTACCATCCTCAATCCAATGGTCAAGCCGAAATTTCGAATCGTGAAGTGAAATAAATTCTTGAGAAAACTGTGAGTTTTAATCGAAAGGATTAGGCACAAAAGCTCGATGATGCTTTATGGGCTTATCGCACGGCTTACAAAACACTCATTGGTATGTCACCATATCAATTGGTGTTTGGTAAAGCGTGCCATTTGCCGGTTGAACTTGAGCATCGAGCTTATTGGGCAATTAAGAAATTGAATTTTAACTTCAAAGAGATCGGTGAAAATCGATTACTTCAATTAAACGAAATGGAAGAATTTTGTCTTGAATCATATGAAAATGCCGAAATGTATAAAGAAAAAACAAAAAAAAATGGCATGATCAAATGATTTTGCGACGTGAATTCTTACCCGGCCAACAAATGTTATTGTTCAATTCTAGATTGAAACTATTTCCAGGTAAACTCAAATCACGATGGTCCGGGCCATTTGTGGTTGAACGTGTGTTTCCCTATGGCTGCAGCGCCCGGTACAGGGTGACGAGAAAATTAGGCATGCGCGGGCACTGCAGCGCCCGACCGATTTGGGGTTATCATAGGGCTTGTCAGCCTTGTGTTTTAAAAAACACAACACACATCACCCCCTCACGCCTTTCTCGCCCATTCTCTCTTCTTCTACAAAAATCCCACCGAGTCTTCCGTTTTACATTATTCAAGTGAGCAATTGAGCAAGTTGATCATCAAATTCATCTTCTTTATCAATTAGGTAAGTGAGCTTCATTGTACATCATCTTTTGCAAAATTTTCAAGCTTAGGTTAAAAATGTGGGAATTTTCCAATATCATTGTAATTTCGAAATTCTTGATAAATTCTTGATAAATTGTGATGATATATGACTATTATGTGCTTGAATTGGTTGGTGTTGAAAATTGGGCATGAATTGAATTTCAAACTTGGTGTTCATCTCTCCTTTACATATATGCCTACAAGGTGTTTGTTAAAATGTCTCAATGAAAAATATTACACCTGGGCATTTAATTCTTGTCATCATTGTGTACTAAAAGCTATTTGATCATGAATTGATGGCAATGATGCATAATTCTTGAGTAGTTGCGAAAATTCCTAACCCCTAACTCATATTGTGTGTTCTATGTGTTGTTTTGCTTGTGTTATTTTCCAGGTGATTTCCCGATCAATTAAAATGTCAAGAACAAAGAAAACAAGCAAAGGGAAAAATGTGGCAAGAACTTCTGAAGAACATGATGAACACCGTTTTATTAACTTGGAAGCACAACAGTTGTACAATGACATACTATGCACGAAGAGTATAATGGCGGAACGGGGATTGCAACCGAGGCCGAATGATGGTGAGCTTGCACAAATGATACACCAAAAGCGATGGAAGAAACTTTGTGCCCAACCTGAACCATTCGCACCGAATATTGTTCGGGAATTTTATGCGAATGCGACGTCCCCAACTGGCCATCACACGGAGATTTTTGTACGTGGAATGAAATATATACCCACTGATGCAGCAGCGATAAGGAGATACTATGGACTACCAGAGGTGGATCACTCCCCTTATGTTGAATTCGTCTCGCAACCACCGAATATGGAGACGATTTGTAATACCTTATGTCGGCCTGGAACTGAGGTACGTCATATTAAAGTTGCGGGAGGTGCTTTTTCTTTTCCCCACACGCGGCTTAGTCGGTATGGGCGAGCTTGGTACTACTTTATATGTAACAATTTGATACCAACCAAGCATGTCAGTGACGTCACTAAGGAACGAGCCCATCTTCTATATGCTATTGTTACTGACATACAATTCGACCCAACGGTGATTATTGCAAGGTCCCTTCGCTAAAAAGTTCTACACTTTAAATCCGGGGGACTAATCTTACCGAGTTTAATTTGTGGGTTATGTAAGAAAATGGGTGTTACGTGGGATAACTCCAAGCCGTTAGAAAGGCCTAAAAGGCCTATAGATTCAGCTATTATTGCTTCCTACGAAGAATGGGTAGGTGGTGTGCCTAATCCGAAAGGTACGGGATATATCCTTGATCCTGAATTTGTTCCTCCACCTGTTGAACCTCAGGCTCAAACCCAGTCACAAAATATTGATGCCCCATCCGGTTCAGTGGCGGGTCATTCTCGTTCCAGAGGCTCACATCATGATGATGACCCTTCAGTCGCATTAGTTCACGAAGTACGAGAATTGAGAAAGGGCTTTTGTAGCTGAGCAACGCCACAGAGCTGCACGGGAGGAATATATGAATGAGCACAACCGAGTTCTTGCCTAGAAATATAGCCAGATGCACCCACAGTTCCAGTTCCCGACACCACCACCACCTGGTCCTATTGCTCACTTTTCACCACACGACTCCGATAGGGATTCCGATGAGGAGTCCTAAGCACTCCGGCTACCAGGAAGTTTTTCTCACTCTCCATTGGGGACAATGTTCATTCTAAGTTTGGGGGTGTAATCTGTATTTGTTTATTTAGTGTCTATTGAGTCGTGTCAAAAACAAATTGAGTCGAGTCGAGTCGAGTAGTATGCTGAACTGTAGAACTGCATGACTAAGTAGATTTGTTGATTACGAGTTGAACTGTCCCAAGAGCATGATTTTAAGTGGTGATCTATATTTTGCTTCATTGATTTCATATTCATGCATAATTTTGTTAACTTATTTGAAAATGATTAATGAAGTTGAGTGTTGCTTGTATGATCCCACCGGATTCTAGAACTTGTTTGATCACTAATTGAGGCAAAATCCTAGGTGAAATAACATTAAGGAAATGATTTAGGCCATCTTTGAATAAGCTAGAGCCAAAATACCTACCTTTATACAATATAATTTCACTAGTGTTCCCTTTGAGCCTATTAAACCTGTTCTTTGGCAACCAATATTATACCTTCAGCCTACATGTGAAAATCCTAATTACCCATCACTCATACATACAAAATGTTGAAGGTTGAGGAGGGTATGATAAGAATGGTATATGTTACTTGCATGAAGTTGCCTGAGAAAAAGAAGGTATGAAACTTCATGTATTAAAATATGCAAAAGAATAAGTTGGGGTGTTTCGGAAGAAGAGAGAGAGAGAGAGAGAGAGAGAGAGAGAGAGAGAGAGAGAGAGAGAGAGAGAAAGTCGAGGCTCATAAAGGGAGAATAATCGAGAATTCAACAGAAGTGAAGGTAGCTATTTTGTTGGGCAATTGGTGATTTGAAATGATAATTGTGTGTTTGGGTGAGTTGAGCCACTTAATCCTAAATTTTCCTACCCGATCCTAAGCCACATTACAAGCTTTGACAGTCTTATTGATCCTTGTATTATATTAGCCTATATTAGTGGAGATTAGTGTGAATGACAAGCTTATGGAATCCGGTAGTTATTATCTTTTGATACCTAGAAGTGGATCATCTTGATAACATTTGATTGCGTGAATCAATTTGAATAATGTAAACGGAATTGTCATGAATATTCAACACTTTTGATCACAATGTCAAAACGCATGCTTGAGTGATAGTAAAATGAGTATTGAGACAAATGTTATTGGTTGTGGAGTTTTGCAGTTGTTTGTGTCGTTGTTGTCTTGTATGTTTTTCATTTTGGAGTTATAATTGTTTGAGGACAAACAATAGCTTAAGTTTGGGGGTATTTGTTAAGTTGGTATTTTACCAACTAATCGAGCATTTTAGATTAGGATTTTTTATTATTTTTGGGTGTCTTAGAGTCGTTAGAGTCCGATTTATGTCATTAAGTGTCGATATAAAGTTAATACAGATTTGGTAGCCGAAGAATGAAGAAAACGACGAAAAACGGTACGAGGAAGGAAGAAGTCGTGTTTGAAGAAGAAAAATCGCATTTTGGCCTAAGGCCCTTGGCGCTGCAGCACCCGGAACAGGGCGGAAGATTGGCGTGGGCGGATGGGGCGTTAAAGCCGCCGGCGAAATTGGTGCGAGCATCGTTGGGTGCTGCAGCGCCCAACGCTCGGCGCTACAGCGCCCGGGCGGCATTCTTGTGACGTTGTGCTGGGCACCGCAGCGCCCGGGGCGGAAATTTCTATGTTCACCTACCCTCTTTCTTGGATTTTTGTGGGACTATAAATAGAAGCATTGGGGCTTGAAATTAGGGATCTTGGACCCTTAGGAAGACAAGAAAACAGCTATAAGACAAGGAAGAAGGCTTGGGACATCTTGGGAAGAGTTTGGAGAAGAAGATTGGAGGCTTCTATCATCTAGAAATAGAGAAGATCCATCAACTCTTGTTCTTATTTTGTTGCTTTCTTCATATCTTGTAAGATGTATTGTTGTATTCTTATGGATTCATTTTCTTTAATCAAGAGCTAAACTCTATAATTCTAGAGGGATGATGTAATCTATGTTTAAACTTATATTTTGAGATTGTGGTTTGTCAATCTAGATCTATGAATTTATTTGTGCTATTTGGATCTATTGCTTCTAAATTACTTGATCAATAATTTAGATTGTTGGGTGTATTTGATTTGACACTTGAGAGAGGTAGTTGAATACATGACCTTGAAATAGCATAACTTAGGATTTAATAGAATTGAGAGATTTGTGAATCCTTTGAAGTCTTTTATCAAGATTCATAGTTTTTATTGAGATTTCAATTGGTGATTTTTTATAGAGATATTGATTTCCCAATTGAGATCTAAAATCATTTGGCACTCGAGAGAGGAAATGATTATTGTAGAAATCTTGACTTATAATTTGGTAATTGATGATTGATAAACCATATTGATAACATGAGGGATAACTAGATTCATCACACCTCTAGAATTCATTTAATCATTTGGATAAACTCATTGATATTTTCATATTCTTGATTTATTTTTGGTATTTTAGTATAATAAACTCCATCAAATATTGAATTTATAAAAAAATTTAGTTAGACTACTATATTATAGTACTTAGCGATAATTCGATAATTATTCTCTGTGGATTCGACAACCTTACTTCTCTATATTAAAACTTGACACCGTAGACTTGCGGTAAGAAGAATTTCTAACACTGGACTTTGGGAGTTAGTAATGAATTTTGCTCAGCACTCATTTTCTTTATGGGTTCAAGATATTATGTTGGAAAATATTATCATCTGCATGTTTTTTGCTGTCATTATTGGTAGCATATCGTTTGCTTGTAACAGAAAAAAATTCGACGATTATCGTTGGGATCCCCATCTTAATGTGGTCTTGGATAATTAAAAGCTTACTGAATTTCATCAAGCCCAAAATTGGCCGGAGAGACCATCCCATTCGCTCCTTACTCCTTGCCTCTCCCAAAATAGGTCGTCGGGTCCGTGTATTTTCTTTGATGGTGCTCTCTCTCACTCCAATGCAGGTCTTGGCATTGCTATGTTTGATGGCGTGGGGAAATTTATTCATGGTATCTCCAAAAAGGGTAGTCACATTTTGGAGGTTGAGGTAGCCAAATGTTTAGCTTTAAGGGAGGCGTTTCTCTTGGCGAAGCAACTGAACTTAAATATAGTGGAGATATTTGACGATGCGGTGGCTATCATTCTTGCTATCAATGAAGAGGCTCATTTTTCATCATCGTGCTCTGGATTCTCTGAGGAGCTGCTTCATCTTAAGGGTCTTTTTCCAGGAGTTAAATTCTTAAGGACACGTCGTGATAATAATTCTATCGCACATTTTCTAGCTTTTTATGTAAAAAATATGTCCTTGGATTTGTTTACTTGGGATTCCATCCTACCTATCATTTGTCAATCGTTGCTGGACAATTTTCAGCACCCTAATATTTAATGAATTCGTTTTTTAATTAAAAAAATACCAAAATAGGATTCGAGGTAAGTAAAAGAATAAGATTAGATAATACTTAGATTAGTTAACATACTACAACATAAATGACATTAGGTAACATTCAAAAAATGTTACATAATGGTCATAAAATGTTACTATAGACAATATGTAGCACTTTTATGGCGCTGCACTTGCCCGTGCTACCTATAGTCTAAGGTATCACTTTTATTAGCTTTTAGTAACACTTTTTCTAAGTGTTACATTAAGTTTTCTATTGGTAACACTTTGAAGCAATATTTCTAAAGTGTTACATATGAATCTTATGTAACACTTTTTTATAACATTTTAAAAAAATACTTCTAAAGTGTTACATATGAATCTTATGTAACACTTTTTTGTAACACTTCGTAGAAATACTATTTTTTGCCATCAAGTAGATTCGAATCCATGACCTGTTATGTATGGAAGTGGCAATTTACCACTAAGCTAAGTTGATTCTTATTACAACTTTTGCTTTGTTTTATATATACACATACACACACACACACACATATATATATATATATATATTATATGTATATACAATACATTTTATATAATAAAGATTATATTTTATAATATATGTATTAAATTATATTATGCACTGTATATATCAATTTTATATTGTATAGTATATAGTTTGAAAATCAAATTATATTATATATTAAAGGACACAACAAATTAAAAATATCAAAAATATATAAAATAAATTTATCGACTGATAAATATCCAATCGGTAAAAATAAAAAATATATAAAAATATACCATTAATTTACCTACAGATAAAAAAGTTCTAACAGTAAAAAAATTAAATAATAAAGAAAATAACAAAAAAATAATTTACCGACGGAAAAATTTCCTAAGTAATTACCGACAACATTAATTTTCATTGGTAATTTTTTTTAAAAAAGTAAAAGAAAAATAGAATAAAAAAGGTTAACGATGAAATTGTTCTCCGTTAGTAAAAATTAAAATAATAATAATAATAATAAAATATATACATGCGCATTTTCCATCGATATTAAGACGGAATTAATTGCCTTCGTAAAATATAGAAAAATAAAAGCAAAACTAAAATACTTTGTAAAAAGTAAACAAAAATTCAGTTAAAAAAAACAGAGTACATAATGTCTACAATTTTTAGGTTTGGTGATATCATTTAATTAAATAAATCTTTGACATGATTTAATGATAGTTATATAATTTTGTGTTACTAAAATATAGCTTAAAAAGTGTTATAATCAATAAAATATAGTGTCGTCAAGAGTGCTTCTTAAATAAAGTGATACCTATTTGCGTTACAAAAGAAATAACAAAAACAAAGTAATACTTAAAAAATGTTACTTATATAAAAGTGTTACATATAAGCGTTACATATTGATAAAGTGTTACCTATTTGCGTTACAAAAGAAATAACAAAAAAAGTGATACTTAAATAGTGTTACTTATATAAAAGTGTTACATATAAGTGTTACATATTGATAAAGTGCTACAAAAGTGTTACATAAATATTGTAATGTAAAAAGTGTTACAAATATGTGTTATATATGTACTTTATGTAAAAAGTGCTACAAAATTTGTGTTTCAAAGGGAGAAATATGTTGGAATTTGCCCAATTACCGTTGGAATTATCGATTCCAATGGAAATTCCAGCATAAATTCATCGTTGGTAAAATGGCTGTTGGAATGACGAAATTCCAATGGAAATTCCAATGGAAAAATATTCCAACGGAATTTCCAACGTGATTTATCTATTGGAATATATAACCGTTGGAAAGAACTCCAACATTTTTCCAACACTAATTCCAACATAGTTATACCATTGGAATATATTTAATCGTTGAAAAAAACTCCAACGGTTATTCCAACGAAATTATACTATTGGAATTTAGTCCAATGGTATATATCCGTTGGAATATTCAATCAATTTATCTTATTATCTAATATTTTTAACTTCTCAGTTAGTCACCTATTATCAATTTGTCCCAAGTCAAGCACATTAAACCATATAGTTTCAATATGATTGACTCCAGAAGAGAATATATATTTTATTGATATGGATTATACTATCAAATCATTTAACCTCTGTTGAAATTTTCCAATGATATTGGAATTTCAAATAGAATTTTCCAACAACATTTTGTACCATTGGAATTTTCGTTGGAATTTTAATAACTCCAACAGAAATTCCAATGATTAATTCCAACATTTAACTTACCGTTGGAATTTTTGTTGGAATTTTCCATTGGTATGTTTTAGCGATGGAATTTCTGTTGGAATTTTTAAAATTCCAATAGTATTTCCAATGGTTTATTATTAATGTTGGAATCACTGTTGAAATTTTTCAACGGTTAGTTGTGGTGTTGGAATTTCCGTTAGAATTTTAAATTCCAACATGAATTCCAACATTTTATACCAACGGTTATGTTTACTGTTAGAATTTTTATTGGAATATTCCAACAGTATAATGTAGCATTGGAATTTCCGTTGGAATTTTAAAAATTCCAACAGTGTTCTATTTCGTTGAAATTATTTTGTTGGAATTTGATTGTTTTCTTGTAGTTTAAATATAAGAATAAGATTAGATAAATGTAAATAACTAGATAATATGATTACATTGATAAGTTTGAGATGCTTATTTAAAAACCTAAGCATTTTGCATAATTCCTGAATTCGTCGTAAATTTAATGATGAATTATATGCTTATAATTGTGTTGATTTTCATTTTTTTACCCAAACTATCTCAAACAATCCAATTTTACAAATTCAAGAGTTAACAAATTGATTCCGAGTGAGAACAATTTTATTACTATGAAAATCAGGCTAGTTTTTAATCATTGGCATATGCATATATTGTAGAAATATATTACGAATTTATTTTAGGGTTAATTGCACTTTGTCCTTCAAACTATAGCTTTTTTTGCACTTTGCCTATTGAACTTTGAAAATACAAATGTTGTCCTTCATACTATATGATTCGTTACACATTACCCACTGAACCAACCAAAAGTTGACACGTGTTAACTCATGGTAGGTCCAAATCGACTCATAGGGGGTTAAATGCAAAATGTACAAAGTTTTGTCCGCTATACTATATGTTTTGATATTTTTTAATATTCTAAAAGAAATAAATTATATTTTTGTTTATCAAAATTGCCAAATCACTTGCCACCGCTCAAAACCGCATAAGATAATTTTTTATTTTTTTTTTAGTACAATGGGGGGAACTTGGGGAGGGGACACATGCACCCGTGTGAGATCGAACCCGGGTCATTCACCCTTACAACACATGTCTCAACCACTAGAGCACAAGGTTGATCCCAAACCGCATAAGATAATTTGGTTTGAAATTTTTATAAAAAGAAAGTTGCAAAATCGTTGGATGAGATTTTATGTTCCACTTTCTCTGTTCCATTTCTTATTCCATATATTGGATTAATGACATTGTACAATTGTGACATAATCTTGTACATATGTCATTAATCCGATATTATAGAATAAAAATGAAATAGAGAAAATGAGACATGAAATCTCAATCCCAAAATGGTGCACCGCAAAACCTCACCACGTAAGACAATAGTCAAAAGTTTTAATTTCGAATGTAAATAAAAAAGAGGAGTTCAAAGTATGCCTAAAATTCAAAAACGAAAATTACACAACTTAGGTTTTAAATTAAATTCAGATAAACAAACTGACGTAAAGAGACGTTATTTAATCACAAATCTCAGTAATTAAGCTCTCCTAAAACTTTAAGTTAAACCTCATTAATTTCAAAGAAAGATACGTTTCTGAATTAACAATGGTAACCCATAAATATCACCTCCATTTTTTATTTTTACTTCATCAAAAACACCCAATGGCAAAATCCACTCTCCACTTTCTTCTAGCAGCAACCATTTTCGCTCTACCCGCATTCTCAGCCACAGCCCAAAACCACCACAAACTGGCGGCGCCGCCGCTACACGCCTTAATAAAAAAACACCCCCACCACGCTCCGCCACACTCAACCACTACCAAAAAGAAGCACCCACATCACGTGGCGGCTCGCACACACCGCGCGGCGGCGCCGTCGCCGGGAAACGGAAAATTAGGCTCGCCGCCGCCAGAGCCGTACCTCGGGCCGCTCTACGCGTCGGCTGAGAAATGTTTAGAAAAACTGACGGAGGAGTGCGGGTTCGAGATTTTCAGGGGCATTTTCGGGAATGGGGCGGTCAGCGACCAGTGCTGCGTGAAGCTGGTGGCGATGGGGCGGCGCTGCCACCGGAAGATACTGAAGGCGACGGTGAGGCTGCCGGAGATGTCGAAGAGAGAGAAGAAACTGATTAAGATGAGAGATGCGAAGATTTGGTCGGAATGCGTTTTGGTTAGCGATGCTCTTAAGTTTGGGAATTCTCCATCGCCATCGCCTAAATGATAAGTGATTATTATGTAATTAATTGCAATATTGTAATTTCTCCTTCTTGTAGTTTTTGTTAAAAGTTATATGAGAATGAAAAGGATGTTTTCTAGCATAGAAAAACTTGTGTTTTGTACTCAAGAAAAACAAATTGTGTTTTGGTGCAAACACACGGTATGTGTTTTTGGGGGGCTAAATTGCAATTTTAGCAAGTAATGATAGGTCATTAAAAATAATTATCCTGCTGAAATCAAGATTTGCAAAAAAAAAGACCCATAATTTTCAGAAAAGCTCGATTTTAGTTTTTTTGATCGTTAGAAAATGGGAAATTTGCACTAATCTACGTGTCCATATTTTCGGTCAAACTCATTGATGTGGAAATTAATTTTGCTTTTATAGACATTCATGTTCACATAAACAAAAGTGGTTTCCACATCAGCAGATTTGGCCATAATGTGCACACATAGATTTTCCAATCAAACTTTCCAATTTTCAACTGCCAAATGACTGAAATCGAGAGTTTTAAAAATTATGGGACCCTTTGGCAAATCGTGATTCAACAGGGACCATTAGTGACAATACAGCTACAAGACTAAAATTGTAATTTAAGCCGAGAAATGTACCAGCTTTGAGAAATGAAGAAAAGGGCAAAATCGACAATTTAACTCAAAAATGACTTAGACAAAATTTGTTTGAAAAATATGCCTAAAAAGTACTTTTATTATGGATAAATGGCCAAAAGCCCAATATGATATATATATATATATATATAAACCATGTAGCTTGTTTACTTCAACTAATCAAGTTGGATATATATATATCAAAATATTTAATTTAGCTAGTCAAATCTTTATTTTTTGATAATATCCTACAATAAAGTTTCAAGCCAGGCATAACTTAGAATTTTACTGGATAATTCATCCAAACTGGCCGGGATAATATAACACACTATTCCTATTAAAAAAAAGGCAAACACTCATATAAGATCGTTTTACGGATCCTATTCCTTAAGATGAATCCTACAGCCCGCCCAATACGCCTGTTGGATCCGCTTAATTTAAAAATTGGAAAATTGGAGCGGAGAATGCGAACCAACTGGGAATTGAACCCGGGTGGATACCAAGGACAGATGTTACTCTACCGCTAGGCTACTAGTACTTCTTATGCAATTTTAGTATAACCATGTATATAACACTATTCTTAATTTATTACAAATTCCCAAAGCTTTTATGTATTATTGCTACCACATAAAAATTGAACACAGCACAAACTCTTCCCCTCCAAGTAATTTTTCCCACAAAAATCTGCAAAACTCTTAACCCCACACAAATTTACATTGTTGCTCTCGCATAAAGCTTCATTATCATCCCTCCATTGCACTTCAAACTGTTGCCCCCTAAGATATTGGATTCTATTATTCAACAATAATATTCAGCAAAAAATATGATATATTTGAGTAATAAATATTATACTTTTAAGGTGAACATTGATACTTTAATTTTACATATTCAAAAAATAAGATTTTTTGATGTACTCATTCTAGTCTCGTAGCTAATGTTTTTTACACTGAAAAACTGATACTTGTGTTGTAAATAGTGATACATTTGATATTAAATATGATACTTTTCTGATGGACAATGTTAAAATTTTAAATTCTCTGAATAAAAAGTGATACTTTATATTAAAATAGTGATACTTTTGAGTAAGAAATATGATACTTTTAAGGTGAACATTGAAACTCTAATTCTTATATATTCAAAAAATAAGAATTTTTTTATGTACTCATTCTAGCTCATAACAAATGTTTTTTTACAGAGAAAAACTAATACTTGTGCTGGAAATAATGATACTTTTGATGTTAAATATGATACATTTGTGATTCTTCAATGTAATGAATTTTTAATATGTGACCGTATTAAAAACATGATACTTTATCTCAAAAAATTAATACTTTTACTCATAAAAGTGGTACTTTTAACTCTGTCATATTTATTTTTCTTTTTTAATATAGTCACAAATTATGAATATATTACAATAAATATATATAACAGAGTTAAAGTAACACTTTTATACATTAAAGTATCTATTTTTTGAGATAAAGTATCATATTTTTTAATATAGCCACAAATTAGAAATGAAGGAAAGAAGAAAAAATAAAAAATAAATATGATATAGTTAAAGTAACACTTTTATAAGTATTCATTTATTGATATAATGTATCATGTTTTTTTAAATAGACTTGGGTTCGATTCTTAGCCTTTACATTTATAGGCATTTTTAATTTTTTTTTAATTACCAGGCATATTTTATGAATGGATTTATATAAATTGTTATACTAAATTTACTTAATAAGCATTAGTAGTATAGTGGTAGAACACCACTTTAAATTTATTAAGGTTGCGGGTTCAATTCCCTTGTGGAGCTCTTTTTTTTTTTTGGGTGGGCGCGTCGCGATGGGTCAAGCGTGGGTCAAGCGGGTTGCGAGTAGGATCCGTCTTATGAAATAGGATCCGTAAGACGGTCTTACAAGAGACTTACTGTAAAGCCCTCGATTTTTATTCGAACATGTACTTATCTCACGTATCGTCTTTGTACTATTTGACAATTCTACCGCGTCGCTTTGACGGGTAAACATTAATGATAAATATATTTGTATTTAAATTCTTTTAATTATTACTTGTGATCGTAATCATTTATTAATTTTATTTCACATTTATGATCACTTGGTTGATCATCATTATTATTACTTGTGTATTTATTAGTCATCTTAGAAATTTAAGAGACTATTTATTTTAGAGATTTATACCTTATAGAATTAAGAATTCGATTTAGAATAAGTGATCATGAGACTTATAAGTGATCAAGGAAATCACTAATTATTTTGGAGATTGATATTATTCATCTATTATCATAAATTTTGGGACAAAAAAAATATATATATGAAATTACCAAAATACCCCTTAAGGGACGACCATGATGGTATTTTAAGTGTAGAAATATCTCCCAACTCTTGTACATGTACACCTTGTGTATTCATCTTGTGTATTTTTACACCATTAATACAAACCTACATCTTAGAATAATCCTACAATTTCAACCACCCAATTGGTCAAACAAGATAAAATTTTAAATTCCCCCCTAAAACATAGCTTTTGGCCAATTGTCCCTAATAAAGTTGCCTAAATATTACTTTATTCCCTAATTTCCTCAATTATTCCCTAACTCATCATCTAACCAACCAAAGCAATTTTTTTTTTGTCTTTCACCCCTACCATTTACTTCATTTCACCAACACAAAATTTTCCTAAGTCTTGTATTTTCTCTTCTCTCTCTCTAAAAATCCTCCTACATCTCTCTACCTATTTCTTCATCTTCTTCACTAACACTTAACCAAAAACTTCAAGAATTCATCCCCCTACTCTTCAAAAATTTCGAAACTACACTCCAAAGGTAAGAAACATTTCTTGTTCAATCCATTTTTGATATCACCTAACTCATCTCTTCCACCTCCTAATTAAGTTTGATTTTTGATTTTGAGTTTTACTTAGAAGACCATTGAAGATATTAAGAGACTTGTCATCTTGAAGAAAAATTGTTAAGAAATTGGACTACAAGGTAAGAAATGGAATTTTTAGTACCTTTTCTTCTTCTCTTTCTATTTTCCAAATTTTGACACTCCATTTTCATTTTTGGAGTTTTAGGGGCTGACCTTGATGGTTGACATTAAGGGTGACCAAAACCTTACACTTGGAAGCCATTACTAGTCACATTTTACTCACTACACAAGGTAAGTGTAGTATTTCCAATTTTCTCACCATCTTCTTCTTTTCCCTAAATTTTTAACCACATTCTTCTAACTCCTATATTTTTTGATATTCCTTGACTTAGGGGCTGACCTAAGTCACTTCTTCATCGAGAGAGATTTATCCCATTTTCACCAACAAACCGATCTTTAAGGTGGGTGGAAAAATCCGTTCAACTTCTAGGTGTTTTAAATTGAAAATATGCATGTAGTATTTTGTTATTGAGCACTTGAGATATATATTATGTATTGCATGCTATTTTCTTGTATCAAGTTGAAAAATTTCTCAAGTGTTGCTCGAAATGCTATTTATCGAAAAACAGGACATACATGTACACTTTATTGTTGTACTTGATGAATGCTTGCATGAAATGGACATGTATGTTTATGACTCTTGAAATCCATGTTTTGTATGACTTATAACCTGGACAAGTCGAGCATAATTTATTAAATTTCGATTTTTGGACTTAAAATGCAAAAATGGAAAGTTGGTGGACTTAATGACAAGAAAATAAAACTTAAGGGACTCCTCTGTAATTTTTGAGTTTTGGGACTGAACTCAGGTTTAAAAATCATGTTTGGACATTTTAATAAAGTTTTAAGAGTTTTTAGATAAATAAAATCAACCCTTAAAAGCTCAAGGACTAGATTGTAAAATTTTAGAAGTTTAAGGGCTATTTTGCAATTTTCAAAACTATACCAGACCCTATTTTAAAATTTAATATTTTAACACTTAAGGGACTGGAAATGACATATTTTAAGTGTATTCTAAAAATCCAAGTGCTTAGAGCTTGGAAAGTAATTTTATAAAACTTCAGGGACCAAATTGTAAAAGATTAAAATTTAGGACCAAAATGAAATTTCCAGGACTTATGCAATCCATGCACCTGGAAATACTAATTTAACTATAACATAATAATATTTTGGACCCAAGGTTTAAATTTCATAACAATTGGACCCCTAAAAGCCTTAAAGGCAATTTCAAAATGGGACAAAAATGAGATTTTCAAACGTTAAGGGACCTATACTTGCTTCCTTTAAAAACTATTTTTGTCCCAATATCCCACTGACCTTAGTGACATTTTCCAACTTGAATCACATTAAAATCCCTTCCGGGTTGTGAGTTCCAATTATTTTAAACTTGGGGACCGAAATGACAATTTTAACAAATTTGGGGCTAATGTGAGAATTTTATAAAAACTAGACCTCAAAACTTTAAAAACCTGAATCTATGAATAATTTAGAGAATTTAGGAACTGACCTCATAATTTTTCAAGGTCGGGACATTTATTTATTAATTTTTAACCCCAAAAAGAATTGGTTTTTTACAAAACGGGGCTAATTGTAAATTTTCTTTTTACAAGGACCTAACTCGAACTATTTTTATTTTAACGAAACAGCCCTGGACCCTCTGAATTTAATTTTTGATTAAAATATTTTATTTTCTTAAAACCCCTTGACTTATCGGATTGTCTTGACCGATTAATACCCGATCGCGGGGCGACTTCCTCGTCTTGCGATTTCGAATCTATAACGGGACTTATGTTCCACCTAATCTTTCAAGATATTGAAGATTACCTATCCTCCCGATAATCATCTTCATCCAAATAACTCCACCAACGCCATAATTACCACTTGCGATTTTTAAAACTTTTCATGAACTGCTTCCCGAATCAATATACTCGACTGCCTGGTTGACTACCTGAACGTATATTTAATTTCCTGCCTGAGTCAACTTGGTGTGTCGAGCTCACAGTTGGAATGGATACATCGGGGATAGAACCGGGCAGCTCGGCTGCTATTCCACTCTCCGGCCCCCATCTTCCTAATCCCGCAACTGAGGGATGGAGTTTGTCCAAGGGAAGCGGGTCGTAGTACTTGAGGTATAATCATGATTATGACAAATCCGAGCCTTGCTAGCTCCACTGTGGATTTTTTCTTTGCCTATGGAGCGATAAGGTGACAGGTCTTGGACCATCTTGCTCGGGGAGTTACAAGAAAGAACGAAGAAATCGCTGTCTGATCCACATGATTCTGGAGTTAATCGGACCTGTTTGGTTGGCGCTACAAATCCGTATGCAACCGCTACTTGTATTGCATAGGTTGGCGCTACAAATCCGTACGCAATCCTCCTGTCTGCTTGAACCATAGTGCCTGCGTGACCACGAACTGTTTTCTTAAACTGTATAAGTATATTACTTAAATATATTTATCACAATGATTGTGGACCATGTGTGAAATCATGCATCATATCTCACGCATTTTCATACAACTAAATTTCTCGCATTAACTATATATATCGCCACACTTGCACACGATCACCCCATCCACTGAGATTTCTGTCTCACCCCCTCCTGTTTTCTAACCTTAGAAGAGGACTTTGTCGAAGAAGATGAACCTGCCTTGGATTGAATCCTCGTGCTCTGCCCGTTGGACTTACTTCCTATCGTTATCTATGTTGCTGGACTGTTTTCTTTTATTTTACTGCTGTTGGACTCTTTTATTTTCTTTGAAATTCTGGACTGTAATTTAAGGGCATAGGACACTTTGACACTTAAGCAGGCGATATGATGTGTATTTTATTTCCTAGTTCTGGACTGTAAGCAATTTGGTTGATGGGATGTATTTGTAATCGTGTTGTACTTGTAGTTTTCCACTGCTTTAAACCTTGTTTCACTTGGGATTGTTGTATCGTTTCTAGAATGTTGGGTTTATTTCTGTTTAAGTGATTGATCGCCGTCGCGTCGCGTTTGGGGCGTGACAATTATGGTATCAGAGCTCGGCTAGTAAGATGGAAACTTACACCGAGCTGACCCAGGATAGGACCCTCGGATTGTGTTGGGTAGTACCACAACTTGACTAATTAAGTGTGAAATCGATTTCAATAATGGTATAGAACCTTATTATTGATGTTTATGTTAAGTCAGAATTTATACTTAGAGAATCCATAGTCATACTTGATTTGACTTAGTTGACTCTTGACTGACTCTCCTTGGTCATCCTTTCCTTGTTTTTCCTTATCTTTTCTTACTTCGTCTAATCCTTCTTAGTTTGGCTTGTTCAGGATGGAGCCGACGCCACCTATCTGGTGGGAATTATTGGAGGCCCACGCCGAACGTGATTACTTTCGGGCATACACGAACCACTGGTACCAGGAATATCTTCGAGCTACCTCGGACCGGCGGAGGAACGTCGCAAACCAAGATCTAACACACCTCCCGACGAAGAGCCAAGAGAAGAAGAACGACCTTACCCTCCTTGCTAAGGATCGCGAGGATACCATTCGTGCTCGCGTAGATCAAATCCAAATCAATCCAGAACACTTGAAAATTACTCGCAAGAAGATGGAACGCGCCCAAGGCCGCAGAAAGTGGGAAAGGGACGATACATGTGGAGAGCCACCATCGGACGCCTCAAGATACTATCATCAAACAAATGCAGTGATCGAGGACCTCACGCATGCCTTAACTCGGGATGTCTTTGCTTTGGAAGCCGCCTTAGCCTAATGCGCCATCGGTTACCCCGAGGCGAACCCATGCCTCGACCTCGAGGCCGATAATGAAGAGGATCCCGAGAAGGATCTCAAGAAGATCCTGAAGAGGATCCCGATGAAGATCCACCGAGGATGGAGAGCCAAGGCGCTTGAAGCCGCCCACTTGATGACGCTCCGGATCGAGCAAAGGGTGGCGATTTAGTCGATCGGCCTAATCCGAGGCGGCACCTCGGCCCGATCAGGTTCTGGTTATGGACGAGGCCACTAGTGATGATGACGGCAACCTCACCGAGTAGATAACTTCTATGCTAGACTTTAGCCGATGCTTATTTCCATCCTATTGTATTTTGCTTTCCGTTGTACTTTGATCAAGTTGTATCTGACTCTAGTTTATCTTCGATTCTATATTCATGTTGTATGAACTCATTCGGGTGTATTCAAATTTCACATCAATGAATATACTTTTCTACTTATTCTATGTCTTGTATATTGTTGTTGTGATATAACTTGTTATATGCGAGTACTTATTGAAATCATTCCTTTCTGAATTGTAGCTAAACTACAGATACATGGCTGGAAACCGTGGACGCGGGAGACCCCGCCGTGTTCCCCGAAGGTATGAGGACGTACCTAGGGAATGGGTACCCTCCCCCGAACTACCACCACCTCCTCTCCGCCGCAGGAGATAACTTGACTGCAATAGCCCCGCAATGATATCTTTTGGTCTTCATGAGGCAACAAGCAGAGCCTCAACGGCGTATTCCCAAGCCCGCTAGAGAGGCGAATGATCGCACTTTGGAGCGATTCTTGCGATTTGACCCACCGGCTTTCTTAGGAGATCCTGATGACTTAAAGGCAGAAGAATGGATTGGGAAACTGGAGAATATCTTCAATGCTCTCCAATACTCAGAGGAACAAAAGGTTACGCTCGCCGTGTTCCGACTAGAATCGGCTACTAGAGATTGGTGGAGAGCAATGAGAGAAAATGGGAACAGACCAAGTAGATAGGGCGTGGAAAAATTTCTGGCAATTCAATGAGCAGTACATTCCCCAAGTCGTGAAGGAGGCACGCTGGGACGAGTTCCATAAGTTGAGACAGGGGAACATGTCCATAGCCCAGTACGAGTCTGAGTTTCATCGATTGTCCAAATACGCTCTGGGACAATCAGTACAGAAGAGGACAAATTATATAAGTTCACACGGTGACTCAAGCTAGAACTTTAAAAGCGAAAACTTTGATCATGAAATGACAACCTACTCAGCCGCGGTAAAGGCAGCTCTCCACATCGAGTCGGGATTGAACCGTATTGGACAGATTCAGCAGAGTAGGCCATCAAACATGTTGAGAAATTAATTCTTAGATTTTGATGAATGCCATGTAAAACTTAGAATAGAAAGGTGGCACCCCATTTTTCTGTTGTAAGTTGCATTGTAATAGATAGGGCTGGTCCAGTTGAGTCAAGTCAACTATGCCTGAACATGCAAGAAGACAAATCGGAGACTAGAAGGAAGACTCACGTGAGGCGACTAAGTGTGGCAAAGAATAGAAGACAGAACTCGATCAAGGAGCAAATCGAGATGCACAGAGTGAAGTATCAGTCAAGTCAACTCAAGATAGCCATGTCTCAAGTTAAAGTGATAGAAGAGTCATCCAATGATTGGAAGCTGACTCAAAGTCACCTGGGGAAATTAAGAAAATGCAGTCAAGTCGAGATAACTGAAAGAGATCCGTTGCACAGAAATCAAGAGAATTACTTAAACAAGTAATACCTCCATACTACCTTTCTTGAAGTGCTCAGTCCCAGAAGCATGCAAAAGGAATAAGCCAATGGGAAGCGCTGCACCGTGTCAGAACTCTGAAAAGCTAAGAATTGTTCATACGAGGAAACGTAAATTCCAAGGACTGCAACAAGACAAGCCAACGACCACAAGTGTCTTTTGAAAATAAGCCTATCTCTTCAACGGGCAAATTTTCAAAAGAACACTATAAAAGGCTGAGGAGTTTATTTGAGAATAGGTACCTTGACAACCTAATCTACGAACATTCAAGCTAACATTTGAACTGTAACCAAAAATATTCTCAAGTCATTCAAGATCAATCCTCAAGCCTACATTACGAAGGAAATCAATCCAACACTCACCTGTGAAGGAAAGACAACTTCAATAAGTTGAAGAGGAAACAATTTGAAGAATCAAGGGGTCTACATTCCACGGAGGATCAGAGGAAGGTTCAAGGTCGAACCGTCTCAAGTTTTTGGAGGGCTTCGTGATCAAATCCAAGGAGCTTGAGCAAGTGGGTTGTAGTAGCAAGGCAGCGCCCTGTGAAGAAGGCGAGTCGCAGAAGCCACCGTGACCAAGGCATCTCCGGATCGAGTCCCAAATGATCAAGTCACCGTGTGTGATCAAGACTTGTATCTCGACTTTTAACCACTCTCAGTATATTGATCAATACTTAGTGGATTCCTCCAGAGTTGGAGAAGAGAGGAGTAGAAGAATTACCCCATCTTCGAACCTCTATAAAAACTTATTGTGTCATTTACATTTCAAAGACTTTAATTTTTGCATATTATATCTGTGACATATTTGCTATCCAATTGATAATTAACTAAGTGCTAAAACCAAGTATTAAAACAAACTTAACCAAATTCAAGGGTGTTAAGTCTTCCGCTGAAAACATATCACAGTCGAGTTAAGTCTTTAGTCAAAACAACTCGAGTTATTCTATCAACAGCTCGATCCGAGTCATTGAGTGACTAACTCTGGCGATTAACTAACTTAGTTGTCCTTCAAGGACTCAAATTGTGATATATTAACTCGAACTTTTAAAATGACTAAATTCGGAAAGTTGGTAAGGTTTATTCAACCCCCCCTCCTAAACCTTACACTCACACCCCTTGGGACCTACAAGTTTGTAATCAATGTTTGACATATCTTTCGGATCTTAGGGGCATAATCGAAATTGTGGATTCATATTAAATATGATTGTTTATTTTATTAATTAATTCATGCTTTCTATTTTATGAATTCGAGTGCTATTTAATAATTGCTTTTATTTGCCGGGAATAAATTGTATGACATATTTGTTAGTGCAAAATTTCGGACGATGAGTTCTAACAAAGGCGAAATTCGAATTCAGACAAAAACGGATGTAACGAGTCAGGAGACCTACAACTGTTTGTGGGGAGTCATTCAATTCACAGATCTTTTGGGAGTTAGTAATAATTGTAACGAGTCGGGAGATCTACAATTGTTATTAATCAACTATTTATTTATCGCCCGTGAGGGGGAATAGACTAACTTATGAATTGAACCCATAGAATTATCTGAATTGGTTCATTGAGCCTTCCGCACTAGTTACTGAACTAGATCTCCAAATTTTTCAAAGCTTGTTTTAGTACTCAATCTTTCAAAACTCTTTTATTCAGCAAAGTTATTATCATGGAAGCAAATTTGACACGCATCCCTATGTTCACAATTGAAGAATTTGATGATTGGAAAATTCGTATGCGTGCTCATCTATCAAAGATTACACGATGAGATGTGGATAGTGATAGAAGATGGGCCACTCCAAATCTTAAAAGTGAACACAAACAAGCAAGGAGAGTGCAATGAAGGAGAAGAAGATCTTTGCTCCCGGACTGATGGTTGAAAAACCAAGAGCAATGGACAAATGATGACAGAAAAGATATAACTTGGACAATGTGGCCAAGGACATTCTTTACAAAACCTTGGACAAAGCCATGTTCAACAAAGTCAAATCATGCAAAACGGCAAAAGAAATGGGACAAGCTAACCTTG
Organism: Rehmannia glutinosa; assembly: GCA_016081115.2. NCBI lineage: Eukaryota > Viridiplantae > Streptophyta > Magnoliopsida > Lamiales > Orobanchaceae > Rehmannia > Rehmannia glutinosa. Next base: position 85,069,193 of record CM071936.1, on the reverse strand, counting down.
ATTTGCGAAGGCTCAGAGCAAATCAAAGAAAATAAACTATTTGTGGTGTACAAAAATTTGAAAACTTTAAGATGCTTGCAGGAGAAACCTTGGATCAGCTGGATGCTCGGTTCACAGAAATCACCAATGAACTATCGCACTTGGAAAAGAATATACACAAAAGGAAATGTGTATGAAGATTCTAAGAAGTCTCCCAACTGAGTGGGATATGAAGGTCATGGCCATGAGACATTCCATGGACCTATCAAAAACATCCAACCATGAGCTATTCTCAGATCTCAAAGCCTACGAATTTGAGCTGAGAAGAAAAGAGCAAGAAGAGACAGCTGTGCCCAAAACAGCTGCTCCAATTGTTAAGGATGGCAAGAGAGCTGAGGTCAAAGAAGTCATTGTCCAAGAGGAAATTGTACTGATGGTTAAAAGCTTTAACAAGTTCTTCAATAATAATTACAAAAGAAGCAAAGGTGAATCCTCCAGAAGACCCTCAGCTCCCTCCAAGTGAAGGGAAGAAAGACCACCCAAGAGAGCAGAGCATCAAAAAGTTGAATATCAAAGAGCTGACAATCCAAGGATGGAAAGAACTTATCAAAAAGTTGAAAATATATCTTTGAACCTATGCAGCAACCCGGTCACTATGCCATTGAATGCCCATATCCTCGTAGTCAATAAATACAGAATGAAGAGAAAAGAAAAGTCTTCGAGGAAAGAAGACAGAAAAGAGAAAGGCAATGTTGGCTGCAGAGACTACTGATACAGTCAAGTCAAAAGACACAACAGACTCGGAAAGTAGTGAAGCTGACTACTCAAGTGACTCTGAAGAAGATGCCTTGATCTGTCTAATGGTTAAAGAACAAAACCAACCTGACCAAGAAGATGAGGTACACTCTAACTCATCACACTCAGATACTAGTGATAGTGATTGTGACACACACACTTCATCACCCACTGATCTTTATGATTCCTTAGGCAAAATGATGAAAGATTTTGAACACATTAAATCCTCACACACACTATTAAATGAGGAAAACAGCCTACTCAAGAGCAAAAACTCACAGCTGACTAAGGAGCTGAGTACTCTAAATCAAATAGCTGATGAGAATAAAAATCTAAAGGCTGAAAATGCTAAGTTAATAGCAGAGATAGCTGCTATAGAAAAGAGGGAGAATAACCTCAAAAATGTGATTGCCTCATTCACTAAGGCGTCTAAATCATTGGATGATCTTATCATGAGTCAAAGAGAATGTGGAGACAAGACAGGCTTAGGATTTAATTCCTCTGTGCTATGTCAAGCTCCAAAAGTGATTTTGGAAAAAGGATCTTCAAGTAATGAAGTATCTCTAAAATCCAAAACTCCAAATGGTGCACACACATTAATTCCAAAGCACAATCACAAGCAAACTGGCCTTGGTTATAAAGGAAAAGGAAAACAACCATTTGAGTATGCTGAGAGGACAACTGAGAAGAAATCCAACAGAGTTCCTCAAAGAAACTCCAAACAGAGATACTCAGAAAGAAGAAACAGAGCTACCAAAAGCCCCAGAAATTCTATAAAAGAAACACATATGATGGGAATGGTAGAAAATATCCAAGCCAAGCTGATTGGAACAATGTGAACTATCAGCAAAGACCTATGGAATATAAGCCTAAATGGCAAAGGCCTAGAACTCAAAGAAAGGCCATTCCAAAGGCATAAGAGCTTTCATCAAAGACACACATATGCACCTAGGCACTACACTCGGAGATATCACAACTACCCAAAGAAGGCAATTGTTAAAACACATACACAGCATACATGACAAAAGAGACAATTTGTATGAACCTAGAACCCCAAGCAATATGCCAAAATTAATTATGATTATGGCACGATAGATGGCAACCCCTTAGAGTCAAATCAATTGGCTATAGGTTGGTTGGATCATCTTACAATACTAACCCCTCAGGACCCAGGCAAGTGTGGGTACCTAAAACCTAATTTCCTTGATTGCAGGTTCAAGGAGCGGTGAGTACCAAGGAACCTGGTACATGGACAAATGGGTCGCTCCGGACACATGACAGGAAACAAGAAAAATTTATCAAAATTCAAGGATGTTAGAGGTGCAAAAGTCATATTTGGAGGGAATGAAGCTCCAGGAGTAATAAGAGGCATTGGATCCATCAAGAAAAATGGATTAGAAATTACAGATGTTGCATATGTTGAAGGCCTCAATTTCAACTTGCTAAGCATAAGTCAACTCTGTGACAAAGGCTACAATGTTGGATTCAATATGGGTGTATGCCAAATCAAGGATGTTGAAACTAATGAAATAGTGTTGCAAGGATGCAAACAAAAGAACATGTATGTGGTAGATTGGTCAATCGCAACACCAAGCACTTGTCTCGCTAGCAAAGAGCACAATCAAACAAGTTGGGTGTGGCACAAGAAGCCGAGTCACCCGAATTTCAAAACTATTAACAAACTTGCAAGAAGTAATCTTGTGGAAGGACTTCCAGACTCAGTATACAAGAAGGAAAGTATATGTGATGCATGTCAGAAGGGAAAACAGATCAAATCATCATTCAAAGAAAAGACATGTTCATCTTCAACAAGAATATTGCACCTACTACATATGGATCTATTTGGTCCATTGAACCAAACAAAGATAAGTGGGAAGAAATACACCTTAGTGGTAGTAGATGACTACTCAAGATATACATGGACAATATTCATGTGTAAGAAGAAAAAAAAACTCTGCAAAACTACCACAAATGATGAAGAGAATCCAAAATGAGAAGAGTCAAACCATTATCAAAATAAGATCTGACAGAGGAACGGAGTTTGTCAATGGAATAATAACTCGATCTTCGTATTGAAAATGGTATTGGTCATGAATTATCTGAGCAAGGACTCCACAAAGAAAATGGAGTTGTAGAAAGAAGGAATAGAACTCTCAAAGAAGCAAAAGGACTATGTTAGGTCAGGCAGGGCGCTAAAAGATTTTGGGGTCAAGCATAAACACAAAGATGCTATACTCAAAATAGATGCATGATAAACAGAGAGAGCCGACAAAGACTCCCTATGAGATTTGGACAGGGAGAAAGCCAAATGTTGCATACTTTAGAGTATTTGGATGCAAATGCTTCATCCATAACAATGGCAAAGATAATTTAAAGGCTTTTGATGCTAAAGCTGATGAAGGTATCTTCTTAGGATACTCAACTGAAAGCAAAGGCTACAGAGTGCTCAACAAGAGGACAATGGTTACGAGAAGAATCCATCCATGTGGTGTTTGATGAACCAAATGTAAATGGAGAAAACATTGAAGAGTCACCGATAAGTCAATCAATCAACCATGCGAAAGAGTCCCTATGTTGAAGCCGGAAGTGGAGTTATAAGTCCGGCGAAGAAGAGATAGTGAGTCTCAAAGACAATGGAAAATCTGCGGCTAAGTGATGATGAGAGAGCTAATCAAAATAACACACCGCAAGACGACTAAATCCGGCTAACTTACTCCAACCTGATATAAGATGGCTGAGAGACCATCCACCAGAACTAATCATTGGAGATGTAAGAGAAGGTGTGAAAACTAGATCCAGAACTCAACAAGAAGCAATGTTTACTTGCTACATCTCACAAAAAGAGCCAAAAGATGTGTCACAAGCATTGGATGACACACATTGGATTCAAGCTATGCAAGAAGAGCTGAATCAGTTTGAGGGAAATAAAGTGTGGGAATTGGTTCAAAGACCTACCCATCAAAACGTTATTGACACTTAATGGGTGTTCAGAAACAAGATGAATGAGGAAGGTTCTGTGGTGAGAAACAAAGCAAGATTGGTAGCCAAAGGGTATTGCCAAGAAGAAGGAATAGATTTTGATGAAACTTTTGCTCCTGTAGCAAGATTGGAAGCTATAAGGATGTTTCTTGCCTATGCAGCTCACAAGAACTTTATTGTATATCAAATGGATGTAAAGAGTGCATTCCTTAATGGATTATTAGAAGAATAAGTATATGTTGAACACCCTCCAGGATTTGAGCAGAAGACTCTTGGAGATAAGGTATACAAACTCAAGAAAGCTTTATATGGATTGAAACAGGCACCCAGAGCATGGTATGATACATTGTCACAATTCCTGACTGAGAACGGATTCACAAAAGGTAAAGTGGATAGAACACTCTTCAGAATTCAAGATGGGAAGAGTATACTTCTTGTTCAAATATATGTGGATGACATCATCTTTGGATCCACAAATAAAGAGTTGTGTGATAAATTCTCAAATCTTATGCAAAGCAAATTTGAAATGAGCATGATGGGAGAGCTGACATTCCTTGGACTCCAAGTGAAACAGCTGAAGGATGGAACCTTCATAAGTCATACAAAATATACCAGAGATTTGATGAAGAAATTTGGTATGGAAGAGAAGTCTTCTATGAAAATACCAATGAACACATCAGTCAAAATGGATATGGATGTAGATGGCAAGCCTGTAGATCAAACAAGATACGAGCACTTATTGGATCATTGCTCTATCTCACAAAACGAACAAAGCGGACATCACCTTTGCGGTAGGTGTATGTGCAAGATTTCAATCGCCCCAAAGAAAGCCACATGATCATGCGACCTAGCGAATCTTGAGATATTTGAAAGGAAGCCAAGAAGTTGGCTTATGGTATCCAAAGGAAGGTGGACTCAAGCTAATTGGCTATTCAGACTCTGACTATGCTGGTTGTAAATTTCACAGGAAGAGTACCTCAGGCACATGTCAAATGCTTGAAAATAGGCTAATTTCTGGTTTAGCAAGAAGCAAAATTCAACACCACCTCTACAACCGTGACGAATACATAGTTGCGGGCAAATTTGTTATGCCCAAGTCTTATGGATGAGACAAAGAAGAGACTATGAGGTTGAGGTAAAGGAAATTCCAATTATGTGTGATAACACAAGTGCAATTGCAATCACTCAAAATCCCGTGTTGCATTCAAGAACAAAGCACATTGATGTCGATATCACTTCATAAGAGATCATGTTGAAAAAAGGACATCACCGTGGAATATTCTCAACCGATAAGCAATTAGGCGACATATTCACAAAACCATTATGTGAATCAAGATTTGAAGAAATCAAACATGAATTGGGGTTAATTGAGTGAGTTGACTCTCGAAGACTCAAAGAAAAGAGATGAAACATGAAAAGTCGAAAAAGAGTTGAACTCTTAAATCGGCTAAGTGAATTAGTCAGATCGGAGAATCACCAGATCGAGTTAGTGACAAAATGAGTATTTATGTGCAAAGAGAGAAGTGTTAAATCAGCTAAGGAATAAGCTGAGTCATTTATGAGCAAAGTGACAAAAACGCAGTCGTTTTTACGAAGAGGGAATGTTTTTAAGAATGACATCAGCATAATTATGACGTGTCTGATCAAAAGTCGCACACAAAGCCTGTGATTGGATATAAATGCTTTGCCGCATTAAATACGAGAGATTAAAGGTTAATCGGCGTGCAAAATCTAATCCGTTGATTTTGATCAAAATTTCAAAAACCCCTCGCACGTCTTTTCATGACCCATACTTAAACCATTTCGTCCGTTTTTCTCCCACTTTACCAAAACTGTTCATCTCTCTCAAGGCAAAAGAAAGAAACTTCTCTCTCAAAACCCTACAAACCCTCAAGATCATTTTCTAAGTTTCGTTCGATAAAACATCTAGAAATGGCACCTACTCATGATTTTGTCAAGCTAGGAAAGCAAATCCACACTGGGTCTCTTTGTGGATTTCGACGCATGCTTAAACAGGATCCGGCAAAGACTCTCGTGAAGAAAATTGCTAAGAAGCTGGAAAAATCTGGATTAAAACCATTTTTGACGATGGAGTTCCCAATGACCTATGTGGAAGAGGTCGCACAATTCTACGTGAACGCTCGAAGTTCACGATGAGGGCATCAAGTCCTCTGTTCATGGAAAAGAGTTCACCTTTCGCCAGGATCCGCGAGAACATCGCTTGTTGCCGGCGGAAGGAGTGCCGGAGATTTATGAAGCGATGTTGACCTGGCAAAATTTTTGGAAGAAAGTAGCCAAGTCCGATTGTCTTTGCGAAAGTGGTCTATACTGACCAATAGGAAGTCAAAAGAGGACTACCACAAATTGCTGGACATTGTTTCCAAATGCATAGACATCAAATTTGGCAGCTTTGACCAGTCGTCCAAAGCTAAATTGATCGTAATGGCTGCGATTATTGAAGAAAAGAAGGTGTGAGTCAATGAGTTTGTATACGCAGACTCGCCGGAATGTTGGGAATAAATCCTTCAAGGAGGATGGTACGTTTGGAGGTTCCCTGGGATACGGCCTGGTGATTAGCCGGCTGACGGAAGTAAAAGGAGTTCCTCTTCGACATAGAAAGGCGTTCCATGTAAATAAGAGGATGTTTCGATCAAACCTCTCTCCGGCGCAAAGAGAGCTTACGCTAAGAGAGGCGATCACGAGTGAGGGGAATCACCACCACTGAAGATACAAATGTCTCCCCTCCTCCCAAGAAGATCGCTGCCCCTGCAGCAAAGAAAAAGAAATCTGCACTGCCCCGCAGCCCGAGTCACCCGCCCCGCACCGTGTCTCTTGCCCTGCACCGCAAGTGGAGAAGGAACCATTAATCCCTTCTCCGATGATCAAGAAGAAGATGAGTGCCACAACAAGAAGGGCAAGCCTCTAAGACAATCTGCGAAGGCTCTTACCCTCAACGAACCTGAGGAAGTGGAACCAGATGTTCCTCTGGTGAAAACAAAACGAAGAAGAAGACTCTCCAAGCTCTCCGAGCTTGAGAAGACCGCTGAGTCTGCTACTCAGCTGGAAAAGATACCCGAGACTGCTGGAGAAGTAGAGTCTCCGGAAGTTATTGATGAAACGGCCAAGTCTGCTGAGGCCGATCAGCAGAGGCAACTCGAAGACCCAGTTGTAGACAGAACAACTAAGGAACAAGAAATGGCTGAGACAACCGAATTACCTATTGAAAGGGTTGTGTCTCCGCCTGTAACAGAGGCTACTGAGCATGTCGAGCAGCAAAGTTTGCTACCCTCAATCCCTGAGCAAGAGGGACAGCAGGAAGACGATGACAATGATGATGATGTGATGATCCTATCCCCACCATACGCAGACATTCAAAATCGTCTGCGAGAATGGAGGAAATGGAAGCTGAGTCGATCCAGGGAACAGTTCCAAAGACCCGAATTTATTGAAGAAGAAGAGGAACTGTTAAACTTTCTCGGATTGACCAATGTGGTCCAAGTACTGGATGAAGAAAACTGCACAGATATCTTGCAGATCTTCAAGGACAAGGAGAAGGAGAGACTGGCAGAGGAAGCTGAGGCTCGTGAGAAGGCCAATATTTGTCCCTTTACTGGAACCACTGATCACACATATCCTCACCTTGACGTCCTATCAGACAGTGAAGAGGATCTGAACCCTGCTGCTGCCACAGAAGAGTTGCAAATGCAGCAAGCAATGCAAGAATCCAGAATCCTACATGAGCAAAGGATGATGGAGGGACCAGGGGAGTCCTCCACATCACAACTGGATATTGCCACTGTTGTCGCTGCCACCACTTCCCCAGCTTATTCGAAGGAAGGTATTAAGGGAACTGGCGATGAAACTGGGATTATGGGGACCCCAGTCGAGCCAACCCCTAATGAAGGTGTCTTACCACCGCCCCAACGGCTGAATACTCAATGGGAACAAATGAGTCCGGAGACGAGTGACCCCACTCCAAGTCACTTAGGCGGTGTGCCGGTGAGGAAAACTCCCTCCACCGCAAGGTCGGAGGATGCTACGTGACTCCTCCACAACGAATCTAGGAGGCGAAGTGGAGAAGGAACAACAATCGGATACACAACAAGTTGTCACTAAAGAGGCTCGAGCTTAAGATCGTCTCACTGAAGTGCCAACAATCGCTCTGCGAGCCAATGACGCCTAGCGTGCGGTCGAGACACGAAGGAATCGCCCGGGAGTTAACACTGGGCAATGAAAGTGCAATCCATGGAGTTGAGACTCCGGTGGATGCCACCTCGAAGATCCCAAGACAAATGACACCGGCGAAGGGGATGTCCAAGCCTCGCTGCGCTTGAGACTGCAAGAGGTAATGAAGGCCAACGGGAGGTTGAGACTTCCGGGGTAAAGAGATCAAGCCTGACGAACATCCTCCTGCTATCATTGATCCATCGAAAAGGAGATAAGTGCCCTTCATGATTCCCAAGATAATCCTCGATGTAACTTTTCCGGGATCCGAAGGTGAAGATGAAGTGAGTCAACCCCTATTGCCGATCCAAAAGACTCAAATGAGGATGTTCCAACCACGAGTAAGTCTGACCTCAAGACTACTCACCAAACATTCAACTTTGATGATGAGCCACCCATGGAAATCTCATCATCGTCCGATGACCCTTCCGATAAGGCCGAGGACCACCAACTCATGTGGAAAAACACCGAGACCGAAGAAGTTGTTCGAGGCATACTGAGGCTCGGCAAAGTCGGGTCAACTTCACAATGGACCACAAACAAACAGTCCATCTGCGCGGGCTCCCCAAGTTGCGGCAAGTTCAACTCCATAGGGGACTTCACGAGCACCAATTGTCATCGAGCAGATTCCAGTTGCCCGTGATGATCCTTTTGTAGAATCATTTCCCTTCTCTCTGGAGGTACCTGACCTCCCTGAAGAATCAGCTAGAGATCGAGAGCGCTTCAATAAACCCGATCCTGTTATTCCAACGAGACACTATTGTTCTAGCGACTATGACTTTGACGCTGCTTGGCCGTCAGCTGAGACAGAAGTGACAGCTGAGGTTCGGGAAGTTTTCAAAGCCCTATTTGCTGAGATTGAAAAGATGGAGAGGCACCAGGCCTCACGGGACATGAGGCCGGATAACGAGACGCCAACCTTATCGGCGATCTGCGAGGCATAATAGTCGGGATCTGGGAATGGTGGCAACAATAGAGGCATATGCGTGTGGAACAAGCTCGATATTTCAGACACTGTTCAACAAGTTGCTAGTCTGGCGGGCTGAGAATGCTAATGCAAAGACAAAAATGCAAGAGCACATCGAACAAATGCATGAATCTCACACCACAGAGATAAAGTTGCTGCGTGAATATAATAAGACAGAGCTCTTGCGCGTAGAGGAGAACATGGATCGAAAGTTCACCTTCTCATGGGTGAGATGAAGTTAGTAGCAAATGAATCCAACGCCACTCGCTCGAATTCTCGCGCATACTCCGCAGCAGATTCGGCGAACTCAATATCAAGAGACTAGACTTCATGCTTGCTAGCTTGTTTCAGGGTTCCTCTCTCCTTTGATGATGCCAAAAAGGGGAAGAGGAATACCTAAAGGCGCCCAAGGGATCCGGGCGAGAAGGAAAACCACTTGTGAAGGAAAGACAGCTGAGGAAGTAATAAGAGAGAAGAACGGAAAATCTGTTGAGGGAGAAGGTTCGAAATATGTGACCTTGATGATTGCTAAAACCCCCCAACAAGGTCTTGTCACAATTGATATCATCAAAGAAACTTCCAGTGACTCTGCCACTCCAACACTCTGCAGTACCTATGGCTGAAAAGAGAAAGACAGTCGAAGCAGGGATGAAGGAAATGGAAGGAAAGATGGATGCCAGAGTTATGAACATTCTGAAACAACATGGAGGCATTCCAACAGACAGAGACACCTATGCCATTTCAGATGCCGGAACCGAGCCAAGATCTATTGATGAATTCAAGACGCTTGCATCCGAAGGTTACTTCGCAAATATGTCCATGGCTCAAGCACGGATTTGATCTTGGGAAAAAGGTCTCAAACTATGTGAAGAAGCCGACAGTGCTGACAGACCATCGGCAATCATTCTCACGGTCACTCTGCTAGTCACTCACCGGGAAAAAGAAGCTCGAAGACAATACACGCCGAAAGGCGGAGGAAGAAGCGATGGTGGAGGAAGAGGTTTCGACCTAGATCTATGCCCAAAAAACATTGAGTACATAGATCCAGGCAAGAAATGAGGGATCTATTGGGCCGGATTTGACGAAGTAGCCAACCCGCAAGTGGCTAAGAACAATCCGAGTATGTGAACAAATGAATTGAAGAGGAAAATAAAAGACAAACTCAGCTATGGGAGTAAAGACAAGAAAGATCGAGAAGAGATGAAGGCGCCTTAAGGCGTATGAGAAAAAGAAGGCGGTGAAGATGAGAAGAAGAAAAGAGGTCAAGATGACAAGATGTCAAGAAGATGAAAGAAGGAGGCGTGAAGGAGATGAAGTGTTGCTGTCCACCCCTTCATGTATTTTACTATGTAAATACATTTTATGTAAGTCTTCTGTACATCGAATAAAATCGTACAATTTCTATACTTGTGTAGATATAGAACATCATAGTTACTTTAAGTTCCATTTAAGCTCGATACACCTTGTAAACAATGTAAAGAACAAGAATGTTATGATCAATAAAAGATTGATTCTACGCATACATTCTATGATTCTCGCATTGTCATGCGATCTTTCTTTGTTACTTTATTGTATGAATGTTTTAAGTTTGGCATCATCAAAAAGGGGGAAATTATTGGGAAATTAATTCTTAGATTTTGATGAATGCCATGTAAAACTTAGAATAGAAAGTTGGCACCCCATTTTTCTCATTGTAAGTTGCATTGTCATAGATAAGGCTGGTCGAGTTGAATCAAGTCGGCTATGCCTGAACATGCAAGAAGACAACCGAGACTAGAAGGAACTCCGCTCAGGCACTGAGGGTGAGTGTGGCAAAGAAGAGAAGACAGAACTCGACAAGGAGCAAAGTGAGATGCGGTGAGTGAAGTATCGCCAAGTCAACTCAAGATAGCCATGTCTCAAGTTGAAGTGACGAAAGAGTCATCCAATGATTGGAAGTCGACTCAAGTCACCTGGGAAATTAAGAAAATGCGGTCAAGTCCGTGATAATCGAAAGAGATCCGTTGCACAAAAATCAAGAGAATTACTTAAACAAGTAATACCTCTATACTACCTTTCTTGAAGCGCTCAGTCCCAGAAGCATGCAAAAGGAATAAGCCAATGGGAAGCGTTGCACCGTGTCAGAACTCTGAAAGGTTAAGAATCGTTCATACGAGGAAACATAAATTCCAAGGACTGCAACAAGACAAGCCAACGACCACAAGTGTCTTTTGAAAATAAGCCTATCTCTTCAAGGGCAAATTTTCAAAAGAACACTATAACAGGCTGAGGAGTTTATTTCAGAATAGGTACCTTGACAACCTAATCTACGAATATTCGAGCTAACATTTGAACTGTAACCAAAAATATTCTTAAGTTATTCAAGATCAATCCTCAAGACTACATTACGAAAGAAATCAATCCAACACTCACATGTGAAGGAAAGACAACTTCAATAAGTTGAAGAGGAAACAATTTGAAGAATCAAGGGGTCTACATTCCATGGAGGACTGTAGGAAGGTTCAAGGTCGAACTAGTCTCAAGTTTTTGGAGGGCTTCGTGATCAAATCCAAGGAGCTTGAGCAAGTGGGTTGTAGTAGCAAGACAGCTGCCCTGTGAAGAAGCTGAGTCGCACGAGAAGCCACCAGTGTGACCAAGGCATCTCCGATCGAGTCCCAAATGATCAAGTCATTTGTGTGATCAAGACTTGTATCTGGACTTTTAACCACTCTGTATATTGATCAATACTTAATGGATTCCTCCAGGAGTTGGAGAAGAGAGGAGTAGAAGAATTACCCCATCTTCGAACCTCTATAAAAACTTATTGTGTCATTTACATTTCAAAGACTTTAATTTTTGCATATTATATCTCTGTGACATATTTGCTATCCATTGATAATTAACTAAGTGCTAAAACCAAGTATTAAAACAAACTTAACCAAATTCAAGGGTGTTAAGTCTTCCAATAAAACATATCACAATCGAGTTAAGTCTTTAGTCAAAACAAATGAGTTATTCTATCAACACTCGAAACCAGTCCGTTGAGTGACTAACTCGCTAATTAACTAACTTAGCTGTCCTTCAAATGACTAAATTCGGAAAGTTGGTAAGGTTTATTCAACCCCCCCTTCTAAACCTTACACTCACACCCCTTGGGACCTACAAAACAGTCTCAAGAGGACAACTGTGGGACATCCATCTAAGTAGCCTGCTAAGTTTCGAAGGACCAGATTAATGAGACGGATAAAGGAAAAGGACCAAGAAAAAGGCTGGGTCAAGTGTGTACACATTGCCAGAAACCGGGGCATACTGCCAATGACTATTGGCGTAAACAGGAAAGGTGTTTACGCTGTGGTAGTGATCAGCACCAGCTGAAGGATTGCCCGAAATACAAAGACCGGACCAAATAGGTGCAACCACGTAAGCGGGTAACGGGAGGGTAACGGCAAGGATGCCCGCCGAGCATTTGCACTAGCCGGACATGAGGCTCGGAGGCAAAGACGTGGTGGAAGGTACGCTTCTAGTATCTAGCCACTATGCTAAAGTACTATTTGACCCTGGATCAACACATTCATTTGTCGCACCACATTTTGTACACAAGCCGCATGCATGCATGGAACATATGCCTATAGGTGTAGAAGTATCAACTCCTATGGGCGCAAGATAGATAACATATATTATCTATAATGCATGCGAAGTTAAGATTGATGAGAAAAATTTTCCTCGCCGATTTGATTTTATTACCTATATCCAAATACGATATAATTTTGGGAATGAACTGGTTGTCTGCACACCATGCACAAATGGACTCGCCATCGCAAGTCCATTAAACTATGTGAACCCGGTAAGCCCAAAGTAGAAATTTCGGAAGAGCACGAGTTAAGATTGCCCCAATCATTTCAAAGAATGAAAACGAGGAAGCGATCACTAGAGGGGCATAAGGGTACTTGGCGTTTGTAATTAACAAACCCAGTTGAGACACAAATTAATCAAGTACTTATAGTATCGGAATATACGAATGTATTTCCACAAGAACTCACCATTGTCCCTCCAGATAGGGAAGTCGAGTTCACCATTGAGATATTACCAGAACCGCCCGATCGCTTGAACGCCGTATAGAATGGCTCTGTTGAGTTACAAGAGTTGAAGACTCAATTCTGGCCGATGGATGTAGGATTTATCCGACCAAGTGCGTCTCCTGGGGAGCACCGGTACTATTCGTCAAGAAGAAGGATGGCACATTAAGACTGTGTATAGATTATCGCGGTCTTAATAGCGTGACCATCAAGAACAAATACCCCTACCGAGGATAGACGAACTGTTTGACCAACTTCAAGGAGCGATGGTGTACTCAAAGTTTGATTTACGGGGGGATATTATCAACTGAAGATTCGTGAAGAAGACGTTTCCAAAACGGCATTTCAAACCAGATATGGACACTAGGAGTTTGTAGTGATGCCTTTTGGTCTGACGAACGCTCCAGCAACGTTTATGGATCTGATGCATCGAGTCTTTCAACCTTATTTGGATCAATTCGTAGTGATATTCATTGATGACATACTCGTACACTCTAAGTCTAGAGAAGAACATGAACGTCATCTGAAAATCGTTTTGGAGACACTACGAGAGCACAAGCTGTACGCCAAATTCAGCAAGTGCGGATTTTGGCTTAGCGAAGTCGCATTCTTGGGACACATAGTATCCGACACTGGGATCGCCGTAGATCCTTCGAAGGTACAGGCAAAGTGGTTGAATGGAAAGAACCAGTGCAGAATCTGAGATCAGAAGTTTCTTAGGACTGGCCGGATATTATCGAAGATTTATCCGAAATTTCTCCAAGATAGCCGGACCACTCACTCGACTACCCGAAGCAAGTCAAGTTTGAGTGGAATGACAAGTGTGAGGCTAGTTTCCAAGAGTCAAGAAGAAGCGACTTACTACGACTCGATCTTAGCCCTTCCAAAGGAACAAAAACTTTGTCGTCTACAACATGCATCAAAGGAAGGACTAGGAGCAAGACTCATGCGGGAAGGAAAGGTCATTGCTTACGCATCACGGAAACTCAAGCCGTATGAAGCAAATTACCCAACGCATGACTTGGAATTGGCGGCAATAGTGTTCGCGTTAAAGAAATGGAGGCACTACTATCTCTCACGAGCAACATTCACGGTTTACACGGATCATAAGAGCCTAAAGTATCTATTCTCTCGAAGGATCTCAATTTGAGGCAACGGAGATGGATGAAGTTAATAGAAGACTATCACTTTGATATTCAATACCATCCCGGGAAGGCTAACGTAGTAGCCGACGCCGAGAGCGAAAGGCGAGTTTAGGCACTAATGATTCGAGAGTGGAAATCATTAGAAGAGTTGAGCACTTGGAATCCAACAAGAACCGATACTCAAATTTTGTGTGCTACCATTTCGGTTAAACCCGACCTACTGAATGAGATCAAAGCAGCACAAGAGATAGATGTGCAACTTCAAAGACTGAAAGAGAAGATACTTAAAGGAGAGGGATCAGAATTCTCGGTACATGAAGATAGGATCATCAGATTTTGGAATTGAGTTTGTGTACCGAGTGACGAGTAAATTAGGAGCAGAATTCTAGCAGAAGCACACCGTTCGAAATACACTATACACCCTGGAGGAAATAAGATGTATAAGGACTTGAAACGACATTTCTGGTGGGTGAACATGAAGAACCAAGTAGCAGAGTTCGTTGCGAGATGTTTGACTCGTCGACGAATAAAAGCAGAACACCAACGATCATCCAGTTTATTACAACCGTTGAGAATTCCCGAGTGGAAATGGGAACACATAACGATGGACTTCGTGACGGATCTACCAAGGACCAGACGAGGCGATGATGCTATATGGGTAGTCGTAGACCGACTCACGAAATCTGCACACTTCTTACCCATGAAGAAAACCGATAGCTTGCAGAAACTTGCGCAGATTTACATCCGAGATATCATTCGACTGCATGGAGTGCTAGTCGACAAAGTGTCAGACAGAGACCCGAGGTTTGTCTCCAGATTCTGGAAATGCTTACATGAGGAATTGGGTACCTCGCTAAGTTTCAAGACAAAGAAGACATCCAAACCGATGGCGATCCGAGCGAACAATTCAAACCCTGGAAGACATGTTGCGAGCCTGCACATTGGACTTCCAAGGAAGTTGGGATTCGCACTTACCATTGGCTGAGTTCGCCTATAATAACAGCTATCAGGCCACAATTGGGATGGCACCCTACGAAGCCTTGTATGGGCGAAAGTGTAGATCCCCACTACACTGGGAGATTGATGACCAATGGACTCCAAAAGAGAAACGAAAGTCGCCCTCGATTCCAAAGGTCGACTTAGTTCAGGAGGCCATGGAGAAGGTCAGTTGATCAAGGAACGGATCCGTGCATGCTCGGAGCGACCAAAAAGAGTTACACGGACAAGAGGAGAAAGGACTTGGAATTTGAAGCTGGAGATGAAGTATTTCTCAGACTCTTGCCACGAAAAGGATTGATCAACCCAAAGAAAGGAGGTAAATTAAGTCCGAGATATATTGGACCTTACATGATTTTGCAGAGGATCGAAAAGTTGGCCTACCGACTAGAATTACCGCACAAGAGATGCGGGGATGCACGATGTATTCCATGTATCGAGATTGAAAAAGTATCAACCGTGATCTCGAGCACATCATCACTCGTGATGCTCCTCCTCTAATGGAAAATTTATCTTACACCGAGGAACCAATCAGAATCATTTGACCAGCAGATACGTCAGTTGCATAACAAAGAGATTCCAATGGTTAAAGTTGTGTGGCAGAACCACAACCGAGACGAAGACGCAACATGGGAGATGGTAGAAGACATGAGGAATCAATACCCAGAACTATTCTGAAGAGAATTTGGGGACCAAATTCTTTTAAGGAGGGGAGAATGTGAAGCCCTCGATTTTTACTCGAACATGTACTTGTCTCACATATCGTCTTTGTACTATTTGACAATTCTACCGCGTCGATTTGACGGGTAAACATTAATGATAAATATATTTGTATTTAAATTCTTTTAATTATTACTTGTGATCGTAATCATTTATTAATTTTATTTCACATTTATGATCACTTGGTTGATCATCATTATTATTACTTGTGTATTTATTAGTCATCTTAGAAATTTAAGAGACTATTTATTTTAGAGATTTATACCTTATAGAATTAAGAATTCGATTTAGAATAAGTGATCATGAGACTTATAATTGATCAAGGAAATCACTAATTATTTTGGAGATTGATATTATTCATCTATTATCATCAATTTTGGGACAAAAAAAATATATATGAAATTACCAAAATACCCCTTAAGGGACGGCCATGATGGTATTTTAAGTGTATCTCCCAACTCTTGTACATGTACACCTTGTGTATTCATCTTGTGTATTTTTACACCATTAATACAAACCTACATCTTAGAATAATCATACAATTTCAACCACCCAATTGGTCAAACAAGACAAAATTTTAAATTCCCCCCTAAAACATAGCTTTTGGCCAATTGTCCCTAATAAAGTTGCCTAAATATTACTTTCTTCCCTAATTTCCTCAATTATTCCCTAACTCATCATCTAACCAACCAAAGCAAATTTTTTTTTTTGTCTTTCACCCCTACCATATACTTCATTTCACCAACACAAAATTTTCCTAAGTCTTGTATTTTCTCTTCTCTCTCTCTAAAAATCCTCCTACATCTCTCTACCTATTTCTTCATCTTCTTCACTAACACTTAACCAAAAACTTCAAGAATTCATCCCCCTACTCTTCAAAAATTTCGAAACTACACTCCAAAGGTAAGAAACATTTCTTATTCAATCCATTTTTGATATCACCTAACTCATCTCTTTCACCTCCTAATTAAGTTTGATTTTTGATTTTGAGGTTTACTTAGAAGACCATTGAAGATATTAAGAGAATTGTCATCTTGAAGAAAAATTGTTAAGAAATTGGACTACAAGGTAAGAAATGGAATTTTTAGTACCTTTTCTTCTTCTCTTTCTATTTTCCAAATTTTGACACTCCATTTTCATTTTTGGAGTTTTAGGGGCTAACATTGGTGGACATTAAGGGTGACCAAAACCTTACACTTGGAAGCCATTACTAGTCACATTTTACTCACTACACAAGGTAAGTGTAGTATTTTCAATTTTCTCACCATCTTCTTCTTTTCCCTAAATTTTTAACCACATTCTTCTAACTCCTATATTTTTTGATATTCCTTGACTTAGGGGCTGACCTAAGTCACTTCTTCATCGAGAGAGATTTATCCCATTTTCACCAACAAACCAATCTTTAAGGTGGGTGGAAAAATCCTTTCAACTTCTAGGTGTTTTAAATTGAAAATATGCATTTAGTATTTTGTTATTGAGCATTTGAGATATATATTATGTATTGCATGCTATTTTCTTGTATCAAGTTGGAAAATTTCTCAAGTGTTGCTCGAAAATGCTATTTATCGAAAAATAGGACATACATGTACACTTTATTGTTGTACTTGATGAATGCTTGCATGAAATGGACATGTATATTTATGACTCTTGAAATCCATGTTTTGTATGACTTATAACCTGTACAAGTCGAGCATAATTTATTAAATTTCGATTTTTGGACTTAAAATGCAAAAATAGAAAGTTGGTGGACTTAATGGCAAGAAAATAAAACTTAAGGGACCCATCTGTAATTTTTGAGTTTTGGGACTGAACGCAGGTTCAAAAATCATGTTTGGACATTTTAATAAAGTTTTAAGAGTTTTCAGATAAATAAAATCAACCCTTAAAAGCTCAAGGACTAGATTGTAAAATTTTAGAAGTTTAAGGGCTATTTTACAATTTTTGAAACTGTACCAGACCCTATTTTAAAATTTAATATTTTAACTCTTAATGGACTGTAAAGTGTATTCCAAAAATCCAAGTGCTTAGAGCTTGGAAAGTAATTTTATAAAACTTGAGGGGCCAAATTGTAAAAGATTAAAATTTAGGACCAAAATAAAATTTCCAGGACTTATGCAATCCATGCACCTGGAAATACTAATTTAACTATAACATAATGATATTTTGGACCCAAGGTTTA
Organism: Rehmannia glutinosa; assembly: GCA_016081115.2. NCBI lineage: Eukaryota > Viridiplantae > Streptophyta > Magnoliopsida > Lamiales > Orobanchaceae > Rehmannia > Rehmannia glutinosa. The sequence goes on along the minus strand of CM071936.1, from coordinate 85,051,154 downwards.
AATTTCATAACAATTGGACCCCTAAAAGCCTTAAAACCAATTATTTCAAAATGGGACAAAAATGAGATTTTCAAAAGTTAAGGGACCTATACTTGATTCCTTTAAAACCTATTTTTGTCCCAATATCCCACTGAACTTAGTGACATTTTCCAACTGGAATCACATTAAAAGCCCTTCCGGGTTGTGAGTTCCAATTATTTTAAACTTGGGGACCGAAATGACAATTATAACAAATTTGGGGCTAATGTGAGAATTTTATAAAAACTCGAGCTCAAAACTTTAAAACCTGAATCGCTGAACAATTTAGAGAATTTAGGAACTGACCTCATAATTTTTCAAGGTCGGGGCATTTATTTATTAATTTTTAAGCCTAAAAAGAATTGATTTTTACAAAACGGGGCTAATTGTAAATTTTCTTTTTACAAGGACATAACTCGAATTATTTTTATTTTAATGAAACAGCCCTGGACCCTCTGAATTTAATTATTGATTAAAATATTTTATTTTCTTAAAACCCCTTGACTTGTCGGATTGTCTTGACCGATTAATACCCGATCGCGGGGCGACTTCCTCGTCTTGCAATTTCGAATCTATAACGGGACTTATGTTCCACCTAATATTTCAAGATATCGAAGATTACTTATCCTCCCGATAATTATTTTCATCCAAATAACTCCACCAACGCCATAATTACCACTTGCGATTTTTAAAACTTTTCATAAACTGCTTCCCGAATCAATATACTCGACTGCCTGGTTGACTACCTGAACGTGTATTTAATTTCCTGCCTGAGTAAACTTGTTGTGTCGAGCTCACAGTCGGAATGGATACGTCGGGGATAGAACCGGACAGCTCGGCTAATATTCCACTCTCCGGCCCCCATCATCATAAACTCGCAAATGAGGGATGGAGTTTGTCCAAGGGAAGCGGGTCGTAGTACTTGAGGTATAATCATGATTATGACAAATTCGAGCCTTGCTAGCTCCACTGTGGATTTTGTCTTTGCCTATAGAGCGATAAGGTGACAGTCTTGGACCATCTTGCTCGGGGAGTTACAAGGAAGAACGAAGAAATCGTTGTCCCGATCCACACGATTAAGAGTTAATCGGACCCGTTTGGTTGGCGGTACAAATCCGTACGCAACCGCTACTTGTATTGCATAGGATGGCGCTACAAATCCGTGACGCAACCGCTACTTGTCTTGCTTGCATAGGATTGGCGTTACAAATCCGTGCACGCAATCCTCCCCGCTGCTTGAACCATAGTGCATGCGTGACCCGCACGAATCAAGTTCTTAAATCTGTATAAGTATATTACTTAAATATATTTATCACGACGATTGTGGACCGTGTGTGAAATCATGCATCATATCTCACGCGTTTTCATACAACTAAATTTATCGCATTAACTATATATATCGCCACACTTGCACACCCATCACCCCATCCACCGAGATTTGTCTCACCCCCTCCTTTTTTCTAACCTTAGAAGAGGACTTTGTCGAAGAAGATGAACCTGCCTTGGATTGAATCCTCGTGCTCTGCCTATTGGACTTACTTCCTATCGTTATCTATGTTGCTTCACTGTTTTCTTTTATTTTACTGTTGTTGGACTCTTTTATTTTCTTTGAAATTAAACTTGTAATTTAAGCGTAGGACCCTTTCACACTTAAGTGGCGATATGATGTGTATTTTATTTCCTAGTTCTGGACTGTAAGCTATTTGGTTGATGGGATGTATTTGTAATCGTGATGTACTTGTAGTTTTCCCCTGCTTTATACCTTGTTTCGCTTGGGATTATTGTATCGTTTCTAGAATGTTGGGTTTATTTCTATTTAAGTGATTGATCGCCGTCGCGTCGCGTTTGGTTCGTGACACTTACCCTAAAAAAAAATCCCCAATTCAAATTATAACTCAACAAAAATATTCATGGAGATGTCAACACGCTCTTAAAATTAAGTATTTATTAAATTTGTTCTTAACCTGGAAGCATTAATTAAAAGAAGGTTTTAAACAGAATCACAGCAAAGTCTAACAGAAAGGAAATAGGAAAATTGCAAGCTCCTCAAACTACTGAATAGTTATAAACTAGCATACTTCTATCAATAAAGCCAAAAAAACAAACGATAATTTCAGCCTTGGGGACACAAATTTTGGCTGAAAAATCAGCATCTACACTTTTTTTCTTTTTATCAAGTTAATTTTCAATACATGATTAGTTGAATATCACATGTACAATAATTACATGAGTAAATAGAGAAAAATAGCCATAAAGAACAGATTCATAGATCAACCTCTTTTCTAACTTAACATATAAGAAACTATTTTATCTACCCATTTTTTATGTTCTTTTACTGACCCTTACTAACATAAGCTATACCATTTTTGGTAATTTTATACGGTGAGAACTTATTTTATACCGTGATACAGTTTATTTCATAACGTGAGAGCTTATTTTATACCATGAGAGCTTATTTATACATTGAGAACTTATTTTATACAGTGATATAATTTATTTTATATCATAAAAGCTTATTTTATACAGTGTGAACTTATTTGTACCATGAGAGCTAATTTTATTCTCACGTTATGAAATAAGTCATATCACGTTATGAAATAAGCCATATAACTTTCTCACGTTATGAAATAAGTTCTTACGTTATCACGTTATGAAATAAATTTTCACGGTATGAAATAAGCTCTATCACGTTATGAAATAAGATATATCACGTTATGAAATAAGTCATATCACATTACGAAATAGGTAATGACGTTATGAAATAAGTTCTCACGGTATGAAATAAGTCATATCACGGTAGAAAATAAGTTCTCACGTTATGAAATAAGTTCTCACAGTATGAAATAAGCTATATCACGTTATGAAATAAGTTGTCACGTTATGACATAAGCTCTGACGTTATGAAATAAGACATATCACATTATGAAATAAACTCTCACAATATGAACTCTTATATTTGTCAGATTTGAAAAAATCAAAAGTAAAGATTATTTTGGGAATTACGAGTAGAAAATAAGTACTTTTAAAAAGATGAGTAGAAAAGAAGTTTCACTGTCCATTGTGGGTATTTTAAAAATTCTCCCTAATAACATTGTAATGTACGAGATCTTGCATTGGATATATATGATCAAGTCACGTGTTTCATCTTCTTTGAGTTTGGCACTAATTTTCTAAGTTGTTGAGCATCTTCTTTGTTTGCCATTCTCATGCTCCGCCTTTCTTCTTTCTGAATATCATCAAAACAAGCCTGATCCATTCTTACATCCTCTTTAACATCATCACGATTTGGTCGGATCATATCCAAACAATCTCTGATCATAATGCTAATAGCCTCATTAATCTCTTCTTTCTGATCATTCACTTTATCACGACGCTTCTCCAATTTTCTTTTCTGACCTGTGCTCTTTTCCTTACTCGAATCCATAAACATCCTCCGCGTTTCCAGGGGTTTGACCTCCCTGGATTCTCGAACTCGTCATCTGATCAACAGCCCTGGAACACTTATTGGCTTTATTTCCAGGGCCTGGAATGTTCTCACAATGATCTGATGTTAAAAACGAATAATCTCGTGTTTCTCTCAGCCACTCCACTTTCTCCCCTTCTATCCAATGACATCGTTTTTACCGTTTCCGCAGATTTCTTCTGATATCTGCCATTCTTGAAACTTCTTTCATGTTCTTTTATTGCAGATTTATCTAACCATGACTTTTTTCAAGACCCATCTTCTTAATTCTCAAACAAAACTAAAATCAAGATTGCACTAGTTTGAATGAAAATCTCAAACGATTTATTATTATTGCCGGAAATAAAGATCGAAGGTTGATTAATGAAAGGATTGATTTCTGAAAATAATGAATAAAGATGTTTAATGAGGTCAATGCGTAAGCAGAGAAGTAATATTTATACTTGTATACGAGAAATTCTATTTGTTCCAGGAATAGTACTCTTGTAATCCGTTCTAATACTTTTGTTTGGAATCCTTAATTAATTAAAAACATTTTTAAAAATAATAATAATTAAAAACAACAGACTATCTTATAATATCTTATAATTATAAAAGATAAGGGATTTCAAAGTAACTTAAATATATGTTCAACCTTTTCTCAAAAAAAAAAAAAAAAAAATTATGTACAACCTTTCAAAAAAATTCAGAAAATTGCGTAAATCTTCCTAAATATTTTATATCAACCGCAATTACATTTTGCCCCATTAGTTGATTTCCTAGATGTCAGTCAAAAATTCTAATAAGAACTTTACTTCACTGCAAGCCTTATTGTTTCCCTAAATGGATGTGTTACTGTAACACAAATTTTTATTGTATGAAAATTAACAAAAAAAATATACAAATTGAATATTATTCAAATCAAATAAAATATATGGATTACAACTTGAATTTATTTTTCTTGAATTGAGAGAATTTTTTTCCTCGGATTTCTTTTCTAGAACTTGTGATTTAAATCTTTTTAAATGACCTTTATTTATACTTGTATATAGGAAAGGGGTTCTAAGACAAATCATATGGTGAAGTACCTTGATTTGATAGATCATTCAGGATTTAATATTATTTCTTCAATCACAAGATGTGATAATTATTAAAATAAATAATTATTTTTCCATAATTTATCAAAATAAATCTTAATCTCTAAGAATCTGACATGTAATAATCTTTAATTGGCCAGTAAATTATATGTTAAAGTATTAATTAATTAGCTATTTGATAGGTGTGAGTTTTTCATGTATTTTAGGGCTTATTTATGGCTATAATTATTTATAAACATGCAATAACTCATATGAAATGGTATATATTCGCTATTTGTAGAAAAGGTATTACGTTTTGCGTGTTTTGTAGGAATTTAACGATAGTTGGAGTGATTTTGTGACAAATACGATCATTGTGACCTATAATCATCAAGAATCGAGCGATTACACCCAATTGGAAGCCAACTATATTAAGTCTAGAGTCATAATAATGAGTCGTGTGTCAAAAGAAGCATGGATGAGCAAACAACGAGAGGATTAATCTCAAGAAACGTCCAAATGCGTCTGGAATTTCCAGCACTGGCAGGGTTTAGTATTTTGATCATAACACTCTCTACAAAATTGATATTGAGCTTATTCAAGTGGCTATGGAAAGCTAAGAGAGAGGGCTACAACTCTTATGAAGACCCCAGAAGCACATTCAGAAGTTTGGTACGCGCACGACCCATGCGTGGGACGCATGACCCGTGCGTGCCTGAAGACTTTCAACAATTCTTACGGCATCAAGCACGGATAACCCGTGCGTCAAGCACGGGTAATCCGTGCGTGGGTTGCTGAAAATTGATTTCTTACGGCCTGGCGCACGGCCCGTGCATCTGTGCTAGAATGCCCAAAAATGACAGCACATTGACCTAGGCTTCTAAAAGGGTATAAATACCACTTTTTGGGGCTCACACAAGAGGAGGAAAGGTTGGGAATACACCCAAGAACACAAGAAATACATCAACTTCATCAAGGAAGAATCAAGGGAAGAATCGGGTCGAATTAGAGCTCGAGGATTGGAGATTAATCGAGACATTATTCATTTCCCTAAGTTTTCTCATTCTTTGTGTCTTAATCTTTCATTTTAGCTTGTCATGAACAAGAACAATTTGTCTATGAGTTGTTTATTTATAATGAGTAGTTAAACATCTTGTGATTTTTAGGTTTTGGAAGTATTTTAATTGAACTCTTGTTGAAAGTTGAAGTTATTGTCTTGAAGCCTATTTGAGTACTTTGTGCTTATTCTTGTTTTATCATTTGGTCAATGATTTAGCATGTTTGATATATTGATTCATAATTCGAGAGATGAGTTTCAATATTAGATCTTGAGTACTCGACATGAATATTTGCATGAATCAAGAGGTTTGTAGATATTTGTGAGGATATTTGATCTTTGGTGCATTTGGAATTTGTATATCGATTGTTGAGTAGAGATGCTAGCATAGATATTTCAATCTACATTTTATATACATCTCGAGAGGGGGGATAAAACATATGCGTGATCGTCTTATAGGTATATTGATAATAACTTTGGCTTGGATTAATTTGGACAACAAGAGGAATATTAATTGAAACCATAACCTGGGAATCTATTTCATTCCCTTGATAATTCCATTATTATTTTCATCTAGTGTTTTTGTGGTTATTCTTATCTTTACCTCCACAACAATCATCCAACTACGATCGTCTAAATAAAAATGAAACTATCTTGGTTCAATACTTAGCGCACTAATTTATTAGTCTCCGTGGATACGACCTTGCTTACCCTATTCTATAAACTACACCGTACACTTGCGGTGAAGCTAAAAATAAGGCGAACACTATTTAAATTAGAAAATTTATTTGATTTAATTTCTCAAATATAAATAGAATTAAAATAGAAAATATATGTATAGAATTGCACATGTGTCACTATTTTATTGGTGCAAATTTAATTTGTCTACAAATACCCACTTGAGACTTGTTCTCGGACGATGTGTCTGTTGGAAATTAAATTGATTTTGGGATTAAACTTGATTTTAGGCTTGAAGAATGTTTCTTAGTTAAAAGGTAGCATAAGAGTCTAAACTCATGAAGCCCAAGTTCTAGAATTTCTGTAGAAATATCTTAAGAAAATATCTTAGATATTATTTAAAGAAAGTTTGTACAAACTTCTAGTAAGCTAGATATTTTGTAGGATAATTTTAGTTGATGAATTATAGTCATCAGATTAAATAAATCATAGTCACTAGTTAAAATATTTTGTAGGATAAGAAGTGCGTTAATATAAATACGAGATGTCAATAGAATGGAAAATTCGGATTTGATGAGAGGATTTCAGATGACTCCAAATAATATGAAAGAAAACAGAAATAAGCCATGGAAAAATTTCTATTATTATTAATCTGAGAAAATATCAGCTAGAAATTACATCTCAATATGTTGCTCAGATATTTATACACCATCCTGAGATAACTGCTAAAATGTAATATAAATATAAGAAGTGTATTTGATGTGTACCATAAATGCTAAAGGACTAATGTTGGACAACTAATAAGAACTAATAAGAGCTAACGGGACGTTGAGAGAGGAAGCCCAACAAATATTAATCCAGTACCAAAATATCCAAATGAAACTTAATATCCAATAGTAGAAGTCACTTTGGAAGGAAGAACAAAACCGGTTTTAAACTAATTGTGAACCTAAGTGACAATCGATATCCAAATGCTTCGTACGTTCACAAAAAAAGGGTTGACAACAATATGAAGTGCGGCCTGATTATCACACCGTAAAGGAATGGTAGTGTGGGAAAAGCAATGTGAAAATCATTGGCCAAGTAAGAGAGCCATTGAAGTTCACAAATGGTGGAGCTTAGAGCACGATATTCGCCCTCCGCCGAGGAACGAGAAACATTCGATTGCTTCTTCGTCTTCCAAGAAATCAAATACTCTCCAAGAAAACACAATATTCGTGTATCACGACAAGCACTCCATATCCGAGTAAGCTGTGAGAGATAAAGTAAGTGTGGAGGTACAAAACAGGCCAAGTGAAGGATAACCTTTGACATAACACAGCAAATGTGTGGCAGCTGTTCGGTTCGCTATACCTTACGGAGTTCGCACAGCGGAAATTTAAAAATTTTACTCTAATTAAAACAAGGCATTCATCACAATAAATGCTAATCCCGTAGGTTCACGTAGCGATTGTAACGATCGGCATTTTCGTTATCATGCGAGAAAATAAATTTTGATTCGTAAATGATAAAAGAAAATTACCCTCGTAGAGTCTTCTCCTTTAGCGGAGATTGAGAGGGAGCCAATTCCTGGATAAGTGGAAATCACCTAAACTCCAAATGCTCGCCAATAGGGATTCAAGCGTCTCCCCTCCAATCGAGTCAACCTTTTGATTGTAGACACTGGAATAAATCTTTCGCTAGTAAAATCTATTATGTTCTTCAAAATGATAATTGGAATAGAACTCTTAATCTCACAATCAACTAGTGGTAGGAGATTAATTGTTATAGAAGATAAGTGCTTTGCAAAAAGAAGATGAAAATCAAAAGAACATTTTCAATGTTTTTCTTTCTAAAAAAAACACGGCAAATCATATGTAGTCTATTCCTGTGTGTTGTCTTTTTTTTTCTTGTAAAAAGATAAAACTCCTTTTATTAACTCCAAGAATTTAAACTACCCACTAAGACCACTACTTAATGCCTTGGAAGATATTAAACAAAATGTAACTGTCGTGTACATGGCAAGATAACCATTATCCCATTTTCTTTTTCTTCTCTTAAGAATATATATATCACATATATATATACATATATAAATTTTATTTATTTATTTATCTTCAATAATCTAGTGGGCCTCTACAACTAGGCCTACTAGATTATATATGGGCTTGGATTTCAAAGTCTAACTTATTAATTAATTCTCAAAGCCCAAATTAATCAATCTAATTGACTAATTAATATATTCTATTCCTTTTGTTGGGCCTTCTAATCAAATTAGATTTAATTAGATAATCAAATTATTTAATTAAATATTTAATTCAACAATTGAATTAAATTAAAACTCGGATTAATTAATCTATATTAATTAATTGCATTCAACTATTGAATTTATCAATTTTGAAATGTCAACAATCAAAATTATGTGTGACCCTTTTAGGTTCACAACTAATACTAGTTGCAGGCTTACAACTTTTGTAACTTTCAAATAAAATAGTTTATTCTACTAATTAATCATATTAATTAATATACTTGAAATTAACTCTTTAATCTCAAGAACCTACAAATCATGGTAACATCTAGCAAGTGGCATGATTACCTAGTATTAGGTGAAATAGCGAGTAAACCTATTTCAATTGCAATTGCATACATGTACAATCCTTTCGACAACTAATTTCCCGATTAAATCTTGGGTATGGATTTATCGAAACCCAATTGATTTAATAACTGTAATTCCATTTCAAGTTCTAGTGATTCTTTTATGAATCAAATTTATCGTGCCTTGGCCAAGGTCTTTGAATCACAAACTACGAAAATACAGGAGATTTCATTGTCAAAAGACAAGTGTCAAATTCTATGTCGGCCACAGACAAGCCTCCGTGTACATCAGTGCAATACCCAAAATACTCCTTTGTGATTGTCAAGCAATCAAAAGTAAATCAAGGTATTGCAGGATAGACACAAGGCTAATGTCGTGCCTCAAGTACGAGGATTAATCATGTACTATTGCAATATGAAAATTCTTATTCGACAAACAAAGTTTCCATATAAGAATTTCCACTTGGTCATGTTCAGTGAACTTGTTCGCCAACAAGCACCCGCATATATGCATTTGCGTCTCAACGCTAATGTTAATAGAATGTAACATTCTCGTCTCACGAGCATGCATCATATACACAAGTCTTACAGGGTTATTCAATGTCCTATCTTGAAAAACCCATTAACTTGGAACTAGCTTAAGATCAAAGCCTTAGAGGCATATTCCATGATCGTCATCAAATGCGCAACCATACCCCATAACTTAAAATGATCTAAGGACTTTACCAATTAAATAATAAATGCAAAACATAAGATAAAGAAGAACACCTTTGTATTAATATAATTCCCAATAAAATTATTTTTACAAGTAGGATAAATCCAATTCTAATTGGAGTGCATGGCACCCTACTCTAACAATCTCTCACTTGCCCTAGCTCCAATTGCCCATGTATTTTAGGCCCATCTTCTCGAGATGTCCATCAAATACCTTTTGTGATAAGGGCTTAGTCAGTGAGTCTGCTACATTTTCTGCCGAAGTGACTCGATCCACAACAACGTCGCCCCTACCAATGATCTCTCTGATCAGGTGGTATCGCCTCATTATGTGCTTGGATCTTTTATGAGATCTTGGCTCTTTTGCTTGCGCTATAGCCCCGTTGTTGTCACAATAAATCATTATTGGATCAACTACGGATGGAACAACACCCAACCCTTGGACGAAATTTTGTATCCAAACAGACTCTTTTGTTGCATCTGATGCAGCTATATATTCAGCCTCAGTGGTAGAGTCTGCGGTCGTTTCTTGTTTAGAACTCTTCCAACTAACCGCTCCTCCATTCAAGGTGAATATATATCCAGACATTGACTTTGAATTGTCTATATCAGACTGAAAACTAGAGTCAGTGAATCCCTCTAGTTCCAATTCTCCATTTCCATATATTAAAAAGATATCCTTAGTCCTTCTCAAGTATTTAAGGATCATCTTGACGGTCTTCCAGTGATCATTCCCTGGATTAGATTGATATCTGCTCGTGACACTCAGAGCATGTGCGACATCAGGCCTAATACATAACATTGCATACATTATGATCCCAATATTGGATGCATAAGGTATGAGAGACATTCTTTCTCTTTCTTCAGGTGTCTTGGGAGACATAGCCTTAGAAAGTGAAACGCCATGACTCATTGGCAGGTATCCTCGCTTGGATTCCTCCATGCTAAACCTTTTTAGTACTTTGTCTATGTACATTGACTGGGATAGTCCGATCATTCTTCGATATCTATCTTTATAGATCTTTATCCCTAAGATATAGGATGCTTCTCCCAAGTCCTTCATGGAGAACTGTTTAGACAACCAAGTCCTCGTTGATTGCAACATGCCTACATCATTCCCAATTAGTAGAATGTCATCAACATAGAGCACAACAAATGCAACTGCACTCCAACTAACTTTTTTGTAGACACATGGTCAAAGATGCATATATTGCTAGGCTCTAGTCGGGCGGCAGCCGGGCGCCTAGAAACACCAAGTTTTTCTCTTTTGTTTTTCATTTTTTTGTATTTTGGCCGATTTTTTCCAATTTTTGGCCAATTGTTTCCAATTAGACCACCTAGGCTGATTTTTTCCCGATTTTTCCTAATTTTTTGGCTGCCTAGGCATCCACCTAGGCCGATTTTTGCCCGGACTGATTTTTTTCGCCAATTTTGGGAAAATCGGATCGGCCTAGGGGCGCCTAGCGCCTAGACGGCCGCATAGGCCGATTTTTACAACACTGCACATGGTTCATCCGGGTTCTTGTGAAAATCAAACGTTTTGATCGTTTCATCAAATCGGATGTTCCAACTCCTCGAAGCTTGTTTGAGTCCATAAATGGATCTCTAGAATTTGCAAACCTTTTGCTCACTCCTACTGGATATGAAGCCCTCTGGCTGCTTCATGTAGATTTCTTCCTTAATGTTTCCATTAAGAAAAGCAGTCTTCACATCCATTTGCCATATCTCATAATCATAATATGCTCATATGGCTAATAGCATCCGAATGGATTTAAGCATCACTACTGGTGAAAAAGTTTCCTCATATTCAATTCCTTGCTTCTGAGTATAACCTTTTGCAACCAAACGTGCTTTGTAGGTCGCTACCTCTCCATCTACTCCAAGCTTCCGCTTGTAGACCCATTTGTAGGGATGGCAATGGGGCGGGTTAAGACTGTTCCGCATCAAACCCCCATGTCATGTCTAAACCCTAAAACGGGTCTTGGGTCTAAAACTACAAAACCCGGCCGGGTTCGGGGCGGGTCCAGGGTCCAATAAGACCCGCCCCAGACCCGCCCCGCTATTTAATTTTTATTATATTTTTAATATATATCTAGATATTTTTGTATTATTTACTTTTAGATTTGATTATTGTATTGATTTCGAACTACTAATAAAAGAAATTTATAAATATTTATGGAGTAAAGTTTGCAATATATGTGTTTAAGACTTCCAGTGCTTCAGGAAGACATTCACCTAATAATCCTCACAATCATACGTAAATACCTAACTGATTATTATGGTAATTTGATTGGTCCATACACACATTAAGCATTATTTATGAACTCAATTACACAAATTTTGCAATTTTGTAGGTAATAATAAGTCTATTTTTTTAATACCTATTATTGTTTTTGAAAATTTTGCCACAAATACTAAAAAAAATAAACTATTGCAATTAAAAAAATATATTGGCGGGTCTAGCGGGTTTTGAGGTGGGGTGGGGTGGGGCGGGTCTTGAGGCGGGGCGGGGCGGGTCCCGAGTCTTAGTTTTCCTTGGCGGGGCGGGTCCCAGGTTTGCCCAAACCCGCCCCGTTGCCATCCCTACCCATTTGCAACCAATGGGAACAATTCCATGTGGTCGGTCCACCAAGGTCCATACCTTGTTGGAGTACATAGAATTCATTTCGGATTGTATTGCTTCTTGCCATTTCTTTGAGTCAATGTCTAACATTGCCTCTCCATAGCTTCTTGGATCATTATCCTAAAGGAGACCCTCTTCTTTGTTTTCTAACAAAAGGTTCAGCCTCTCGGTGCCCTTGAAACCCTTATGGATTTCAAGAGGTTGTGCTTCGGATGGTCCACCAAATGTTATCTCTTTGCAACATCCGGGAAATTCTGTGGTTCTTGAATTTCTTCAAGTTCTACTACTCCAACCTTCCTTTCAGAAATAAATTCATCTTCAAGGAAAGTAGCATTCCTCGAAACAAACACCTTTTGTTCCGAAGGATCGTAGAAATAATACCCTATAGACTGTCTTGGATATCCCACGAATTTACATAAGATAGATCTCATATCTAACTTATCTCTCATTTGCTGTTTCACATAAGCAGCACACCCCCCATACTTTGAGGTATTTGTAGGAGGGTGTCTTGCCACACCACATTTCGTATGGTGTATTGGGCACGGTTTTAGATGGTGCCCTATTCAATAGGTATGCCTCCGTCTCTAAGGCATAGCCCCAAAATGAAAGAGGTAAAGTAGTGAAACTCATCATTGACTGAACCATATCTAACAATGTTCGATTCCTACGCTCTGAAACTCGGTTGAATTGTGGAGTACCAGGAGGAGTCCACTGTGAAAGAATCTCATTCTCTTTTAAATAATCAAGAAACTCATTGTTCAAGTATTTGCCTCCTCGATCTGATCGAAGAGTTTTAATACTACGACCAGTTTGTTTCTCCACCTCATATCTAAACTCTTTGAACTTTTCAAAAGCTTCAGATTTGATCCTCATAGGGTAAAACATAACCATACCTAGAATAATTGTCGGTAAAAGTTATGAAGTAGTGATAGTTCCCTCGTGCACTAATGCTTAGTGGTCCACAAACATCTGTATGGATCAAATCCAACAGATTTTTGGCTCGCTCCACTTGTCCAACAAATGGTGATTTAGTCATTTTTCCTTTAAGACATGATTCACATGTTGGCAATTTTGGCTCTCCCATAAGGTCGAGTTTTTCCGCCAACTTGTGTATCCTCTTTTCAAAAATATGACCTAATCTAGCATGCCAAAGAGTGAAAGAACTATGATTATCTAATTTTCTTTTATTTTGTTGAATTATGAGTATGGGATTATGGGGAGCAATTGTGTACAAACAATTCAGCAAATAACCGGAATATATAAATGTAGAATCTTTGAAAATGGAACAACTTCCATTCTCAATAACAAATTTAAAACCTTCTCTGTCCAAAACAGGAACAGAGATAATGTTTCTAATAATATTAGGAACATAAAGACAATTGTTCAAACACAAATCGAAACCATTCTTTAAAGCTAGATAAACAGTCCACCTATAGCTAATGCAAAGAACTCTTGCTCCATTCCCCATCCTAAGGACCGTCTCCTCTCTATCAAGTTTCCTCGCTTCTTGTCATTATCTCCGCAAATCATTGCAAATGTGTGAGCCACAACCGATCCAGACCCAAGAAGCATCATAAACGATAAGTTAACTTCAACAAAATATATACCTGAACGTTTCGAGTTATAAAGGTACTCCTTGGAATTCCTCTTCCAGTGCCCCATTTTGCCGCAGTTATGGTATTTGTCATTGGCTTGAGAATTAACTTTTTTCTTGCCATTGTCATGTGCCTTCTTGTTGGGCTTAGAGGAACCCTTTCCTTTCTATTTTCTTTTCTTAGACTTTATGCAGCCTTTGATCCGGAAGTGGATCCAACAAGCAAGACAGGCTTATCATTTTTGATAGTAGATTCAGTCGTCTTTAACATGTTCACCAATTCAGGGAGACTAGTCTCCATTGAGTGCATGTTAAAGTTGACAACAAATGTGTCAAATGAGGGAGGCAGAGATTGCAGCAAAAGGTCCACATAGAGTTCATTGTACATAACGAATCCCAAGGACGAGAGCCTTTAAATGAGAGCTATCATCTTCAACCCATGGTCTTGGATTGAAGAGCCCTCAGACATACGACATCTAAAAAGGTCTTTCAATATCTGATATCTCATTTGCCTGGTTCTTTCACCATACAACTCTTGTAGGTGAATGAGGATCTCAGCAGCATGATCTACACCCTCATTCTGCCTCTGCAGCTCATTTGACATTGATGCTAACATATAGCACCGAGCCTGAAGATTGTCATATATATGATGGAGATATTCTCCATAGGCATTTGATGTCTTATCCCCAGGAGGTGGATGAGGCACTTTGTCAAGTACATAAGACCTCTTCTCCAACTGAAGGATAATTTTTAGATTTCTCAACCAATCGACAAAATTTGGGCCAGTTAATTTGTTTTGCTCAAGTATGGATGCAAGTGGATTTTTTGCCATTTTAGTAAAGATATCTACAAAAATAAACGAAGCAAAAAATGAGTAAACTATGGAAAAAATATTAATTCAATATAAGATCTTCAATATTAAATGTCTCCCGGTATTTTATTCAAATTTTATTAACCCCATAATAAAATTCGGAAAATCTAATTTTCTTAATGGGCTTGAAGCCCAACAGAAATATTTCATGCCCCAATTTTATGAGACCATGAGATATTTCCATTGGTAGCCAACTCTTTGACAATTGTATCATTTATACAACCCTCAAGATTATTCTGCCTCGTTTTTCCCATATACCCCAATTTTATGAGCCTATATGGTATTAAGCGTCAAACGTAACCCATCAAACCTTTGTGTAAATGGAGCATAAAAATATCCCACGACTCGTAGCCAACATAAAGACGAGTCCATCCCACAAGCATCTCAATGTTTGGTAGGGATCACAGCTTTCCAGCACAAGGCCACTCCACGACTCATGGCAAATGACCAAGTGTGGTAGCATCGTCATGTCGTCTACCTTTGATGGAATGCATGGAACGATATGTCCAACATAGCTTGTCCATTTTGTTTGATATGGAATTAATTAAAATTAAATTCCTTATTAACTTTCAAAAACTTGGGGTTTTCTTTTCAAGACCTCATCAACCTAATTACTAGGTGGATTTTTATTTAACGCAATTCATCAAATGAGCGCAAGGAAAAAACATTAAATAAATCTAACATGAATCCTATGCAAAAAGCGGTGGGATGATCATGGCTAGCTTATGCGACCCATTTGAGCCAAAAATGGGTCTGTGGTCAATCTAAGGGACAAAATAAATAGAACTATTTCTATTATATTTTATTAATGTACCCATACACGCATGAGCCTTGAGTCTCCTATTCTATTACATTTGTAAAATTCTACCCACACAGGCGTGGGCCTTTAGCATCGAACGTCCTCTAATTACCAAGATTGCAGAAATCGCTAGGCGCTCGTTAGGCGGTGGACGAGCGCCTAGCGCTTAGGGCGCCTAGGCGGGCGCCTAGAAATATCATTATTTTTCTCTTTTTTTTATTTTTTTTTTAATTTTTACTATTTTTTGGCCGATTTTGTTCCGCCTAGGCCCGATTTTTCTGACCGCCTAGGCGGGCGCCTAGCCCGATTTTTCGCCTGACCGATTTTTTCCGGTGATTTTTGTAAAATCGGATCGGCCTAGGGGCGCCTAGGCCGATTTTTACAACACTGCTAATTACAATAAATGGAAAACCTCAACACCTAGTCTACTCTCCCTGCAAAAAATTAAAGAACTTACAAAAATAGAATAAGATGCTAGCAGGCCCCAAAAACCCAAAAATTAAACACATCCAATCACACTGGTCATAGGCTCATGATCATCCCTAAATAAATCATGCTAAAACATCCATCACATGAATTTAAAATATTTAAATTTACCAATTTTGTGTGTTGATTTAATATTGGAATAAATCTAAGAAAATAACAATAACATAATGACAGAAATTCATTGAAACTTACGAGAGATGAAAACTATTTTACTCTCAATTTTCAACAGAATCTCATGTTCTATGTGACCAAAAAATCTACTGCAATTTTGGAAGGGAAAACAATTTCGTACAAAAATTTCACATCGATCGGAAACAAAGAAGAAATTCTTTGTGCCAAGAATTTCGGTGCACAGGTCTTACAGTTGCCTCTAGCAAATTTGAAAAGCCCACTTTCCTTGATTTTTAATGTAAAAGAATCTTAAAGTTCTAAGAAACAACCAACCATAAATACAACATGTTGTATTATGGAATCTTTAAAAACAGTTTTCATTTACCAAAATTAAAACAAAATTTAAAGATAGTGAATCAATATACGTAAGAGAAAATTAATAAATTATTTCTCCCCATATCAAAGACAGTGAATTCCTATTCATAATAGAATTCACCGTTTGCAGACCATCATATTCTAAATATGATTATTTTCAAAATTTATCCCAATTATTAAACCACATAAAATACTTTCATCATACACAAAAATAATTATTAAAACATATTTTAATAATTAAAGCATGCTTATCAAATAAACATCAAACGAATCAAAATCTGATAATGAAAATGCAAACCGTGGCTTTGATACCGCTGTTGGGTTCGCTATACCTTAAGGGGTTCGCACAGCGGAAATTTAAAGTTTTAAATCAAATTAAAACAAGACATTCATCAAAATAAACGCTAATCCCGTAGGTTCACGTAGCGATTGTAATGATCGACATTTTCGTTATCATGCGAGAAAACAAATTTTGATTCGCAAATGATAAAAGGAAATTACCCTCGTCGAGTCTTCTCCTTTAGCAAAGATTGAGAGGGAATCAATTCCCGGATATGTGGCAATCACCTAAACTCCAAATGTTCGCCAATAGGGATTCAAACATCTCCCCTCCAATCGAGTCCGTCTTTTGATTGTAGACACCGGAATAAATGTATTTGCTTCTCAACGCTAATGTATTTTCAGTGAACTTGTTCGCCAACAAGCACCCGCATATATGCATTTGCGTCTCAACCTTAATGTGAATGGAATGTAACATTCTCGTCTCACGAGCATGCATCATATACACAAGTCTTACGGGGTTATTCCATGTCCTATCTTGAAAAACCCATTGACTTAGAACTAGTTTAAGATCAAAGCCTTAGAGGCATATTCCATGATCGGCATCAAATGCGCAACCATACCCCATAACTTAAAATGATCTAAGGACTTTATCTATGAGCAATTAAATAATAAATGCAAAACGTAAGATAAAGAAAAACCCCATTATATAATATAATTCCCAATAAAATTGTTTTTACAAGTAGGACAAATCCAATTCTAATTGGAGCGCAGGGCGCCCTACTCTAACAGCAGCATCCAATTGGATGTGTAAGGATCATTAACAAACTGTGATAATTGCTGGACACAGTAGGTAATATCCGCCCGTGTCCAGTTAAAATAGAGAAGGCGCCCAACAAGATGTCTATATTGTTCAGGATTAGGGAGAGGCTTCCCAGTTTTCCCTGTCCATTTCAGCCCTTGAGGAAAAGGGACTGGAGTTGGTCTCCACTGTAGCACCACTGTGTCCTTAAAGATATCCACAATATACTTGCGTTGATTCAAGTAATTACCAGTCGAACCCCGAGCTATCTCAACAGCAAGAAAACATTTAGTTTCCCCAAGATCCTTAATGGTGAACAACCCATGTAGATAAGCCTTGAGGGATGCAATATCAGAAGAATGAGAACCTATGATCAACACATCAAACATAAATGACGAATGCAAGAAAAGAATCTGACCCTTCTTAGTGAATAAACAATGATCAGAGGCTGACTGCACCATCCCAAAGGCAAGAAGTTGTTTACATAACTCCATATTCCATTGGCGATAGGCCTGTTTTAGGCCATATAAGCTGCATTTTAGGTGACAAACTTAACCAGGAGAGGCCTTAATATACCTCTTAAGGTGTAGCTTATAGACATTCTCTTGCAAAACCTATGCAAGAAACCATTATTGATGTCAAATTATTGTAAATCTCATCCCCTCATTGTGGCAATTGCCACAAATAATTAATCAACTTTGCAATAGGAGAAAACCTATTATCGTAGTCTAAACCATACATTTGATAGTACCCATTGGCTACTTGTAACGCCCACCCCCTTAATACTGCTAGAAAATATATAAATAGTACATCTCGACCACAAACTCTATTTAAAACGTGTAATTTTTTTTATCCCTGTGACATTTTAACAACAAACAAGTAAAATCATTTTAATTATAAGATTAGGACAAGCCATGTCCACAAACAAAAGAGGTGACCAACCCTGTTACACAACAGACATCCACGTGTCAAACACAACCCACATCACCCAGCTATTTACATGTACATATTTACATCAGAGTTTTCAAAAGAGAGTACAACCCAAAACCAAAATATAATACAAGACCAAAAAAGGAAAAAGACCCATCAACGTAACCCAACAGGTCGTCATCCATGTACAATGTCCTCAATAACCTGTAGAAGCTCCAGCCGCCTGACCAGTAAACTCATGAAATCCAGCATCACCAAACTCACCTACAATGCATGAACTACGTGAGCTAATGCCCAGTAAGCGAAAATCATGCATGTTGAAAGAATAATGTACTACAAATGCAATGCATTCCAAAATGTTTTACCAGAAGTGCACAAAATGAGTTTGAAATAATTTATTCGGAATCATTTTCCTTTATTGGGCCCTTGACCCATCTGCTATGCACCGGAAATAACTCAACATAGTATTAATGATCAAGTTGTCCAGTCTGTATGTCTCACATACCCGAAGTAATGTCTCACATGGCACTTGACATCTATAATCAATTAGCCCCGTCCGAATGTCTCACATACCCGAAGTGATGTCTCACATGGCACTGGGCATTAATAATCAATGAGCCTCGTCCGAATGTCTCACATACCCGAAGTGATGTCTCACATGGCACGAGCTCAATATATCATATAAGCATGACCTCATGCCTCGGTGCACTAGTAGTGGCCAACCAAAACCTTTTCTTTTATACAAAGTCATGTCGTGCATGCCTCATCTCAACAATGCTCACATATTTGCATGCACGTGCAATTACCAATGAATGACATGCTCAATGAAGCAATAATCATCACACTCCAATATCCACCAAGCAACATATGAACATCAAGGTTTCCATAATGCATCCATCAAGATACAAAAATCACATTTAGTATTAATAAGACATGAAATACTATGTTCATGTATTGTAGTTGCAGATGGATTTTCACTTACCTTTCACCCTTGAATATTCTATTGAAAGTTAGCTAATTGTCTTCCTTTCCTAACCTTAGATGTAAAATAACCTGTAAAAATAGAGAATATTAAACACGTTCACCATGTTGAATATTTTAAAAGACCCTAAATATTATAATTAATTAATTAGTAATTAAACATACGGATATACAATTCAGACTTTATTAAAACTCCCAAATACATCAATATATCATTCCAAGTATATTCTGACATCCTATAGTCATCAAAGATACATCCTTCCAACTATTTTTCATTAGATTTGCATATAGTTCATAACGTAATTAATGATATACCCAAGTTCTAGTATATAGTTGTAATCTGAAATATATGAATATGATATGCTTATAAATATAACTATATATAAATATATATGCATATTCATTTTTTTATATTATATTTCATTTTCTTTTCTTTTATAATCTTAGACTATAAATAAGATTTAATGGTTAATAAAATGAGTTAAGAAACCAAAGCTTTTTATTCTTCATATTTTTACAAGAACCCAGCCACTAAGTTAATTAGACAATTGAACCTAAATTAACCAATATGCTATTGAAAAATAGATAGTTATTTCCTCCTTATATTTAGGTATAAGTCAACCTGTAAAAATATAAACTATTAAGTTCTACTTTTAAATGATCAATTTAGTATTCCAAATTTGATAAAATACCCAAAATCTCAAGCTTGACTAGTTAATACTAAGCCTTAAACATACAGTAAAATTCATAACCACCACAATTTTAATATTAAATATATACTCGCATCATCCAATTCTATTATCTAATTACCATGTATAACATTTTTCTAGGTTCAGGTGTTTCATTTATTTATATTATATTTATTTTGTTTCCCAAATCTTTAAGTACCCTGAAGAATTAATGATTCAAGAGTCTAAACTATTCTACTCCAAATACATACATGAATGAATTAGACTATGTAATTTATTAATCTGACAATGATAAACTATTAAATTAACTGTTCTTAACAATAGTCATTAGCAATCCTAATCTCCTATTCTTAACTGATGTACTAACCCAATATAACCCAGACTGTCAATTTTCAAATATGTAATTAGAATGAACAAATATATGGTAACATAAATAATACCTCATCACTTGTTCTTTTCAAAAATTCAAGATTTTGAATCCCCGAACCTTCGGCAGCGCGCAGCTATGGCGTGAGGGAGGTGTGACTTTAAAGATAATGATAGGAGAGATATACATACTAAATAGTGGAATTAAGGCGGTGACTAATTTCTTTAGTTCACTTATCCAATACAACCAGGTGTAAGTTAATATATTATGTAATAATATAAAAGCTACATGTGCACTACCTATATATAACATATGAATTAATAAAGTTAAAGTAGTTTATGTTAGCCTCATGTATATTACATATATATGTATATAAATATATTCCCACATATGATTAGGATATGATATATTTATAAAAATACTTTATCTTATTATTATCACTATTGTATAATTACTATTATTTTAATAAAACTATTATTTTCAGATAATATATCTTATTATCGTGTTCTCGATCGTACATTACATTAATCCGTTCAATCAATATGTTCGCATTTTAGGTTTCCCGATACACATATTTTTGCCACCTTTCATCCCTAAATTTACCACGTGCAACCTTGTAACTCTTTGAAGCTATCACATGCAATTTAATAGCTAGCTTCTAATAGTTCGACAACTAAATACTATAAGCGAGTTCAAAAATATAGAACTAGTCATGCCGTATAAAATAATCAGATTATGTCGATAGCACATAACAAACATGTAATGCATGAACGATATTAGCCACTGAGAAGTGTGAGGCTCGGGTATTACACTACTAGCCTAGCCTTGTACCCCTCAACGGTGCCATCCAAATTTATCTTCACCTTAAAAACCAATTTACTTCCTATCGCCTTTTTTCTAGGCGGCAAGGATGTCAATTCCCAAGTGTTATTACTCTCTAGAGCATCATCTCCTTATTCATTGATTCCACCCAAGAGGGATCTTTATAAGCTTGAGCATAGTTGTGTAACTCCTGCACATGATTAAGATTGACATATGTGCTACTAAGATGGGGAGAAACTAAAAATGGAAAGGTAGGAACAGGATGTTTATCACCTGAAAAGGAGACAGAAGACTACGACGATGTGTTGTTGGCTAGCAAGGGAGCAATATAGCAGTTGATGATAAAATCTTGCATCCGCACAGAAGGATGTCTGACTCTTGAACTCCTTATCAAAGGGGATCAGTGGCACCAGGGTTTTATAAGACCGATTATCATATGAGAATGAGGTTCAGTGAGGGGTAATAGAGGTAGATGAGTGAAATCAGAAGATGGTGTCTTATCCTTAAAAGGGAATTGATCAACAACAAAATGGACATCCCTGGATGTAAGAAAATGGTGTGTCTCAACATCACATAGCTTGTAACCTTTACATCCCATCTCATATCCAATAAAAATACATATGACATCTAGGAGCAAATTTATCCTTGTGTGGTGTTAGATTCGTTGCATACACCAAACAACTAAAAGGACGAATCATTGCATAACCAGGCTTCCTCCCATAAAGCATCTCATAAGGTCTTTTACATCCTAGCAACACACTTAGAAGTCTATTTACCACATAAGCTATAACTAATAAAGAATGTACCACATAATCCATTTTGTTGTGGTGTGTGAGCACAACTTCGTTTGTGAATTATAACCAAGCTCCTTAACAATTCTTCCCAATAAACTCCTCTTCATTATCACTACTAATAGTTTCCACAGATTTGTGAAATTAAGTTTTAATCATGTGAAAAAAATGTGGTAAGAATATGAGAGACTTGACTCTTATGCTACATGAAATATACCCTGGTTTCCCTACCATAATCACCTACCAACATAAGCATATAATAAGTACTTGATATTGTAAATTTATGATAAGGTCCCCACACATCCATATGTAACAATTCAAACAAATCATCATTTTTGGAATTGTTCACAGAAAATGGCAGCCTTGGCTGATTCGCTTTGTGACAGACATTGCTTTGTGACAGACATCACAATCATCAAAAATATTTTCCCCAACTTTATTACAAAAAGGCTTCAAGAAGTCTATGTGTTCAAGCACACCAATGGAAGCATGTCCATTCCTGCTATGCCATTCCGTAAGAGTATTATTACAAGCAAATGAAGTATCTGGGGAATTATGTTTGGGTGGAAATAGAGAGGCTGAAATGGTGTGTGGTTCAGTTTCAAGTATGTAGAGTCTCCCAAATGCCTTGCCAACAACAACAGTCTCCTTAGTCTTGAGGTCCTGCAAAATGCTGAGCAGGGTTAAACAAAATACATTGCAGGTTGTGGCTTTGAGTAAGCTGAGCAACTGACAGGAGGTTGTAAGTGAAAGAAGGAACGACTAAGACATTTGTAAGAAGGAGTTTCTTGGATATAAAAGTTTTTCATGTATGAGTGACATGTTTTGTAGAACCATCATGTAGATGGACTGTAAATTTTGAGGAAATAAGGGTGAGATTGGTTAAGCTCTTCTTATTGTAGTAAATATGCCGGCTTGCCCCAGTATCAATAATCTAACTATCTCTGCCTTGTTCCTCAAAAGTAGAATAAGTATGTTATATATTATCATATATATTCATACCCGAGTACTCAGCAAAATGAGCAAAATTCAGATTTCTTTCACCATTTTCTGCATTTGTTGTGGGTAAACATGTTGTCAAGTATTTTGCAATCTTTTGTTGTATGATGTTGGTTATATCCCTAAGCATCATTCCCTTGCCACCTAATTCCTCCCTATTCTTATGTCCTTTCACATCTGCAGCATCAACAAAATTAGCAAAAGGTCTGCCTCTTTGATCCTTTAGATTATTGTACTATTCTGGAATTCCATGCAATTTAAAGCATTCATTGATCTCGTGTCCTGTATGTTGACAATGTATACATGTCAGTTTTGTTTTCTCCTCTTTACTTCTCCAGATCATTTTCCCCTTATTGCCAAGTTGTCCTTGTGTTAGTCCTCTCATATACTGACCCCTTGCAAGTGTGTTGCTTTTTACCATGAAAGCATTGTTATCCATCGCATCAAAAATTACACTCTGCACAACATGTTGTTTCTCAACCCTGAGCAACATCGAATAAACTTTGTTAACAAAAGTTAAATGCTCAGTTAGAAGGATCTGACTGCGTATATGATCATATGACGCGTTCAAACCATCAAAAATTGCAATAACTTTGTATTATGTTCTCTTTCACTCAGTAATTTCCCAGATTCACAACTACAAGTCAATTGTGGCATCAAAGCATTATATTCATCCCAAAGTTTCTTAAGTTTGGTGAAATACACCATGATCGATGTATTACCCTCGTTGAAAGTAGCAATCTCTTTCTGTAGATAATATAGATGTGGATCGTTGCTCTCTCCAAAGCGCTAAGCTAGATCCTCTCAAAGTTCACGCGCGTTATTTGCATAGATAAATGCATCGACAATATCTCTAGATGTATTCAATATCGTTCGCCTCATTTTTAGCTTCACCGCAAATGTACAGTGCAGTTTATAGAATAGGGTTAGCAAGGTCGAATCCACATGGACTAATAAATTAATGTACTAATTACTGGATTATAATAGCCTTATGTTTATTTAGACCATTGAAATTGAGAGGGATTAATTTTATAAACTAAAGCAAAAATTATCCTAGAATAACAAAGCAAAGAACTGGATTAAAAGATCAAGAAGAATAATGGATGAATGGATTCCTGGGTTATGGTTTCAGTTAATATCCCTTTATATTATCGTATTAATCAAACCAAAGATAAATGTATTCTTCTCTATAGGCCAATCACATAAGTAATTTACCCTCTCTCTCGAGATGTATGTAAAAGCGTTGATTGGAATATCTAAAAGCTAGCATCTCTACTCAACAAGAGATATCCAACTCCCAAAAGTTCAAAAGATTATAAGGTCTCACAAATATTCACAGACTTCTCAATCATGCAAGCTATTTGTGTCAAGTACTCAAGATCTAGTATTGAAACTCATCGGTTAGAATTATGAATCAATACATCAAACAAGTTTAAATCAATGGCCTTTTGATAAAACAAGAATTAAAGCAAAGTACTTGAATAGATAAAGAAAACATTAACTTCAATTATCATTAATCATCAAATAAAAGTGTTCATTAATCTACTCCCAAACCCGGGAATCACAAGATGTTTAGCCAGACATCGAAGATAAACAATTCATAGACAAATTATTCATATTTAAAATCTAACTAATTGAAATAACGATACTATGGAATGAGTGAACTCGGGGATGATGACGATCTCTCGGTCTATCTTCAATCCTCGAAGGTGTGGTTGCGGTCTTGATCGATCTCTCGAAGTTTCCGGTGGAAAACTGCTCTTCTCTCTGGTTTCTAGGGCAAAAATCAGCGTCTCTTTGTTTGTGGCCGCCCCGTGTCTATTTGTACTTCGTTTGGGTCGAAACCTAGTTGAAAATGGATCAAACTCTGTTTTTCCCGCAGAGGAGCACGGGCCGTGCCATATGGCACGCCCAGCCCGTGCTGGGTGCCGCATGAATTGCCCATCTTGCAGAATGGAGCACGGTCGTCGTCTTTGTATGCCACGGGCTGGCCGTCTATATGTCGGACCTTGAGACCTGATGTTTGGGTTGAGCACGGGCTATCTTTGGAGCACGCCCGCCTGCTGCTCACCAGAGCAACTCGTACTCGGCCATTTTCTTCCGTTTTTCGCCCGGTTCGTCCGACTTCATCTCGACTCGACTCCAAACTTCGTACATCACATCAAATATTGGCGATTGCAATGCTCCGAATTGTTGCCAAAATGCTACAATTATCGATAAATTCCTACAAAACGAGCAAAGCGTAATCTTTTTCCACAAAACATGAATATTACCCTATTTACTCATATAATGCATGCATATTAACACATTCTAGCCAATATTAGGCCAAAAATACATGCAAAATACATGCCAATCAAATATACAACCCTTCACCATGAAATCCGCCTTCTACCACTGCTCAAAAAGAAGAGAGTCTGCAGTTGGTGCTTCAATTCTCCCCTTAACAAATCCTAATTTGGTTTTAGCTCCCAAAGCAATCATCATTAATCTACACCATGGCTGGTAGTTATTTCCAGTTAGAGGATTCGATACAAGAATCATACATAGATGATCTGATCCATGGAGTTGCATCGGATCCTTCCCTTGACTATAATCTAATTCGTAAAATTATTCGTCGATTGTTCTTGTTTGCCATTGTTCCTGTTACTGCCCCAGCAACAACAACATTCCAAGCACTCACGATTTACAGGAAAATTAATCAAGACGAGGCTCAGGATACCATGAAAGAAGATAAAATAAGCCACAAATTTCTATTATTATTCATATGAGAAAATATCACGCAAAAATTACATATGAATATGTTGCTTAGGTATTTATACACCATAGCTGAGGTAACTACTAAAACATAACATCAAAATAAGATGCGTATTTGCTATGTACCATAAACGTAAAAGGACCAAGGATTTGGATAACTTATAAGAACTAATAAGAGCTAAGGGGTCGTTGAGAGAGGAAGACCAACCAATATCAATCCAGTACCAAAATTTTCAAACGAAACCAAATATCCAACATAGTATGGATTTGAAATCTACCACTATGACTTTTGGAGTCCATAATAGCACACAAAATAGAATCAAAAGATTTGAAATGCATTGCAAAATTATATTATCCAAGCAAGCTTAACATATTTGTTATTATAGATTCATCTGTAACTTCGAATTTATCAATCTAAATGATGCATGAATGTAATTCAATTAAAAAGGAATGAAAAGTACACTCATTGAAGTTAGTTAAAAAAAACCGCAAAATTGCACCATGATCACCCTATTTTTAAGGCAATATGTTCATCGGAACACTTGATTCGGCTAGAATTGAATTAACTGTCCAAAAGAAAAATGAAAAACAATCTGCTAAATTCTTGGTATTGTGCGTAATGATATGCAATCCCACTTATACCTATATTATTTGGCTACTACTATTTTTTTTTTTTGCATATACATTCTGGGTGGTGAGGGGTGGAATCGAACCCCAGACCTCTGGCCTGGGTTTGAGAGTTTAACCATTGAACTAGTATCCGATTGACTACTATTCATCTAGATTATATCGTAGTAACTTTGCAATTTAGGCTATTATTGGTTTTAAAGGGGTGCACATAGTTTGGTTAACCGATCGAACCGAACCAAAATATTTGGTTTCAGTTTTAAGGTTTGGTGTTAGAGGGTTTGCCTTGTTAACTCGGTGATAACTAGTTCTTTCGTGCACTCCATGATGATCTATAAATGGCCTGCCACGCTGCTAAAACAAATGGAAAAAGCCATGAGTAATTTCATTTGACGGAGATGTGAATTCTAAAGGAAAGGTAGTGGTCAACTCGGGATACATGTTGCACGCCCGGGGCGGAGGAGGATTGGGCGTGCGATCGCTCAAGGCTGCTAACAAGGCTTTCTTAATGAAATTAGCCGAAGGTTCGAACTCGGACTCGTTGGTTTTCAGACCTCGGACATCGGTACTTTACTAGAAATGGGGACATCCTGAGGTCCTTCCTTCCTTCTTCCATTTGGCCCGGGATTAAACCCTGTATTTCATTTGCTGGATGATTCTCGTTGGATACCAGGCGCCAATTCCGAGGTATTATTTTGGATTGATAATTGGTTGGGATATTCCATTCTTGACGAAATTGGCATTCCGCAGGATTATAGATATCTATTCCAAAGAGCGTATCTCGATTACTTTTATGATGGATCCCGACACTTCACCCTTCCCTTTGTGGAGGCTTATTTGGAGTCGGTTCGAGCTATTGTGCGTGTCCCAATTGCGCCTACATCTCGGGATACTCGTGTTTGGATGAACTCGAGGATGGTTCGGTTACCTCGAAGACGGCTTATAAATTCTTCGCCCTACGCGCCCGACAAGAAGATGGGGTTCTTGATTTGGTCCCAAAGATATCCCTAACGGCGATCTTGGCTGGCATGGAGAGCTATACACAACCGATTAGCGATCCAGACTCTTTACGAGCCAGGAGTTTTACCGCCCTTCGGTTTGTGTTCTTTGCGGGGAATCGGGGAATCGGTCGATCACTTATTTGTTTCTTGTGCTTTTGCAGGCATCTTTGGCGTTGGATCTTCTAAGCCTTTCACGTGCACCCTTCCAGGCTTACGTTTCAATGAATGCTGGTACGGCTATGGCATTTAATTTTAGTGACCAGGTCACTTTCCTTTGGCGTGTGGCAATATTATCCTGCATCGCTTCTTTGGCACATCCGTAACGAGTGATTTTCCACAATAAAACTGGACTCATGGAGGCGGCACTAATTCACCTACAGTACTCATTGTTGAATCAACATCTTTGGACCGGGGATGCATGAATAGCGATCAACAGGATCTCTTCATCCTGCGTGGTTTAAGAGTCCCCGACGTGTTAGACGTGCTCAAGATTGTGGAGGTCCAATGGCAAAACCCCTCCCGGTTGGATCAAGGTTAACACGGATGGCGCGCTTTAGGGGCGCCGGCAATCTTCGATCCTGTCTTCCTAATTGTAGAGGATTCTTTCGCGGATGCTTTGTTCATTGTTGTGGTTCGAGTACGTTTTGAAGCGGAATTGGTTGGTTGCGAATGTGGGCGATTCATTACGCATTTGCAAAAAGGATGGACGAAACTTTGGGCCGAATCGGATTCGTATGTGGTGAACTCCTGGAGAAGAGAACGATGGAGGTCCCATGGCGCCACTCGCTATCTGGGCCGGACCAGATCTACTCAGGTGGCATTGATCTTATAGTCTCTCATATCTTTCGCGAAGGCAATCGGGTGGCGTACATGCCGAGCAAGAAGACGGAGAGTGGCATCCGTGGGGCGTCCCACCCACGCACTGCTTCAATACATCACGGATGATTATGTTGGCCAACCCACATATAGGTTTGTTAATTAATACGCCACCGATTCGTTTTTTTTTAGCGCCTTTTTCCCGGGGTACTTTTTTTCCTCCCAAGGGTTTTTCCCACTAGGATGGGTTTTACCTTGGAAGGTTTTAACGAGGCCCCAACCATTCAGCCATTTGGTCGGCTTGTGACCACTTCGTACTTTGGTTGTTGACATTATTTCTAGGCTTTCATTTGATTACCCGATCTGCCTGTGATCAGGATTACTCTTTTTTTCATTTTTATATATATTTGCACTTATTCAAAAAAACTTTTTAATAGGAATGCTAATATTTTTTGGGAGGACTACTAATACTTTTTCAGGAGAAATACTAAAATACATTTATTCGAAAAACCTCTTCTCAAACCAAAATAAAATCTTGAAGGAAAACTGACATAGACCCCGTCCCCGATTGTGTCACAAAACAAAAACCAAAGAGAAGAGAGAGGGCTCCGCCAAAATTCCCAAAATCTTGAAAACACTAGCTCCTAATTTTGGTTTTTTGTGGCTTGTTTTCCAAAAATCCTCAAGTAGTTTGGTGTGGTTTGCTTTTCTGTTTTTCCTCAATTGTGATTGCGGTAACCGCCGTCTGCATTACAACAACTAAAAGCCGCGTCGGTCTGTCGTCACTGCCGCAGCAGCAGGTTTCATCCATTAGATTTTTCTTTCTTCGTCTTCTTTCAGTTTATGCTATATGCATTAAGTATTAATTTCCATCTTTGGCTAGGTAATATAGCAAATTTGCCGCTTTCTTGCAACAGAAACTGTTATTTGGTAATCTCAGTTTTGAATTGGTATTATGAGGATCTGAATTCAAAATTGGGGTTTTAGAATTATTATTTGCTGCGAAATCTCAGTTATACGGCTGTGATTTTTTGTTCTAAACGATACAGCAAAGAATTATACTTTATGTCCCTTTTCTTGTGTGCTCATGTCTTCTCTTCGCTTTATATTTCGGTTTTATGAGCTTTTTTGTTTTTTGCTGGCTTAGAATTAGGCTCCAACTATTTTTCATAATTCGTATCCAATCTTGCCATGTGTGTATGTTTAGATAACCAACTACAAGCGAGTCTTTCTTATTAAATCTCTGTATTTTGTTTATGAGGATGGGAAATTCAGATTCTCCTGCTGAATGTTTTCTGAAGTAAATGATGTATGACGTTGAATGCTCTGGAACGTCGAAGACCAACTCCTCACACTTGTTGAATTGCTTGATGGGTTCATGTTGCAACACAAACAATCGCTAGAGGTGTGAGGTTGTCCTGGCGAAAAATATTTAAGTCACACCTAAAGCAAGGAATATTTATATAGAGTTAAAATTAGTAAATGCCAAGTGAGTGAATTCAACATACCTCAATAATGATGTTGGGGGTGGGGGGGATATTTGTAGGTATTCAAATAACTATGTTTCTATATGGGTTATGGTGCATTGTATTGGAGGGCCTCTTTTACTCTCTTTAGTTGAACTAGACCCATATTGGCCTCTTTAGAATGTTGTAAAGTTCATCAATGTGATATTTGAGGATATCTATGGTGGCATGAAAAAAAGTTGGTTCTGTGAAGGTGGGATAATATGGGGTCCTTCGTTCTTTAGTTGGTTAAAGTTGTCATCTTTTGTTCATTCTCAGAGTTCTCTTTCTTTGTTTTTTCTTTCTTCTTTTTAGTCCTTTCTATCATGGATGCCCTTTGACTTAGACCTTTATACTTCTTGTTTGGTCATTTTAATTTTTGTGTTTGATCCATGATTTTGATATGGAAAGTATCATTCCTTTTGGATTTTTGGACAGTGAAGGATAATTTTTCTTCTTTTCATTTCAATCTCCTAGCAGTTTTGTTTTTCGTTCTAAAATTCTTAGTTTATGCTATAGTTTAGGCAGAACATTTATTAGGTTGGAACTCTGCTGGATTGTGTAATAGAAGATTATAATTTTCTTGGTGATAACAATAGAAAGGTGCTTCTTGATATCTTAGTTTTCTTTTGTGTTTGGTGTATACCTTTTTTTTTAAACAAACGATAGGATATTATAAATCAGCAGGGCAATTACAAAGAAGCCAACTGCAACTGGCCACAGGACTCTTTCCAGCCAGACTAAAAAGGCTGAGAAAGAGAATACCCACAAGCATGGGGCAGAAATGAGAAAGAACCAAAATCTCAAGACAAAATCATAAAAAACCAGAGTATAAGTTCTGAAAGACAAAATACAAATGATGCAATCAGCTATTGGTACAAAAAAAAAAAAAAAAAAAAAAACAGTGAAACAAAAGAAACTCAATATCATCTGCATCATGAGTGCTTCCAACTCAAGCAAAACTCTGAAGAGGCCGCGCAGATATGGAGCAAAAAAATGGATCACTGGGCAAAAGCACCTAGTAACATTCTTCAAGCTCCCGTAGAAAATCAGCAGCAAAAGGAAAGGGAGAACTCCAGCTCAGAAAGAGCAGCCGGCCCACAGGGAGCATTAAGAAGCCTTCCTAAGAACAACACCATATTCCACCCATTCATCAACTGCCTTATCAACTGTATCTTTAGCCGTAACCATACATCCTTCGAACATCCACAAATTCCTGGTCCTCCAAAGCCACCATAGGAGATATGCAGTGAGTTGCATACGTTCTTGCCAAAAAATCCTTTTGCTGAGATTTTCAACGGATTACCACCAAGGTTGGAAGGAATTCGAGGGTTTTTGCACATCATCCCATGAGAGAGGAGCCATCTTCCAAACAAGTTTAGCTTTCTCACAATGAAAGAAAATATGATCCAGATTCTCAATGGCTTCACCACAGATTTGGCAAAACGGATCCAAGGGGATGCCTCTTCTAGACAGATTGTCGTTTGTAGGGATAGCGTTATGAAAACACCTCCAAAGAAAGTGTTTAATTTAACCTTTGATTTTCAGTTGCCAAGCCCCTTTCCACAATTGACCCTTCCCAGCTGCAAACACACTGTTCTCGGGGAAATCAGCAGAATTGATTCTCCTACATAGAAGAGTATGATATGTAGACTGTACAGTGAATTTTCCATTGGCATTAGGGGACCAGACAAATTTGTCTCTTTCACCAGGATAATTAAGGGGCAACTTAAGCACCTCCATTGCATCTTGTTTGCAACAAAGGCTATTAAATAGATTAGCATTCCAAGACACACCTGCAGGACAAAGTAACTCACTCACCCAATTAACAGTACAAGAAGAAGAGATGGGAGATGGAATAAAATCTTTTGCCCCTGGAACCCAAGGATGTTCCAATATTTTAATAGTGTGTTTGGTGTGTCCAAGGGTGTTAATTGAGATTATCGAGTGATTTATCAAATTGTGAAATTGGTTATGAAACCTCGAAGTTAGTTGGGGAAACTAGTGGTGATAACATTTTTATGTAGTAAACCATGTATGAATTTCTTGCTTGATTTCCATTGACTTTATTCTGTTTTTTCCCATTGCATACAGACGTGCTACTTTGGTTTTACAGTTGAGAAATACTGTCCGATATGGATGTTGAGGCGGACCATTATGCTGTTTTGGGCCTGCCTTCTGGTGAGGAAGGTGCCGGACTTTCTGAGCAAGAGATTAACAAAGCCTATCGATCAAAGGCCAGGGAGCTGCATCCGGACAAGAGACGTGATGACCCTAATGCACATGCTAATTTTCTAAAGCTTCAAAATTCCTATGAAGTTCTCAAGAATGAAAAGACTAGGAAGTTATTTGATGATCTGCTTAGAGTAAAAAGGGAGAAGCTTCATCGCCAGGGACAACAAGATTCTAAACGCCGGAAGATGATGTCAGATCTTGAAGAAAGAGAACGATCTGCTTTTTCTGTTGACCCCAACATTAAAGCTCGAGAAGAGGAAGAGAGAATATCTCGGAAATTGAAGGAGGAAATAGCTAAAATTATTGCAATGCAAACCAACAAAATGTCTGCTGCTACAACGCCTTTCAAGCAAGACACAAGAACACGGGGAAAAGATAGCAATGATGGTGGATGTATTGCATTGGATAAGGAGAAGGTTCTTAAAGTCTCATGGGAGAAGATTGGTGAAGACTATACAGCTCAGAGACTTAGAGAAATTTTTGAGGAATTTGGTGCTGTAGAGGATGTAGTCATCAAGAGTTCTCGGAAGAAAGGTTCAGCTCTTGTAGTAATGGCGTCAAAGGATGCTGCTGTAAGTTTTCCGTCTTAAGTTTTTGTTTCAATTTGATTCTTATTATATTTTTTTTGGGGGGTTTCTTAGGAGAGTTTTGGTTGCCAGGTTGCTGCTATAGGGAATGTGTTGGGTAATCTTTCAAATCCGCTCCTAGTTTTGCCTCTTCAACCAGCCACATCACCAGTCTTTTTTAGTGCCGAGAAAAATGAGGACGATGGTCCAAAATTAAACAATCTTGTTGGTGCTGGACATAAGGCATATGAAGATTCAGTGCTGGACAAAATGATGAAGGTTGGAAACTGATATTTATTTTTTCCTGTTTACTCTGGATAATTTTGATTTATCTATTCAAGCTTTTCTTGAGTTTTCCAAAGGTCTTGATAGGTTGCACCATGATGGAATTATTCATTTGCTGAGGATGATTTCTGATTTTTGTCTTTCTTTTTCTATTTTTGGTATAGATTTTTTACCCTTTTTAAGGTAGGGATAACTTGTATACCTATTTGGTAGCCGATCCTTGATTTTTCTTGTAAGAGCTCTTTCTTTTTTTTTACTGGTGTGATCATTTTGCAGACTTTATTACTTTTCTCAATCATGCATCTGTCATTGATGTGGTCAAGTTTATTTTTAATCTTACGTTGGGTGGTTGGTTGGAATGTTTAATAGAGATAGCGAAAAAGTTAAATTCTTGTCGTCGTTAGACGAATGCATCCCATTGTTCTAATTATGTTTTCTATGGTGACAGGCTGCTCGGAATCAAAAGTGACTTGTTAAAGCATTTCCGAGGTGTAAGAAGAAGAAGAAGGCATTCTGCAGCACCCAAAGAAGACAGTATAGTTACAGTGTTATCTGTTTTGGACACAAGGTAGCTATTGAAAAACAACTTTACACCTTTTTCTCATATTGGTTAAAATACATCTGTGATGTAGCTGTGGAATACAGCGTTGAGTTGCACACGCCAGTTATAGTGGGTTAAGCATGACGTTATTAAGATATAGAATTTCTAGTCTTGCATGGATAAAAGACCCTCGTCTATTGTACTGATAAATTTACTGCTTTCTTCTTTTCTTAACTCCCACTAGTGTTACGTTAAAACGTGAGAAAAATATCTACGAAATAGATTTTTTTAAATTTCTGCCATATCAGGACTCAACGATATTAATGTTTTTTTCTGTATGGTATAGTTGTTTTTTTGTAATTGATGGGGAGTATTGCGAGCAGGGACAGGTATGTCAACATTTCTATCAAAGACAGTTACGTTAGACTTCCTAGAAAAGTTTACAATGTATCATAATGAGATATATAGAGGTAAAGGTGTTATTTTGGATTTGATACTGTAATAAAATAATTTATCTATGAGGGCATTGCTGCGTTTTCCCAGTCTCTTAATACGTGGTGCATTGGCCTCGTTCATGTTCTAATCAAATGTTGCAATCCCATGCCACGATTGTTGTCATGCTTCTTCAAGTTTTATATCAGATATGTATGGTAAAGCCTATTATTTTATGTGGTACTAAATCCGCGTATTTGCCCTGTTTGTGGAGTGGGTCTCCTGTGAGACCGTCTCACAGGTCAAAATCCGTGAGACGGAGCCCCAACCCTAAAATCCAAACCCAACTTTACGGTTCTTCCTTCTTTTTTTTCCTCCTTTCTACGCTTCTTCCTTCTTTTTCATCCTCTCTGACGATTTTCAGGATTCCCAGATCTGAATGCTTTCCAGCCTAGTGACTCAATCAACCCAACTTCGATTTCTTTGTGTTCTCAGATTTAAGATTCTTTTTCTCATCTTCTCAAGGTCAACAGTCTGCTTTAAAAAAATCAACTCTTTAAGGCTCCAAGATTTGAGGAATGGTGAGTTGTAGAGTATGTTAATAGAAGGATATCTCAACGGCGAGGGACCTTCGATGAGATGGAACTCTGTGTACTCATGTTCATATTAAGTCCAAGATTCGATGTAGTAGTTCGAGGCCTTGGCAAGAGCTTGAGGCTAAAATTTTGATAGAAAAAAGTGATTATCAAAATTATACGTTTAACAAGATCGTTAATAAATTAGTGTATTTTGCAAATAAATAATATCAATTTTATTACTTTGAAAATGAATACTTTTGGAGCAAAAATGATACTTTTTTAATAAAATTTGATACTCTTAAACAAGGGTTAGTATATAACTTTATAAATAAATAATATTTGTTATTTTAAAAACGTATAACTTTTCAAAGTAAAAGTAATACTTTTTTTTTTTAAAAAAAAATGATACTTTAACACAAGGTTATTATAGTTGTGTAAGAAATTAATGTCAATTACTTTGAAAACGTATACTTTTCATAGTAAAAGTGGTACTTTTAGAGAAAAAACTAATATTTTTTTAAGTATGATAGCACCCGCATGGTTGCATGTTAGTCTAATAATTACGAAATTGCCACCCCACTGACTAACAATTACGAAATTGCCACCCCATTTTGGGTTAAGTCGTGTGTCAGGCGTGACCCATTTGATGAAAAAAGACTCATATGACGGTCCTACATGAGTTTTTGCTTTTAAATATTTCTAAAGTACCTCAAAGTAAACAAAACAAATCTAAAAGATATGGTAAGTAATGTTATTTCAAGTAAAAAGTAATATTTTACAAGTAAAAAATAACACCTTTAAAGGAAATAATAAATAATTTAAATAATAAAGTAAGTTATACTTTTAAAATAAAAGCTATTGTTTTTCAAGTACAAAGTAATAGTCTTAAATTAGGGAAATAGCATATGATTTTAAAGAATGTAGTAAGTAATACTTTTACACTAAAAACTAATACTTTTCGAGTAAATATAGATACTTTACAAGTAAACATTAATACTTCTAAAGAGATTAATAAATAATATTTTTTAAGTAAAAAGTATTACTTTTCAAGTAAACAAGTAATAGTTTTGAAGGAAATAGTATGTAATTTTAAAAGATGTAGTAAATAATACTTTTACAATAAAAAGTAATACTTTTCAAATAAAATTGATACTTTTCAAAATATTAATACTTCTAAAATGATTAGTAAATAATAAATTTTAAGTAAAAAAGAATTACTTTTCAAGTTAAAAGTAATAATTTTAAAGGAACCAGTGTATAATTTTAAACGATATAATAAATAATACTTGCCCAGTAAAAGGTAATACTTTTTGAATACAATGTAATACTTTACATTTTCTATAAAAGTATTATTTTTTTCTTTAAAAGTATCAATTTCTACTTTAAAAGTACCATTTATAAAAATTCGTACTTCAAAAAGGAATAATAAATAATAATTTTAAAGTACATAGTAACAATTTTAAAGAAAATAATAAATGATTATTAAAATTTTAAATTTTAGATAATTGTTCTTGATATTATTTTTATTTAATAGATTAAAATTTAATATTTTATAATTAGCTTGTTATTGAAAATATATTTATTTTGAATATTATTGAAAATTTTTAAAAACAAAATGGCATTGTTCTCAACAATATTAGAATATAAAAAGAGCATATTGACCACAGGTTTATTTTATTATTTAGAGAAAATAAGAAAGAAGTAAAGACAATTAGACAACTACCATACATAAACTATAGACACGCCCAGTTTGGGCCAAGCATCCAATGTTTATGGGCCACGTTCGGAAGTCCATCTCATTCCCTTATATTTACAAATTGTCACCGGTTTGTTTCTCAAAAACTGTACAGCGGGTCCTCGGGTAAGGATCCGTCTCACGGATTGGATCCGTGAGACGGTCTCATATAAGTTTTTGCCCTGTTTGTGATGGAGGGTTGAAATTTTGCGTTCCACTTCATATTCCATTTGTTAATTAGATGAATGATATGTGTATAAATTTAAACAATCAATAACACATATTTATCATACAGATATGTGTCATTCATCTAAGCAAGTAAAATTAAAAAGTAGAGTATAAATTTTAATTGCAAAAACACTTCCAAGGTTTAGTCTAACTACAAAAAATATAAGTCATTTTTCAAAATTACAAGTTTATAATTTTGAAAGATAATTAGAATTTTTGTAATTGCTAATTAGGCTAACCTCATGAGTATTTCTGTAGTTATCCCTTACATTTGGCAAGTCCTAGTCGTAGCCAGGGACTACCTTTTTTGAGCAGAAGGAACAAAACTATGGAAGACAAACTTGTGGTTCCAATTTATACGTAACAATATTTCTACTAATTCTAAATACCAAAAATTTGTTTACTCATTGAATTTCAGTGAGAAAAAAAAAGGCAAAAACTTGCGTGAGACGGTCTCACAGATTTAGATCCGTGAGACGGAGCCCTTACACAAAGTTTTAAAGGTTTTTTTTTTTTTCAGATTTTATTTTTCTTAGGGTTTATATTTGTTTTATTTAGGGTTTATTTTGTTTCTTGGGTTTATTTTTAATTGATTTGGGTTTTTAGGATTTTAAGTTTTTTTAGGGTTTATTTTTTATTTTTTGGATTTATTTTTGTTTTTCAGATTTATTCTTCATGGTTCATGTTTTTAGGGTTTATTTTTGTTTCTTCATGGTTCATTATTATTTTTAAATTTATTTTCATGGTTCATGTTCTCAAGACGGAGCCCTTAGGAGATCCGTCTCACGGATTTAGATCCGTGAGACCGTCTCACAAGAGACTTGCTCAAAAAAAAAACATAAAATACATAAGTAAATTGTTTTGGTTAGATTATTAGGGAAATTTTTCATCGTTACTGACCTAAGGTATCTCATCATGTGACAGTTTGTTGCCTTAAGGAATATAATTCTTCCTCCATGATGGGTTGTCTGAATGTTACTATAATGCAAGCAGCAAGATTTATTGATATTATAGTTATAATTTAATTAATCTTTAATGTTATAAAAAATTGAAATAACAACATAACGATGATATAATTGGTGAAATCGAAAACAAAGTTATATTCAGAGCTTTGAATGTACTTAATTATGAACTATTATCTACCAAGAGTATTTGATATTGGTCCATAAATGATCAAACAAAAGAGACAAACAGAGTGTTTGCAAACATTAAAAGAATACTTCTTAATTTTTAGCTGGAAAAAATCGCTTTGTAGTTTGTAAATATCAACTTCTGCTTTTAAATATGCTTCATGCTTCTGATTCTTCTTTATTTAATCAAAATCTAAAAAGTAACGAGTGGGTTGCTTTAGATTGCTGCTGCTTCTGGTTTGATTTTTACAAATAAATAAGCACTTTTCCAAAAATTTCACCAAATATTCTCAACTTCTAATTCTATTTTCAAACATCACCAACTTAGTAGTGTCTCTTAATATGTATAGTATTGGCTTTGTTCACGTTTTAAACACATGTTGCTATCTATACCTTGCCACAATTTTGTTATGCACCTTCAAGCTATATATAAGATAGGGAGAAAAATTTAAGTACCCACTTTCCACTATGGATAGTGGGTACTCTTTTATACCCACCAACATAACAAAATTTTTTTCTATCCAAAATGATAAAATTGCCCCTCCTTAAAGTTGGTGGCTTTTGAATTTTGAAATTGAAGACCGTATTGAAAACCGTATTCCATTATAATACACACACTCCAAGACAAAATAATACAATAGGTAAAAGAGAAAAGCAAAAGTAAAAAAGAAGCCAAAACTAAAACTAAACCGTGCCTAATATCGTGCAACTAAACAACCAAAAGCTCCATGGATTCACATCAACAGTCGTCTGCCTCTGCCGCTGTCGTCGCCACCTCCACCGATGTCGTCGCCGCCGTCGCACCCTCCTCCTCCGCTCCAGAACAGGTAAGGTTTTATATTTCTCATACTCATATCGTGCCCCAAATGTTCCAAAATTTTGAAATATATAGTGTCTTTCATGGATTAGGTTTTAGTTTGTTGTATAATGTGGATGATTAGGGTTTAGTTTCGAAATATATTTCATGGATTTATTATACAATGTGAATGATTAGGGCTTAGTTGTTCGAAAGTTTGAAATATACGAAGTTTTGAGTTGTGTTTTGAGACTAGTATTCGAAAATGGTGGTGATTTTTTTCTGGTTGGTGACACGATATGGGGTTGAAGACGAGGCGACACGATTAGGGTTTGGAAACGATATGCGGCACGATATGTGGTGCATATCGTGCCTATATCGTGCCACATATCATGCTGTAGGCTATTTTATGGCATGATTTAGCTTAAATCTTGCCGTAGGTTATTTTCGGCACGATATGGCCTAAAATCGTGCCTATCTTGCTTACATTTCTTATATCGTGCCTATTTTGAAATCGTGCCTATATCGTGCCTGTAACATGCCTAATCGTGCCTGTATCGTGTCTATATCCTATTTTGTGTGCCTATGTTTGTTCCTTAATTTTTGTACCTTATCACTACATTTCTTCAATTTTTCAACAATTCATCTTGTTAAATTGCAATTAATTATTGTTGTAGGTCGGTCCACAATGGAGGAGACCCTCATATCATCGAGAGAGCCCATATCACAGGGTACGTTCGACCGAATATAATTCAAATAATCAAAGATGGAGTTAGTTGTAATGTGGCAGTTCAAATGGTCGGTTTTTGGCCATTTTATGGATTTTGAGTATGACGGAGTTAGTTGTAATGTGGCACTTCATGCATTGGTTGCGATGGAGGTGCGTGTGCCGGATGCTCCAGAATCAGAGTGTTGTCGGAGAGCAAACTATTAGATTATCCCGGCATGCTTTTGCTATGATATCCGGATTGCGGTTTTCAGGGTCCACATTTGACCCTAACAGTGTTTTTGAGGTACCCGAGACCGGTATTTATCGACGGTATTGGCCTCAGGGTGATCGTGTTACTGTCGCGCAGTTAAACGATTTATTTTCCGATGGCACCTTTCGTGACTCACCAGACGATGCCCTAAAGGTGGCGAAGGTGTTATTTACCTTTTATATAAGATCTTGTGTTTCGATGGCACGCAGCCGACCGTGGGCCGTTGGCTATGGTTCTTGATCGAGGACGATGCACAGTGGGAGGCTTTCCCTTGGGGGAAATATTCATTTCAGTTATTGATTCATTATATTCGGCAGCTGCATGATGTTCTGCCACCTGGCCGATATACTAAGGACGACCCACCTCGATATCGCCCACCTAGTTATCATTTTTATGGTCCCACGTATGTCTTGCTGGTACGTATATTTTTTTACTTCATTTATATTTGTACTTAGTTTTTTAAAATATTTAAAAAAATCTTATTTTGACATTTATCAATGTTCTGACAAATTTGGGCATTCGAGGCGATACCTCGCCTGGGTAATGTCTGGGCGACTCGAGTATCCGACACCCAGATGCCTATGTGCCTTCGTTGGAGGTTTCCGAAGACCAGCATTGACATGATTGGTTTTTTCTTTGACACGGTATGCATTAACATTATTTACTTATTTATTTATTTAATTAATAATTTTTTTTTATTAAATTATTTATATATTTATTTACAGGCTTTAGTGTGTCATGAGATATTGGATCCGAGTGAGGAGGAGCTCCAGCAGATATATATGGAGCGAGTCGATGAGCCAGTTATTTTGTTAGGTCCTCCTCGGTTCATCCCAAAGGAGAACTGGTTTTTGGGCGGTGGTGCTGGGAGGGGCAGGGGTAGATGTAGAGGTACAGATTCGACAGCCCCAACCCCTATTGGCAGAGGTAGAGTGTTAGAGACGGCAAAGGCAGGGGCAGGGGGAGAGGTAGAGCCGATTCAGAGGCCCCCACTACTACTCCTATGATTCAGAGGCCGGAGAAGCGGCGTAGGACAGACGGCCCATCATCCAATTGGGCTGATGATCCCTTAGATGGCCGGACATATGATGTATCAGTTGGGCAGACAGATGCATGTGATGATCCATTAGTCCGTCGGGAGTATGCACGCGATGATCCATCAGTCCATCGGGATACTCTTGATGATCCATCAGTCCGTGGGAAGTATGCGCGCGATGATCCATCAGTCCATCGGGATACTCATGATGATCCATC
Organism: Rehmannia glutinosa; assembly: GCA_016081115.2. Classification (NCBI taxonomy): domain Eukaryota; kingdom Viridiplantae; phylum Streptophyta; class Magnoliopsida; order Lamiales; family Orobanchaceae; genus Rehmannia; species Rehmannia glutinosa. The sequence goes on along the minus strand of CM071936.1, from coordinate 85,010,613 downwards.
AGTGGGCAGACAGATATGTTGGTGCTGATTAGGGGGGTTATACAAGAGGAGATTGGCCTGTTAGAGAGACGCATAGAGGATCGATTCCCTCGATTGGAGTCACGAGTCGATGAAGTTGTTTCTCAGTTACAGATTCTCATCTCAGAGGAGGGTTCTCGCTTGGACAGACGCCTAGAATCAGGAGATAGGTCGGGTTTCGGACCTTATTCAAGAGGAGATTAGGCGTCTGTTCCCATACATTGATCAGTATGATGACTTCGTGCATGGCAGTCAGAGAGATCCTAGCAAGTCATCTCAGCAGACGCCATCATCGATGCCACATCAGACATCGACGATCACCGCTCAGAGAGAGACGACTTCTCTTCCGCTGGTGTCGACTACTATTCCACCGTTGTCGACTACTATTCCAGCGGTGTTGATTTCCCTTCTGTCGATGTCGACTCCTTTTCCGCCGGTGTCGACTACTCTTCCACTAGTGTCGACTTCTATTCCGGTGGTGTCGTCTTCTCTTCCACCGGTGTCGACTCCTATTCCAGCGGTGTCGTCTTCTCTTCCGGCAGTGTCAACTCTTCTTCCTCTTCTGGCAGTGTCGACTCCTCCTCCGGCAGTGTCGACTCATCCTCCGGCAGTGTCGACTTCTCTTCCACCGTTGCCGACTCCTATTATGCCTGTGTTGGTACATTCTCCTCGACCACGAGTGTCGGTCACTATTTCGAGGCCATTGGTCCCTGGTATTCGAGCTCCCTCTCCGACATTCGTGGTCCCTGGTCCACGAGCGCCCTCTCCGCCTACTCCCTTCATCTAGGTTCAGGATAGGCAGTCGGCGTGCCTCATTCGCAGCCCATTCAGGGATCCTAGTACTCGCAAGCCGGACCCGAGCAAGAGGGAGTATACGCGCTTCTTACGATCATCAAGAGTAAGTATCAAATATTTTTGCATTTGCCTTGTCGTCTTAGTATTAACATCTTATATTAGTGCAATATCTTAGTATTTGAAGGGTCCAATTGCAGGAGGAACGTGGGGCTATTGTACTGTGTTGGGCCATCATTTTTTAAGGAAATGGCGGATCCATCTGTAGAGTTGGAGAATGATGTAAGTTTCTTAAATTTTTGTATTATTTAGTTGATAAATATTTTATTTATTTCATATTGATTAACATCGATTTTTTTCATTTCTGTACAGCATATAAATGCATACATGTCCATACTATAGTCTTATCCCCAGTTTCTTGGGATTGAACCTCATCCCAAGCAATTGGGAACTTATAGGATTGTATCTACTATATTTTCGGTTAGTTTATTTATTATGTGTCTCGCACTTTACTTTAAACTTAATAAATGATACTTGTTAATTTATAAATATTTTCTATGTATAGGATTCCATACATCATATATGGAATCGTATGCATGGTGAGGATCATGCTGGCACAATATATGACCCTGCGACCATGGAGGTGATTCCTTCTGGACAGGAGCTGGATGAGTTGGTTAGGTTTTTCTAGCACGGATCTCCAGGATGGGGTAATCCTGGTTCGTGGAGTGACGTACCACATGTACACTTGAATTAATTTTTTTTTTGGCTAGTTTATTCATCTTTTTCATTCAAGTTGTTTGATTAATTAATATTTTTTTTTCTCCAGGTGTTCATGATCGTGAATTTTTATCGGGCCATTTTGTCGTGTGCAGACTGGATCTCCGTAGAGCCAAAGTATATATGTACGACTCTATACGTGCCCTGAGGGATGCTGGCACACATCCACTCCTTTGGCACAATATATCGTGCAGAGTGCATCTTAGATTCAGAAATTTCACAAGAAATTTCACATAAAGTGGTAAATATATTGGTCTTGAACAATTTAAACAAGGTTAAGTAACTAAGAGGAGAAACAACATTACCTTGTTAATCGATTTTCTGGTGCGATTTTGGTTGACGAAAGACCACAAAAAGAACTTCTTGATATTTTGTTAAGAAGAAGAAGAAGAGAGAGAAAAAATAAAGAGCAAATGGTGGAAGAATAGTATGCATGTATGTATTTAACATGAGAGAGAAATACAACTTACCTACTTTAAAGGCTTGCATTTAAAGCCTCAAGGGTATTGTGGTAAAAGAACTCCAAAAGTGGGTCAAAACATAATTTTTTTGTTCTACATGTCAAAAAAGTCTCTCCCTCCCAAGTGGATACTTCCCACCATTTGCTCTATAAGATATGTACTGTAAAGCAAGTTGTAGCTTATGTGTATTTGGCTTTCTTTACTTGAGATATTTGTACTTGGATTTTCTCTGTGTGCGTGTGTACTTGATCTGATGACCTGAGCTGCAAGAAAACATCTTTTAAAGATCGTTCATTCTGAAAAACCATCTTCACAAATTGTGAATCAAACCCACAAATGCGTATGAGTTTTACAAAGGTTTTAGAGAAGGTCTCATGTAACTTGTAAGATTGTCTCACGGCTCACTATCTGTAAGACGGCTTGGGTCAACCGGGTCAATAGGGAATTCGCGGGTCTACATGAAATATGCGGGTCAACAAAAATTTAATGGTCCGCAGTAACATTTTTGAGCAAAAAAGTAATACTTTAATTAGAAAATGTAAACGTTTGATAAAACAAATTGTGATACACCTTGTTAAATATGGTACTGACGATGATGAAAATGAGTAGTGACTCCACATAGTGGTTGACAGCGAAAAAATTGACATTATTTTAATGAATAAGTGATATTGTTTTGTTCAACGTATAATATTTTCAGTTCAACGTGTAATATTTTTCTTTTGAACGTGTAAGATTTTTTCACTTAAACGTGAGATACTTTTCAATTCAACGTTTAATACTTTTTCAATTAAGCGTGTAATACTTTCATTTAAATAATTGAAATACTTTTTAGTTAAATAAGTAATATTTTTTCATTTAAACGAGTAATACTTTCAAATAAAACTGCAATACTTTTCAGTTCAAACTGTAATATTTTAAAGATCAACATGTGATACTTTTCACGTAAAACTGCAATACTTTTCAGTTCAAACTGTAATATTTTAAAGTTCAACATATAAGCATCCAGATCAATTTGTAATACTTTTTATTTAACATGTAATACTTTCAAGTTCAACATGCAATACATTTTTCTTTTACATCTCTCTATCTCCCCCTTGTCTCCGCTGTCAACCATTACCTCAATCTCCCTCCGCCACAGGCATTACTCGTGGTAGCCAAGACCACGTTATGTGTAACATGCAGCTAAACGCTACAAAATAAAATTGGGGAAACCAAATGGGTAAGCAAATGCAAATTAGCATAAAATTCAGTCACTATTATTCCAGTCCTTTGGCACTTGCATTTCTCCTTTTGCATGCTCTTGGGATCTAAATCTCCTCCTTGTCATCATTCATCTTATATACTAATTATTTAGCGAATGCTCAGACAATAATTCTCTCATTTCACTATTTCAATTGCAGAATGAAAAATGAAAGAAAGAATTTTAGGAGCATAAACAAATATTGTTAGAATTGTTGGTTTGGTAAAATGGGTGTTGACCCGATTTTGACTAAATAATTAAATGGTTTCCATTAGTGAAAAATGAAATTAAATTATTTATAAAAATTCTACTAAGAGAGTAGATAAGAATAGCATTTGGAATTTCTCAAAACCAATTCCGGGTGAATGAGAAATTAATGCTATAAGTTATCTACTTAATATAAATAAATGGTATGAAAAATGAAAAATGTGGGGAAGGAGGAATGCTCCATCCCACATAGGAAAATGAGGCAAAATTTGCACACTTAATAAATCTCAAGTTGGACTTATAGGTTTGGGCCCTTGGGGGCACCTAAGTTTTTAAATGGGTGAGGACCTACATGCTTGTGGGTTTGGTTCAAAGCACACACTCGCGCCGCCACCCGCCCGCGGGCCCGGGTCCGGGTCTGGGCTTCGGCTTCGAGGCCCTTATTTTTTTTCGACCAAAAACCTTTAAAATAATTGATTAATTAATTTTTGAATTAATTAACGGATACAACTGGGAAAGAGTATCCATGCATCCACGCATGGGCTTGTACGCCAGGTCGTGCATCGATGAACAGATGCGTCTGTCAGAGAAAATTGTGTCTTTTCGAGCTAAAAGACGTGATCTTTCCATACGAGGCACCTTAGGCCTATATTATTCGACCCCTGCTCGCTGAATTAACACACGAAATTCATTAGATTAATAAAACGGTCATTGCATTCGAGCATATTTACTTCCCTCCTTCAAATGTTTGAAAGTCCAAATTCTTGATGTTCGCTGTAATTCCAGTTTTACTAGTGCTGCTAATCGGAACAGTAAAAGTTGTTGTATCTTAGAGACGAACGCCGGAACCATAAGCACTCGGTATACGGGGCGTATTTTGTCTTGCGGAGACTGAATATAATTCAGGCCTCGATTTAGCCATACACTTATTCTCTAGCCATTTTATGAAAAGAGAAACCACACACTATTTTTTAATAACAAATATCACTAAGCAGTTAATTCGTTTACCAACAACAATGGCTAATTATAACAACTCTTAGCCTTATAACCAGCCTATAGCTGCCATAAAAGGCTTCTCCGTCAACTCATCAAACTAATCTCAAAAAATTATGCCTCATCTTCTTATTCAACCCAGCAACGAATTAAACCTCGATATTTTTTTTTTAATTTTGCAACGAGAAACTCTGATATCAACTCCTCGCAATACTCCACAAACCTTGCCATACCCCTGATACCATCTGCCCTTGTCCAGATTTCGCAAAACCAGAGGCTCATGAAGACGAGAACAAAAAGAGTACAATGAAAAGAAAGAGAGAAGAAATCTAAAACTAAACCCTAACAAAACAACCAGAAAAAAGGAAGAAAAAGCAAAACGGGGCATGTGGACCGGGTTGGGTTAGGGACTATCCGTCTTAGTTCTTACGGAAAATGACCCGTAAGAATTCAGTGGCGGACGCAGGATTCGGGAGTTGGGGGGGGGGGGCGAAACCTATTTTGAAAACCTATAGAGTAAATTTTTCTTCAAAATTTTGGGGGGGCAAATGCAATTTTTCACTAGTATAGATATATTTTTAAAATAAGTAACAAGTATAAAAAATAATTTTTAAAAACTTTGGGGGGGCAGTGTAGTTCCGCCATTGCGTAAGATGGTCCTACATAAATTTTTGCGTAGGTTTTATCAATAGGCTATCAAACAATTCCGACGTTTAAAAGTTCATGAACTAAATAAGTATTATGAAATCGGGTTATTGATTTTTTAATACCTAAACTATAGACACTTTGCTAGTTTGGTATCTCAGGTTTGCGATTCACCAATTTAGTGCTTATAGCTGACGTTTATTTATTTATTTTTTTGTTTAAATTGGTACCTATTCTAGTAGATGAATTATAGTAATTAGATTAAATAAATCATAGCCATAGGAAAGTTGCCTTAATATAAATATGAGAAGTTCTCATTTTGTACCAAGTCAAAATCTGAGAATCATCAATAAAAACAAATATTTTTCTACAAAGCTCTCTTCGTGCTTTTTCAATTTCTAAATAATATCTTTTTAACTAAATTTAGACAACCCTCCCCCGACACTGTCTTGGGTCAAATAAATTGCAACAATCAATCCACCATTTTTTTTAATTATTCTGTACTTATTTTACAATTATTCTTATATTAAGAATGGGACCAAATTTATAAGAAAAAATAAGAGAAAATCTAACACAAAAGAAATAGGAAAATTACAAAGTCCCAAAATACAGAATATTTAAAAAATAGTATACTTTTATCAATAATAAAGCTAAAAACATTTGGTAATTTCAATTTTCAGCCTTGGAAACACAAATTAAACTTGGCTACAAAATCAGCACGTACACTTTTTATCAAATTAAATTTCAATACAACGATGAGTTGAATAACAATGTCGATAAGTGAAAATCTTGCATTGGATGATCAGATCATGTCATCTGCTTCAGCTTCTTTGAGTTTCGCATTAATTTTCTGAGTTCTTCAGCATCTTCTTTCTTTGCCATTCTCAGGCTTCGCCTTTCTTCCTTCTGAATATCATCAAAACTAGCCTCCATTCTTACATCCTTTTCATCGTCATCACAAAACTTGGTAGGATCATACCCGAACATCTCTCTTATAATGCTAATTGCATTAATCCCTTCTTTCTCTTCATCCCCACTTTGCTCCACTTTCCTTTTCCGCCCATCCAAACATGGATTTTTCTGACCTGTCGCCTTCACCTTATCCGAGCCCATATATTTCTTCCTCATTTCCAGGGGTTTCTTTAAATCCCTGGAAATTTTCACACCCGTTTCAGAATCTCTCTTTATCACCCTAAATCCCTGGATTTTCGAACTTTTCTCCTTCGCCATCTCGAAAGGCCTGGAAATTTTCGTACGCGTTTCAAAATCTCTCTTTATTGTTTCCTTTACTCCCTGGATTTTTGAACCCTTTCCCTTCATCATATCAGAAGGCCTGGAAATTTTCGTACCCGTTTCAGAATATCTCTTTATTGTTTCCTTTACTCCCTGGATTTTCGAACCCTTCCCCTTCATCATCTCAGAAGACCTGGAAATTTCCGTACCCGTTTCAAAATCTCTCTTTACTTTTTCCTTTATGCCCTGGATTTTCGAAACTTGGATCTCAGAAGGCCTGGAAATATTCACTTTATTTCCAGGAACTGGAATGTTCTCACAGTGATCTGATGATAAAAACGAATAATCTCGTGTTTCTCTCAGCCACGCCACTTTCTTCCTTTTTTCCATTGCGTTTCGTATCGTTTTTACCGTGGCAGACTTATTCATGTCTCCGTCCTTCTTGATCAACTTTCCGTCGAGTTTTTTCATCACTACTGATGCAGAATTAGAGATTTCTGCCCATGACTTCATATTTTCATTCACCCTGTCGGCGATGATAGTCTCTGATGGTCCGAAAAAGCGTCCGTAACTGTCAGCTGGCGCCGTGTTAATAATCTCTTTACCAATGGTAACGCCATGACTTTCTTTCCTCTGTCGGGCCCTGATTGTTTCTTTGAGTTGCTGCCTGAGACTAAGACAATGATCCATATCTTCTTAATTCTCAAACAAAACTAAAATCAAGATTGCACTAGTTTGAATGAAAATCTCAAACGATTTATTGGATTTTTTGCCGGAAATAAAGATCGAAGGTTGATTTCTGAAGATAAGGAATAAAAATGTTTAATGATGTCAATGCGTAACGAGAGAAGTAATATTTATACTTATACACGGGAATTCGTATCCTATTTGTTACAGGAAGAGGAGTCCTACTTTTTAAAGGAGTGGTGTTATAATCTGTTCTAATATTTCCATTCCGAATAATTAAGGAATTAAAAACATTTTAAAAAAATTAAAAATAAAAAGAGCTAACTATCAAATTATTATAGATAAGGCATTTTAAATTAACTTAAATATATGTACACCCTTTCAAAAAAATTCAGAAAATTGCGTAAACCTCCCTAAATATTTTGCCCCATTAGTTGATTTCTTAGATGTCAGTCAAAAAATCTAATAAGAACTTTATTTCACCGCAAGCCTTATTGTTTCCTGAAACTTATATGTTTTTTTCTTTCGAGGGAAGAAATTTATCTGTTATTAACACTATAACACAAAATTTATTGTATGCAAATTAACAAAAAAAAGAAAATACAAATTGAATATTATTCAAATCAAATAAAAAATATGGATTACAACTTGAATTTGTTCTTCTTGAATTGAGAGAATTTTTTTGCTCGGATTTCTTCTCTATAACTTGTGATTTAAATCCTTAAAATGACCTTTATTTATAATTATAGGAGAGAGGTTCTAAGATAAATCATATGGTGAAGTACCTTGATTTGATTGATCATTCACGATTTAATATTATTTCTTCTATCACAATGATAATTATTAAAATAAATAATTATTTTTCCATAATTTATCAAAATAAATTTTAATCTCTAAGAATTTGGCATGTGATAAACTTTCATTGGCCAGTAAATTATATATTAAATATCAATTAGTTAACTATTTAAATTAGAAAATTTATTTAATTTAATTTCTCAAATATAAATATAATATAGAAAATTGATATTTAATATAGAATCACATGTGTCACTATTTTATTGGTGCAAATTTAATTTGTCTACATATACCTACTTGAGACTTGTTCCTGGACGACGTCTCTATGGGAAATTAAACTTGATTTTGGGATTAAACTTGATTTTGGGCTTGAAGAATGTTTCTTAGTTAAAAGGTAGCATAAGAGTCTAAACCCAAGAAGCCCAAGTTCTATAATTTCTCTAGAAATAATTTAAGAAAATATCTTAGATATTATTTAAAGAAAGTTTTTATAAACTTCTAGTGAGCTAGATATTTTGTAGGACAATTCTAGTTGATGAATTATAGTCATTAGATTAAAGAAATCCTGGTCATTGGTTAGATGTTTTGTAGGATAAGAAGTTGCGTTAATATAAATTAATATGAGATGCTGATAGAAGCTCTGCTCTATTTTATTTCAAAGCCTTCGAATTTCTAAATAACATCTTTTAGACAACGACCTCCGATAGTGTCTCTAACGACATCTTTTTACCCATCTTCGCAGATTTCCTTTGATCTCCTCCGTCCATCTGACGATGTGTTTCCTTTGCCGCCTGAGATCATGGCGGCGCCAGTTTCTCCGGCGTCCATGAATGGTTCTTTGAGTTATTGTTGCCTGAGACGAAGGCAATGAACCATCTTCTTAATTCTCAAATAAAACCAAAAATCAAAATTAATGCACAAGTTTTACAGGGAATCTAAAACGAAATAAGGATCCAAGGTTGAACCAAATGATTGATTTCGGGGAAAATGAAGAATGAAATTTTTTGATGAGCTTAATGGGTCAGAGGAGAAGTATATATATTGTATACACATATGCATATGCGAGAAATATGTAACTTATGTGTTAAAGGAGTACTATTTGTTCCAGGAGTAGTACTCTTGTAATCCGATCTAATACTTTCCTTTTAATCCTTAATTAATTAAAAAAATAAAAAATAATAATTAAAAACAACAGACTATCTAAGGGGAAATTGCAAAATTAGTCTTGTATTTATATGGGTATTGCAAAATTAGTTCTTTAACTTTTAATGTTGTAATTTTAGTCTTGTGATAATTTTGCCCCTCAACAAGACTAACAATTTTAATCGTATGATTTTTAGAATTTGGCAATTTTTTTATTATACATTTTAGTTGTGGTAATTTTAATTCTATTAGTAAAAAAGACCCAATTTTGCCAAATTTATACGTGTTTTTGTATTTTCATAATTAAGAAATAATACACGTAGAACTCGTATCTCGGATTTTAATTCGGATTCATAATTCTAAAATTATTCTCCCATTAGGTAGCATATAGTATAAATGATAAAAAAAAAACAACTCATACGTAATAAAACATAGGCTCTAATTAATATCATTTTCTGCTTGATCTTATGTATATCAAATATTTTGCCTAGAAGGGCATTTTAGGAATAAGTGAAATATTGAAATAGTCCTTAAGACAAAAATTTTACCGACTTAAAACTTATAGGACCAAAATTACATAATTCTAAAACTTACGGGACCAAAATTGCAAAACAAAGAAATTATACAAAACTAAAATTGCAATTTCAAAAATTACAGGAATAATATTGCAAAACCCCCGTAGATATAGGATGATGTGTATAAAATACACGTGCATTTTGGGGCTTAAAATGATATGTAATTAATGCATTTGCACGCATATTTACTATGTTTTTACTTGGTTTTCTTAAAAGGGCATGATCTGCGTATTCTTGTAATTCTTGCAGAAACGAAGCTTAAAATGAAGAAATATCGGTTGGAATGCCCTGGATAAGATTAATGAATGCGAAGAGAAGATCAAAATGACGAAGAAAGTGGACAAAAATACTTCACACGGTCGGTCGTGTAGTATCACACGGCCGTGTGAAAATGCCGTGTGAAACCATAAAACCGTGTGAATAAGGACAAAAAGAGGATCTTAGTCGTGGCCCACACGACCGTGTGGGAAAAGTATCGCATCGAACGACCTGCCCGTGTGATCTCACACGGGTGTGCGACCGGGGCTCGGACCAACACCACACCTGATGTGTGGTGCCACACGGCCAACCAGGGCGTGTGGGACTGTTTTTTGACGCATTTTTCAGAGTTAGCTTCTCGTTCCAACTCTACAAGTGGTCTCTACAAGCATCTATAAAAGGGACCCAAGGCTTGCACCAAAATATATCACTTCATACAGAGAAAACACATCAAATAACACATGAACGAAGGAATCGAAGAACTTCGAGCAAAGGCTTTGGGTCGCGAAGAACACCACAAGGCTTTCGCATCTACGGAGCACAAGAGCTTGAGGCTTAGGAGGGAAATCCATCCTGTCAAGAAGGGGTTTTCTTTCTATGTCTAAGAACTCTTGTCTGTGCTTAACGATGTCATAATGTTGATTCGAATTTGTCTATGAGTTTGTAATCAATGTTTGGCATATATTTCCAATCTTATGAGCATAATCGAAACTGTGGATTCATGTTAAATATGATTATTTGTTTTCTTAATTAATTCATGCTTTCTATTTTATGAACTCATGTGCTTATTTATAATTGTTTTTATTTGCCGGGATAAATTGCATGTCATATTTGTTAATGCAAAATTCGGGAGATGAGATCTAACAAAGACGGAAATCGAATTCAGACAAAAATGGATGTAACGAGTCGGGAGACCTACAACTCGTTTGGGGAGTCATTCACCATAGATCTTTTGGGAGTTAGTAATAATTGTAACGAGTCGGGAGACCTACAATTGTTATTAATCAACTGTTTATTTATCGCTCGGGAGGGAGAATAGACTAACTTAGGAATTGAACCCATAGAATTGCATAAATTGGTTTTTAAAACTTTATTCGCATTTAATATTGAAGAATCATGTTGAAATTATGTGCCTAAGGTTGCTCCTAGAGATGTTAAAAATATTTGTGGGGTTCGCAAATTTATTTATTGTCTTCTTTATTTTCGATTTTTATTATATTAAAATAACTCAATATTCGGCCGCTTCAATAAAATTGGAATACTATGTTATTATAGCCTAAGTGTTTCGAATATAAATCCTTGAAGGATTATGATCTTGCTTACCATTATTTAATAAACTACACTGTACACTTGCAATTGTATGAACCAAAATATTTTTGGCGAACAAGGACTAATTTTACATTTTTCCCGACTATCTGATTATTAAAGAAGGGATTTTAAAGTAACTTAAGTATGTGTACACCTCCCAAATTTTCGAAAATTGTGTAAACCTCCCGAGGTTTATATATTGACTTGATTATATTTGGTCCCATTTGTTTTGGGTGTTTTATCCGCATCTCCCCACAAATCACTCAAACACTTTGTAACTTATAAGGTTGTGGGTGTTTTATCGTCGAATTCCCAATCTCTCCACTATCTTTGCACTCGCTACATTAGTGCAACTCCCACCATCTACGATGACATTACACACCTTTCCATTGACAAAACACTTTGTATGAAAGATGTTTTCTCGCTGGACTCCCCCATCTGACTTAGGTTGAATACTCAGCATCCTCCGAGACACTAAAGACAACGTATACCCCTTCGCCGTCTCTAATACCTCTGGAATATGCTTCGACTCCGGCATATCACTATAATCTTGTTCTCCCTCACTTTCCGAATCCATTTCCCCATTCTCACGCAACACCAACACCCTCTTATTTAGACATTGGCTAGCTATATGCCCAAACCCATGACACTTAAAGCATTTAATATCCCGCGCCCGAGCAGTTGATAGGTGTGAGTTTTGCATGTATTTTGGGGCGTATTTATGGCTAAAATGGCGATTAAACGTGCATAAACTCATATGAAATGGTTCATATTCGCTCTTTGTGGGAAAGATATTATGTTTTGCTCGTTTTGTAGGAATTTAACGATATTTGAAGTAATTTGGAGACAAATACGAGCATTGCGGAGAAAAAATACCACAAATGACGCAAAATAGAAGACGTACGGGAAGGGCGCGCGCCTGAGCACCACCCGTGCGCCCCTAGGAAAGGAATTTTTAGGGTACGGCAATGCGCACGGGTAGCCCGTGCGTACACGCACCACCCGTGCGCCACTGAAGACATGGAAATTTCCTACGGCAACGTGCACGGGCTACCCATGCGTCGACGCATGGCCCGTTAACTGGTTGGTGAAAAACATATTTTGATTACAGATAGACGCACGGGTAACCCGTGCGTCCACGCACGGCTCGTGCGTCCCTGCTGTACTGCAGTATTATGACAGCAAATGCCCTAGACTTTTGAGGAGGTATATAAACACTTTGGGGCGCACACCAGGGCATATTCTGACATTTTGGGATCTACCACATAAGACAAAGGTCTATTCTTGGAAGAAGACATCAAGGAGACAATCGGGTTGCATCAGAGCTTGAGGAACGGAGATATATCGAGAGATTGTCGACTTTCCTAAGTTTTTCTTGCTTCTCTTGTAGTTTTCATCTTTCAATTTTAGTTGTCATGGCTATAAACAATTTGTCTATGAGTTGTTTAGAAATCATGTGTAGCTAAACTCCTGAGATTTCCGGGTTTTAGAAGTAGATTAATGAACTCTTGTTGGATGTTTTGATCTTAGTTGAAGTTATTGTCTTGAAGCCTATTTGAGTACTTTGAGCTTATTCTTGTTTTATCACTTGATCAATGATTTAACTTGTTTGATATATTGATTTATAATTCAAGAGATGAGTTTCAATATTAGATCTTGAGTACTTGACACAAATATTTGCATGAATCGAGAGGTTTGTAAATATTTGTTAGGATATTTGATCTTTTGAACTTTTGGGAGTTGAATACTTCATGTTGAGTAGAGATGCTAGCATAGGTATTTCAATCTACATTTTATATGCATCCCGAGAGGGAGGATAAAAGACTTTTGTGATCGTCTTATAGGAATATTGATAATAACTTGGCTTTGATTAAATCGGACAACAAGAGGGATATTAATCGAAACCTTAACCCGGGAATCCATTTTATTGCCTTGATACTTCTATTATTCTCCTTGTCTTGATCTTGTGTTTTAGTAGTCTTAATTTTCTTAATCTCATAACCACAATCATCAAATTACGATCGTCTAAATAAAAATAAGACTATCTTAGTTCAATACTTAGCGCACAAATTTATTAGTCTCCGTGGATACAACCTTGCTACCCTTTTCTATAACGTACACCGTACACTTGCGGTGAGCTAAAAATAAAGGCGAACAAGTTTTTGGCGTCGTTGCCGGGGACTAATACAATTTTTGGTGCTAATATTGCGATAGATAGAATTATTCTTAATTTAGACATTTTTTTTTATTTTCTCAAAATTTTTGGTTAACTTAAATCCTTCATTATTTGACTTGTTTCTTTTAGTTTGGTCCAGGTAGTGCATGAACACACGCTCTAGGCGAGGAGATTTAATACCGCTCATATCGGAAGTTAAGGCTTTCGCAAGGAGAATTAGTGCAACTACTAGACGGGCTGAAAGACAACAAAATCATAATATGGGGGACGTGGACGAAGAAAATAGAGGTAACAATGGGATCAACGAGTTACCAATATCGGTTCCACAGCAAGCTATCCGTGATTACTTTCGACCTCAAACGAATCATAATTACGGTGGTATTGCTCATATACCGATAAATGCCAACAACTTCGAGCTTAAACCGGCACTGATCAACATGGTACAACAGAACCAGTTTGGGGGTTTCGCAACTGAAGATCCTAATTCTCACCTTTCACATTTTATCCAAATATGCAATACGATAAAAATGAATGGAGTTTAGGATGACGCCATAAGATTGCGCCTATTCCCTTTCTCTTTAAGGGATAAGGCGAGGAATTGGTTGGGTACTTTGATGCAAGGAACTGTGAGCACATGGGACGATTTGAGCCAAAAGTTCTTGTTTAAATTCTTTCCACCAAGCAAAACTTTCTGCTCAAAAGTGAAATTACTCAATTCCGACAGTTTGATTCCGAGCCGTTGTATGAGGCTTGGGAACGATTTTGGGATCTGTTACGAAGATGTCCACAACATGGGTTCTCGGAGGATCAACAGTTATGTTTCTTCTACAATGGTTTAATGGGGCAAACAAGGGCCTTTGTTGATGCCGCAGCGGGAGGAGCATTGTTGGCAAGATTTCCACAAGATGCCTTAAATCTTCTTGAAGAAATGGCTATGAACAGTTAAGGGGCGTCGAAAGATCCAATGTACAACGAGTAGCTGAAATCTCGGATTCAGACCCAATTAAGGTGTTGACTACACAAGTGGCGGCATTGACAACCCAATTGAGTGTTTTGACGAAAGGGCCAGAGGCAAGCACGAGCACGGGTAGCGAAGCTCTTCTATATCCAATGGAGGAGGTTAATTATGTGAATAACCAGAATTTCAACAATTTCTGGAACAATTCAAACCCAACACACTACCATCCGGGATTAAGAAACCATGAAAAATTTTCCTATGCCAATACAAAGAATGTGTTGCAACCACCGCCGGGATTTAATGCATCAAATGGGGGTGCGAATGTAGAAGGGAAATCATCTTTGGAAGATGCACTCACGTCGTTCATAAATCAATCAAATGCATTCATGAGTGACACGAGGAGTCGCTTCGCTAGACAAGATTCTAGGATGGATAAGGTGGAGCTACAAATGACCCAAATGACAAGTTCGATAAAGAATCTTGAAACTCAAGTGGGCCAATTGGCTACAATTGTTGGTGGGCAATATCAAAAGGGTCAATTTTCGAGTAACACGGAAGTTAATCCTAAGGAGCAATGCAAGGCTATTCGGTTAAGGAGCGGTACGGAATATGAGGGGCCTAAAGAAAAATCAGGAAATCGGAAAATTTCGGATAAAGCATCCAAGGTGGGAGATGTTGAATCAGGAATGAAAGATGGTGTCGAAGTTAATGGGGAAAAAGAGAGACAAGAGGAGGAACAAAGAGGGGCTGAGAAGCTTAAATCATCGTCTAACTCTAATATATCTAAATTGCCTATCTCTCTTCCCTTCCCTCAAAGATTTCAAAAGAAAAAGCTTGATGATCAATTTGCAAAATTCCTTGATATATTTAAGAAATTACACATTAACATTCCTTTTGCAGATGCACTAGAGCAAATGCCAAATTACGCAAAATTTCTTAAGGATGTTATGTCGAAAAAGAGGAAAATGACAAGCTTTGAAACGGTAAATTTAACGGAAGAATGTAGCACGATAATCCAAAGGAAGCTACTGCAAAAACTGAAAGATCCGGGGAGTTTCATTATCCCTTGTGCTATTGGTGGTAACTTCTTTAATAAAGCGTTGTGTGATTTAGGGGCAAGTATTAATTTGATGCCTTTGTCCATTTTCAGGAAGCTCGGACTAGGCGAAGTGAAGCCAACCACGGTGACATTGCAACTTGCGGACCGATCACTTACATATCCAAAGGGAATTATAGAAGACGTGCTGGTAAAAGTTGATAAATTTATATTCCCTGTGGATTTCTTGGTTCTTGATATGGAAGAAGATCGTGACGTTCCATTGATGCTTGGACGTCCATTTCTTGCTACCGGTAAAGCCTTAATAGACGTACAAAATGGAGAGCTCACTTTACGTGTTAATGATGAGCACGTTTTATTTTCTATATATAAGGCGATGAAATTTCATGATACGGTGGAGCATTGTCATTTTTTAGATATAGTTAGTTTATGCATTGAGGATTATGTTGATCGTACATTGTCTACAGATGATTTGGAATTTGGTCTAACCCACTCGTGCTCAATGTCGAGTGTTGTACTTGATTTTGATAACCAAGATTTGTACGACTATGTTTGTGCCTTAGATCATATGCAGGAACTACCTAGGAGCGCAAGAGGCGAGAACACAAAGTCAAAAATAAGGCCCGTGCGTGATGCCGAAGCGATGGTTGGGAACCCCGAGGGGCGCACGGCCGTGTCTTTGGAGCACGAGCAACGGGCAACCCGTGCGTGATGCGAAGGAGAATGAAGACACGGGATCATGCATGACCCGTGCGCTGAGCACGGCAGCCCGTGCGTGACCCTGAAAAAGAACGTCGACTCGGAACTCAAGCAATTACCCGAACACCTCAAATATGCATTTCTTGGGGCGAATAATGCAAATCGTAATCGTTTCATCTCTTCTCACTCTACTCAACTTGATAAATTGTTAAGGGTTTTACGTAAACATAAGTCAAAGACTTTCGGATGGTCTATAAGCTCGATTTAAAAGGCATAAGTCCATCCATTGTAATGCATAAAATTCGGATGGAAGATGTTTATAAACCATCGGTCAAAACCAAAGACGACTAAACCCTATCATGCAAGATGTGGTTAGGAAAGAAGTGTTGAAATGGTTAGATCTTTGGGATCATTTATGCTATATCGATAGTTCATGGGTAAGTCCTGTACAAGTGGTCCGAAAAAAAGGGGTAATCGTGAAAAATGAGAATGAAGAACGATTGCTACTAGAATTGTTCTTGGGTGGCGAATATGCATTGATTATAGAAAACTTAATGATGCCACTCGAAAAGATCATTTCCCCCCATAGATATGATGTTGGATCGTCCTAGCAAGGTTATGATTATTATTGTTTTTTGGATGGTTATTCGGGTACAATCAAATCATGATTGCGGCGGAAGACCAGGAAAAAACGACATTTACATGCCCTTATGGCACATTTGCATTTCGCGCACGCCATTTGGCTTATGCAATGCACCGCCACTTTCCAACGTTGTATGATGGCTATATTTCACGATCTTATTGAAAAAGTTATGGAGGTGTTTATGGACGATTTCTCTTGTATTTGGTGACTCTTTTGATAATTGTCTTCACAATCTTTCCTTAGTCTTACAGCGATGTGAAGAGATCAATCTTGTACTCAATTGGGAAAAGTGCCATTTTATGGTACGCGATGGTATTGTACTTGGTCATCGAGTCTCTTTTGCAGGTTTGGAAGTAGATCGGGCAAAGATTGTAGCGATCGAGAAATTATCACCTCCTGCAAACAAAAAAGCCATTCGGAGCTTCTTGGGCCATGTCGGATTCTATAGAAGGTTTATCCGTGATTTTTCTAAAATTTCTAAGCCTTTGAGCCAATTGTTAGAAAAAGATGTTGCTTTCAATTTTTCCAATGATTGTTTGCAGGCGTTTGAAACTTTGAAGAAGGCATTGGTGACCGCACCTATTCTTGTCGCCCCAGATTGGAGTCAACCGTTTGAATTGATGTGTGATGCGAGCGATTTTGCGGTAGGGGCTGTTCTCGGTCAAAAGAGGGAAAAATTGTTTAGATCCATCTACTATGCTAGTAGAATGTTGGACAGTGCTCAACAGAATTACACCACTACCGAGAAGGAGATGTTGGCGATTGTTTTCGCATTTGATAAATTCCGATCATACTTGATTGGGACGAAAACGATTGTTCACACCGACCATGCGGCCATCAAATATCTTTTTTATAAAAAGGATGCAAAACCAAGGTTGATTCGGTGGATTTTATTATTGCAAGAGTTTGATGTGGAAATAAAGGACCGGAAGGGATGTGAGAATGTGGTAGCAGACCACTTGTCTCGAATTGAAAATCAAGAGGGAGCGCAAAGAAGCACGAAATTGATAAAGGAGGAATTTCTTGATGAACGATTGCTCATGATCGAGGCAAAATTTCCGTGGTACGCAGACTTTGTCAACTATTTGGCTGCGGGAGTTTTGCCTCCAGATCTATCGCCCTATCAAAAGAAGAAGTTCTTACATGATGTAAAGTTCTACATGTGGGACGACCCCCTACTCTTTAAGAGGTGAGCTGACAAAATCATAAGAAGATGCGTACCTCAAGAAGAATGGGAGGGAGTCTTACAGCAGTGCCATTCTGCACCCTCCGGAGGACATTTTGGCCCAACTCGCACCGCAGCGAAGGTATTGCAAAGTGGGCTATACTGGCCCACTTTATTTAACAATTGTTATTTGTTTGTGCAACAATGTGACAGGTGTCAGCGAATGGGAAATATTTCCAGAAGACACGAGATGCCGATGACAAACGTAATCGAAGTTGAATTGTTCGATGTGTGGGGGATTGATTTTATGGGCCCATTTCCATTATCTTCGGGCTATCAATATATTCTACTTGCAGTAGAGTATGTATCCCGTTGGGTAGAGACGATTCCTTCCAAAACAAATGATGCTCAAGTTGTGATGCGGTTCCTTAAGAAAAATATATTTACTCGA
The DNA here is from genome assembly GCA_016081115.2 of Rehmannia glutinosa. Classification (NCBI taxonomy): domain Eukaryota; kingdom Viridiplantae; phylum Streptophyta; class Magnoliopsida; order Lamiales; family Orobanchaceae; genus Rehmannia; species Rehmannia glutinosa. The sequence continues at coordinate 84,992,329 of CM071936.1, read as the reverse complement.
TTCGGCACTCCAAGAGCTTTAATTAGTGATGGAGGGTCGTATTTTGTAAATAAATTGATGAGCAACTTGTTGACAAAATATGGGGTGAAACATAAAGTTGCATTGGCATACCATCCACAAGCCAATGGGCAAGAGTAGCCAATCGAGATCAAACAAATCCTTGAAAAGACGGTGAACATTAACCGAAAGGATTGGGCGTTAAAATTAGATGATGCTCTATGGGCATACCGGACTGCATATAAGACATCGTTGGGCACATCCCCATACCAACTTGTTTTTGGGAAATCGTGCCACTTGCCGGTAGAGTTGGAGCACAAAGCATTTTGGGCGGTTAAGAAACTAAATCTGGATTTTCAAAAGGCCGGTGAAGAGAGGTTGCTCCATTTAAATCAGATGGAAGAGTTTCGGGATGAATCTTACGAAAACTCCCGAATTTATAAAGAAAGAACCAAAAGATAGCACGACAAAATGATCAAGAAACGAGAGTTTTTACCAGGGAACCAGTCCTCTTGTACAATTCACGCATTAAATTTTTCCCTGGAAAACTCAAGTCTAGGTGGTCGGGGCCATTCGGGATCAAGAAAGTATTGAATCCTCCCGGATTCGTGGAATTGTTAACAAAATACGGTGAGACTTTCATGGTAAACGGTCAGAGGATTAAGCATTACTTCCACCGAGGTAACCAAGAGGAGGTGACATCCATCACCTTGCGAGACCCGTGACAAAACGATAACAGGCGTCAAGCTAAAGACGTTAAATATAGCGCTTGTTGGGAGGCAACCCAATGGTTTTTGGTGTGGATTTCATTTTTGTATGTGTTTTGTTTCAATTTTGTGTGTTTTGTGAAAAAACAAACCTGAGTATTGCTGCCCAGGGATGCACGGGTAACCCGTGCTTTGGCATACCACCCGTGCGCACCTGGAAGGGGGAACCAAAGGAGCTACGGCAATACGCACGGGTCACCCGTGTGCCGATGCACGTCCCGTGCGTACCTGGATGAAAAAAAAATTCTCTACAACATGACGCACGGGTAACCCGTGCGTCACCCCGCTGCATGTCAAAAAGGGGTCTGCCATACCCTGTTCTTCATATTTTTCAAACTCCTTCAACACGAAAAAATCGCCAATCCTCCCACATTGATCCAAAGTCCCGATTTTCTTCCAAAGTTACTCACATAATTCATCCTCTCAACATAATACACTAACAAAGTGCATCAAATTCGAGTTTGGATTGAAGAATTGGTTGAAAGGCACCTAGGGTTCCAAGTTTTCCCCTTTTGTCAAATTTCGAGAATTTCGGTAAGAATTTCGTTGTTTCTTGTGAATTTCTTGAGAATTACATGTTAGGGATTATATTGGGTGCTTGTGTTGGTATTTTTGCTATGTTTTGGATGAATTCTTCTTTAAGGCAAATTATCAAACACCTTATGAGCATGTGAATTGAGACATATTTGGAGGAATTGATGATGAATTGGGCATGAGCTTTAATTGCTAGGGCTTTTAGAAGATGATTCTCTATATTTGCAATATTAGTTGATTGCTTGGAGCACAATTGATCGGTTAAATTGACATATGAGAACCATTATGCCCTATGTGACTTGTTTGCCTACATTCATCTTCCTTGTGATTGTATTTGGTGTGTTTTGGGTTGCTAATATATGTTATTCCAGGTACTCATTCACAAGTAATGGCGAATCGACAAAACCCTCAAGGACGGAGACGACGACCCCGGGCGAAACCACCAAGGAAATACAACCTGATAGCCCTGCGACCTTTGGAGTTGTACTACCAAATGCGGATGCTCTAGAGCGATGGAATAGGCTAGTCGTTCGAACGATGGCTCCCTCAAAATACGCCGACGACTTGTACCCAACTTCTTTGGATACACGAGGATGTGTGGCGGTTATTCGAACGGGTCAGTTGGACAAATTTTATGAGGAGAAAATGGCCTAGTTACAAGAAATTCACGCTCGAATTTTTGAGCACAAAGAAAGATGATTAAAGATATAGGTGGCGAGGTCATTGGGGTAAATTTTCAGTTGGGGAATGAGCTGTGACAATTATCCACAGAAGAGTTAAACGCCATATTTAAAGTTCCCACAGACGCACCTTTCCGACCAGTATACCGATATGACCAATACGACTTTTGGCGCCTACTCGTCCAAACGCCAGAAATGGGTCTCATTCTCTACGAGGCCCGCACTGCAAAATCTTCTTGGATCCGGAATCGGTGTTCCTAATTATATACAATGGGTCACGTCGGCCTCGATTTTGCAAGAGAGAATATTGGGGAATGACGGTCGAGAGCTATATCTATTATGGTGTATCTAACAAGTACACCCTACAACACGGCCGCATACTTCATTGAGTAAGTGGATCATTTAGCAAAGCGGGGAGGTGGTGCTATTTCTATAGGGGGCTTGATTACCCTTATTGCCCGACATTTTAATGTTGATTTTCGAGGCTTGGAGCCTATACCGGCAGCACTTGGGTCAATCAAGGCGTCGTTGTATCACATGAGGTTTATCGCACATGAAGACAATATGTTGGTTCTTCTACGAAGAAAGGTGCCTCCTTTCCATTACCTAACCCGACGTACACCACCTGCGATACTTTGGCGGACACAACAAACTTCCTAATGAACTCGGAGCGCATAATAGAATTACGGAAGCTATAGGTGCGAGGAAGAGGCGCCGAGTTCACGGCTTCCTGGGATGTGGAGGATATGGTAGCGGAGGAAGAGGAGCTACATAGAAGAGAAATGGGGTGGAACCTCATCACCCTCAACTTGGATATGACATTCCCGGTCCTCACATGGAGGCGATTACCCTCGACACTCACATAGCGGGTATCGTCCCGGTATCTCTCATGGTGGCGAGCCCCAACGCGGAAATGACTTCCATGATATGCTATATGCGTTTGGGGAGGACTTGCGTCATCAAGGAGAAGAGTTGAGGCAACAGGGGAGGATTTGAGGCATCATCGGGCTGATTTCCTCACATTCCGGGAGGACTATGATCGGAGGTCATTGGAGCTTGAACAACGATATTTGGTCCAAGAAGCGAGAGGTATGCGGTTCAGGAGGAAAGATATGCGGCCCAGGAGCAAAGGCAAGCGGCCCAGGAACGGAGAGAGATGGAGACGTGGCAAGTAATCCAACAGATACAAATGTGGCATATTTCACAAGGCCACTTTCCACCGCCACCTCAGCCGATGATTGAGGTATATCTCCATTTTCACTATTGAAATTCTATCTTTACCCTCTCGAGAAAAAATATAATTTCATTCAAGTTTGGGGGGAAAGGTAGTATTTTAATATATGAAAAGTGTGGATAAAAAAAAATCTTGCATTTTTGTGTGTTTTTGTGTGTTTTCATATAGTTGCATATAGAGCATTCTAGGTTGCATTGCATTAGAAGCACGTTTACGGCTTTAGCACGTTTAATGTTTTTATAGATGTTAGGGAGCGAGTTGACCGGGCTTGATGCAACTTGTTGTTTGTGTGACTGATTGGAAATTTGTATTGTTGAGATTGGATGTTGGGTATGAGTTGATTGAGCCTTGAATAGATAATATTGAGCATGTTGATATGGAAAACTTGGTTTGATGCTTTGAATTACATATTTACAAGCCTGTGAGCTTTTGAGCCTTTACTGCTTATATCTTTTGCAGTCTTGTTGTGATATGAGTGTATCATTCATGTTGTTAGAATTCTAGAACTTGCTTGGGTATCTCTGTCAAAGCCACACGTGTATGCGAATTGTGAATGTGATTAAAGGCCATCTTTGCTAGCCTTTCAAGCCTTTTGCTTACCTAAAAATATTGAAATTCCTAGTTAGCCAAGTTGAGCCTATTGCCTATTTCTTTGATAACTGATAAGGGTCTTTTTATGCATGTTTTATGTGTATATTTAAGTATGATTTGAGTTATTTTATTGTTAGTTTCATAAATTTTTGATTGTACATAGTTCACATTACTCCAAGGTGCTTTTATTGGTGTAGATTGATGATTTGGAGTCTGTTTTTGGTGAATTTTGGGCCATGGTTTCATGTCAAAACATACCGGGGTTTCGGATGCAAAAACACTCAAAATCCCAAGCTAAACGCGTCATTTCGGGCCTTTTCAGTCAAACACACGGGGTGTGTTTTTAAGCACGGCGTGCTTTTTAGAAGTCAAAAACGAGCAATTTTTCGACCCCGACGTACCAAACACGGCCAGGCCGTGCTTTTCAAGCACGGCCGTGTTCGGGAAAATCCAAAACACGCACCGGCTGCCCGTGCTTTTAAAGCACGGGCGTGTTTTTCGTCCAGTCTGGATGTTCTTTTGGCGGAAATTATGGAAGCTTTCCCTTTTTGTTTTTTGACAACCTTTGAGTAACTTTTACATCTCATTTTGCTGCACTAAACTCTATTATTCCCTCAATTGTCATGTGGACATAATTATTCAACCAACTCAACCAATGGAAGTGGAGTATTGTCATGTGAATACAATGATTCAACCAACTCAACCATGAATGTGCACACAATGATTCAACCAACAACCATGGAAGTGGAACATTTGTTAGCATTATTGATGTGTTCTTTCACAAAGATGGTGCCTATAAAAGCCAAGAGTTTGAGTTGGGAAAAAAATATATAATTCATGTAGTATTCATTGATAGAGAGATTCATTGTATATTCATTGTATATTCTAAGTTTCAAAGCAAAATACATTGAGAGGATAAAAGAGAGGTAGAGTTGGAAGTTGAAGAGCAATAGAGGAGAAGGTTTGGAGCTCAACATCATTGCAATCAACCAAGGAGGAAGTCTTGTATTGGTCTTGAATAAGAGCTAAGTACACCATGTTCATTTTATTCATATCTTCTTGTGTAGTATACTCTTTTGTCAAAGCCATGTGTAGCTAAATTTCTAGTGTTTGAATGTAATGAACTCTAGAATGAATTTGTGATTAAGGTTTGTATGTTTTTAATAAAATCTTCATGTTTTGTGTGATTCACTTATATTATGCTTTATTCATTTAAATTGGTATATGCGCAATATTGATTTGAAGTTTATTTTCATCCGGAAATCGAGAGATTCATGGTGAAATAGAACCTATATAAGTGAAAAGAGTTGCATGCAATCCTAGATATAGGGACGACATAAATCTTCCGGATTAGGGTCAAACCTAATATGGGAATTCACAAATCGTTATAATGTCTTTGTCTTGGGGTTTTTAACTAGAAAGAGATTTCGATTAATCAACTTGAGATTAGAAGTTATTTGCGCTCGATAGAGGGTTTAACTTAAATCGAATTTCTACGGTCCATGAAACATGAGATTTTACTAAAAGAGGTTGGTTTTTGCTAAGTGATTATGGTTGTATTTTTATCTTGTTAAATCACAAAAACATTCTAGAGGATTTACATCCAAACACATTTCTAGCTCTTGATTTCTTAATTCTACAATCTATTTTTATTTGATCTTTTGTAAGTTGCAATTATTTTAAAATTCTCTATTTTTCATTTTCATTAAACAAACAAAACTCTGAAAATTGCTAGATTAAATAACAAAAAGACGGTAATTATTAGTACTTACAATCCTCGTGGGAATGACACTCGGTACTCAATAATCTATACTACAAAATGATAGGTGCACTTGCCTATGCTTTTCTAGAGTAGCTTTTGAGCCATCAAGTTTTTGGCGCCGTTTCCGGGGATTATAATATTAAGAACACTTTATTTTTGTTAATTTAATCATTTTTTTTATTTTACCATTATCTTTCTTTCTATCTATCTTTGTAAGTCTTGGTTTATACTTATCCTCTTTGTTTACCGCAGTGTATGCCTACTCGTCCGAATTTGGAAGCGCGACACCGCCGGTAGCAACACGAGAAAAGTACTAACACTGAACCACGAAGAGGATACTAACGAAAGTAAAGATTTTGTCATGGCGGATGAACAAAGAACTATGTATGACTATGCCAAACCATCCATGGACGACGTCATCTAGCATCGTAAGGCCCACTATTTGCGACCAATAATTTCGAAATCAAACCGAATGTCATTCAAATGGTGCAACATTTTGTTCAATTTGACGGCCTACCAGGCGAAGATCCGAACAATCATATCGCAAATTTCCTCGAATTTGTGATACCTTCAAAATAAATGGAGTCTCCGACGATGCCATCCGCTTGCGCCTATTCCCATTTACTCTTTCTGGACGGGCTAAACAATGGCTAAATACTTTGCCAAAGGGAACAATCACAACATGGAGCATCACGGCCGAAAAGTTCCTTTTGAAATATTTTCCACCGCCAAAATCGCACGATTGAGGAATGAAATCTCTTCATTCACTCAAGAAGATGACGAGACCTTATACGACACTTGGGAGAGATTCAAAGAATTGCTGCGAAAATGCCCACATCATGGTCTTCCTATTTGGATGCAAGTCCAAACATTTTACAATGGGCTACTCTCGTCAACAAGGCAAATGATTGATCGCGCTACGGGGAACTTTGAACAATAAAACACCGTAAACTGCCCAAGATCGATGAGGGAATGGCCATGAATGACTATCAATGGCAATCCGTCACGAGGTAAACCTAACGAACAATGGGTGTTTATAATGCGGATGCAAAGGTTACACTAGCCGCACAAGTCGAAGTTTTGACCCAAAAGATCGACGATCTAGCGCTCCTAAACCACCACCGCCGCATGTTTTATCTTGTGAAACTTGCGGAGGATTGCATAATCATCGGGATTGCCCACACACAATACCTCACGCCGAACAAAGCTAATTACGTTGGGAATCAAGGCGAAATTACCCAAGTAATCCATACAAAGAACACATACAATCCTGGGTGGCGACAATATCCTAATTTGGTTGGGAAACCAAGGCCAACCACGACCTAATCCCAATCTCGATCTACACACGTCTCTTGGATTTCACCAAATCAAGGTAAGCCTAACTTGGAAGATCTTATAACAAAGTTTGTGCAATCAACAGATACCCGATTCCGGCGGTGGAAACATCCTCGAGAAATCAAGAGGCATCTATCCATAATGGAAAACCAAATAGGCCAGATTGCGAAGATGATTTCTGAAAGGCCACAAGGTAGTTTACCTGGTAATACTGAGCCAAACCCAAGGGAGCACGTAAAGGCAATTACCATCAGTTTTTCACATGAGCATGATTATGCCAATACCGCCATGCAGAAATACGTGGAGGATGACATACCCAAAGAAAAGTTAATGAAAAAGGAGGTCGCCGAATACAAACCCAAGATCCCTTACCGGAGTCTAACCGAAGAAGATAGAAGGGAGAACAAATTTGGTAAGTACCTTGAGTCATTCAAGCAACTACATACTAATATTCCATTTGTTCAACCTCTTTCAAAGCATGCTAAGGATCTAAATGACATCATTTCTAATGAAAATAAGCTTAATGAACTATCAAATGTGCAATTGAATGATAAATGTTCTTCCAATAATCTACCACAAAAATGTAATGATCCAGGAAGTTTTATTATCCCTTGTACAATTGATGGTTTAACTGTTGATAGAGCACTAGGCGACTTAGGAGCTAGTATCAATGTGATGTTGTATGAAACATTCAAGCATATGGGATTAAGTGAATCAAAACCTACTAGGATGGACATACACTTAGCCAATAAATCGATTAAACATCCTAGAGGTATTATTAATGATGTGTTAGTCAAGATCGATAAATTCATATTCCCGATTGATTTTGTTATTCTTGACATGCATGATGATATTGAGGTTCCTCTAATTCTTGGGCGTTCTTTCTTGCTCACGGAAAAATCAATCATTGATGTGCATGAGGAAAATTAACTTTGAGGGTGGGGATGAACAAGTAATTTTTAAAATTTATGTTGATATTGAAAAGGATACTACTTGTTCTTTTGCCGATTCAATTTCGTTGCACGATGAGACATCTAAAAATCTCTTGGAGAAAAGTGTTGTTCAAAGTCCATGTTGGAAGCTTATGCCCGAAAAGGGACCGGAAAGTTCAAAGAGCACATTTTGAAGCATAAAGTTGGAGGTAATACTACTAAATACCTAAGGGATTTTCATAAGTCAAAAGCTCCACCCGACTAATCTCCACATTTGGGTAAACGGTCCAGCTATACGACTTTAAAGAAGCGCTAACTGGGAGGCAACCCGGCATTTGGTGTGCATTTTCTTTTACTTAATTTTTTTTATTGCTTGGGGATTGAAAAAAAAAAATTTAAAAAAAAAATAAAAACACGGTCTGGCCGTGCTTACAAAGCACGGCCGTGTTCGTCACCCAATTCGCGAACACACCCTGGCCGTGTTCAAAAAATCCAAGGTTTTGTAGGAAACATTCGTATCGAACATGCCCAGGCCGTGCTTTTCAAGCACGGCCGTGTTTTTTAAAAAAACAAATTTAAAAAAAAAAAATTTTTTGGCCGAAAAAATTCGTACCGAACACGGCCGTGTTTTTATTATTTAAAAAAAAATTCAAAAAAAAATCAAAAAAAAAATTATATTTGATGATTTCACGGTATTCGAGTTGTGTATCCTTGATTAGGTATGAAGATGCCGATGAAGGTCCCGTACTAAACAACCCAATGGTCGCTCAATACCGATTTCACTCTTCTAGTAAGGTCGTATTTTTCTTTTCCACCTCTTTTATTTCTTCTAGTGTGGTTGATTTTTGAGTGTTTTGTTTGTGTTCATTCATCTCTTTCTTTCACATTGAGGACAATGTGAACCTTTAAAGTTGGAGGTGGGTGCAATTACATTCTTAGTTTGTGTGTGCTTGCTTTTATTTTTAGTTTGTCGACAAGAGGTAATTTTTTTTAACAAATTGAGTGTTTGCTAGTCAATAACTTAGCCCAATTACACCAAAATTTACTTTTTGATTTATGTTTTCAATATGAAGCAATTGATTGTTTAGGATAGATTGATGTAGATGTGTGCTAAATTTTGACGAGATTTCCAACTCCATAATACTTGATTTGTTAAGGAATTTACGACAAAGCTTAGTGTTATGAACGTTTGAGAATTCATGATTTAGTGGTGGTTAACTAGTTGTTATACCAAGCTTGTGAAAAAAAAAATGAAAAAAAAAGAAGAAGAAGAAGAAAAAAGGGAACCCAATCGAGGTTATACTCTTCTATTTGTTGTTGCTTAGTAACTAGGAGCATTCATGAGCCCCATGTTTGTCTTTTACGTAAAACGGCGACACAAATATGAGTATGGGAAACCACCCTAGGAGTGTTTGAACGAAAATTCAAAATATAAACCTAGTGGAAGAATGCCTCGAAAGGACCTACAAAAAAAAATCGAAAGGGAGAATATATATTCTTTGAATTCTCATTCCAATAAAAGTTCAAGAAGCTTGGTTATATGACTAGTAGGCTAACTACAATGATCCATTGAATTCTTGTATTTTCATGACATTATTGAATTGAAGTTATTCATAACTATCAATATTTGTGGAGTGATGATTTCAAGTTAGAATAATGTCTGCTGATGTTACAGTCTTTCTTGACAGTCGATCGCTTTGCAAAATTGTGTTTTTACTTGAATGGTTAATTCGGGTTGAGAAGGCTAAGAACTTGACTTGCTTGTGTTCAATGTGTTGAAAAAAAAATCCTTGTGTGTTGTAATTTATTGAATCATTTTTTTTTTGATTTAATGTTTTGCTTGAGGACAAGCAAAGTTCAAAGTTGGAGGTGGTTTGATAAGGGTCTTTTTATGCATGTTTTATGTGTATATTTAAGTATGATTTGAGTTATTTTATTGTTAGTTTCATAAATTTTTGATTGTACATAGTTCACATTACTCAGGTGCTTTTATTGGTGTAGATTGATGATTTGGAGTACATTTTGGTGAATTTTGGGCCATGGTTTCATGTCAAAACATACCCGGTTTCCGGATGCAAAAACACTCAAAATCCCATGCTAAACGTCATTTCGGGCCTTTTCAAAACACGGGCAGGGTGTGTTTTTAAGCACGGCCGTGCTTTTAGAAGTCAAAAACGAGCAATTTTTCGACCACGCGTACCAAACACGGCCAGGCCGTGCTTTTCAAACACGGCCGTGTTTGGGAAAATCCAAAACGCGGCTTGCCCGTGCTTTTAAAGCACGGGCGTGTTTTTAAATCCGATCTGGATGTTCTTTTGGCGGAAATTATGGAAGCTTTCCCTTTTTGTTTTTGACAAACTTTGAGTAACTTTTACATCTCATTTTGCTTTGCACTAAACTCTATTATTCCCTCAATTGTCATGTGGACACAATTATTCAACCAACTCAACCAATGGAAGTGGAGTATTGTCATGTGAATACAATGATTCAACCAACTCAACCATGAATGTGCACACAATGATTCAACCAACAACCATGGAAGTGGAACATTTGTTAGCATTATTGATGTGTTCTTTCACAAAGATGGTGCCTATAAAAGCCAAGAGTTTGAGTTGGGAAAAAAATATATAATTCATGTAGTATTCATTGATAGAGAGATTCATTGTATATTCATTGTATATTCTAAGTTCCAAAGCAAAATACATTGAGAGGATAAAAGAGAGGTAGAGTTGGAAGTTGAAGAGCAATAGAGGAGAAGGTTTGGAGCTCAACATCATTGCAATCAACCAAGGAGGAAGTCTTGTATTGGTCTTGAATAAGAGCTAAGTACGCCATGTTCATTTTATTCATATCTTCTTGTGTAGTATACTCTTTTGTCAAAGCCATGTGAAGCTAAATTTCTAGTGTTTGAATGTAATGAACTCTAGAATGAATTTGTGATTAAGGTTTGTATGTTTTTAATAAAATCTTCATGTTTTGTGTGATTCACTTATATTATGCTTTATTCATTCAAATTGGTATATGCGCAATATTGATTTGAAGTTTATTTTCATCCGGGGAAATCGAGATTCATGGTGAAATAGAACCTATATAAGTGAAAAAGAGTTGCATGCAATCTAGATATAGGGACATAAATCTTACGGATTAGGGTCAAACCTAATATGGGAATTCACAAATCGTTATAATGATGTCTTGGGGTTTTAACTAGAAAGAGATTTCAGTTAATCAACTTGAGATTAGAAGTTATTCGCGTTCGATAGAGGGTTTAACTTAAATCGGGAATTTCTACGATCCATGAAACATGAGATTTTACTAAAAGAGGTTGGTTTTTGCTTAAGGGATTATGGTTGTATTTTTATCTTGTTAAATCACAAAAACATTCTAGAGGATTTACATTCAAACACATTTCTAGCTCTTGATTTCTTAATTCTACAATCTATTTTTATTTGATCTTTTGTAAGTTGCAATTATTTTAAAATTCTCTATTTTTCATTTTCATTAAACAAACAAAACTCACGAAAATTGCTAGATTAAATAACAAAAAAGACGGTAATTATTAGTACTTACAATCCTCGTGGGAATGACACTCGGTACTCAATAATCTATACTACAAAATGATAGGTGCACTTGCCTATGGTTTTCTAGAGTAGCTTTTGAGCCATCAAGTTTTGGTGCCGTTGTCGGATTGTAATATTAAGAATGACTTTATTTTTGTTAATTTAATCATTTTTTTATTTTACCATTATCTTTCTTTCTATCTATCTTTGTAAGTCTTGGTTTATACTTATCCTCTTTGTTTACCGCAGTGATGCCTACTCGTCGCGAATTTGGAAGCGACACCGCCTGCGTGGCAAACACGAGGAAAGTACTAACCTGCACCACGAAGAGGATACTAACGAAAGTAAAGATTTCGTCATCGGCGGATGAACAAAGAACTATGTATGACTATGCCAAACCATCCATGGACGTACGCATCTAGCATCGTAAGGCCCATTGCCAAGCCCAATAATTTGAAATCAAACCGAATGTCATTCAAAATGGTGCAACAATTTGTTCAATTTGACGGCCTACCAGACGAAGATCCGAACAATCATATCGCAAATTTCCTCGAAATTTGTGATACCTTCAAAATAAATGGCGTCCGAGGAAATTTGTGATACCTTCAAAATAAATGGAGTCTCTGACGATGCCATCCGTTTGCGCCTATTCCCATTTACTCTTCGGGGACGGGCTAAACAATGGCTAAATACTTTGCCAAAGGGAACAATCACAACATGGAGCATCATGGCCGAAAAGTTCCTTTTGAAATATTTTCCACCGGCTAAAACTACACGATTGAGGAATGAAATCTCTTCATTCACTCAAGAAGACGACGAGACCTTATACGACACTTGGGAGAGATTCAAAGAATTGCTGCGAAAATGCCCACATCATGGTCTTCCTATTTGGATGCAAGTCCAAATATTTTACAATGGGCTACTCTCGTCAACAAGGCAAATGATTGATGCGGCGGCTGGGGGAACTTTGAACAATAAAACACCGGGAAAGGCGCCAAGATCTCGATAGAGGGAATGGCCATGAATGACTATCAATGGCAATTCGCATTTGAGGTAAACCTAACAAAACAGTGGGTGTTTATAATGCGGATCAAAGTGGTTACACTAGTTTTTGTCGAAGTTTTGACCCAAAAGATCGGCTGATCTAGCGACTCCTAAACCACCACCACCGCATGTTTTATCTTGTGAAACTTGCGGAGGATTGCATAATCATCGACTTTGCCCACACAATACCTCACGAACAAAGCAATTACGTTGGGAATCAAGGCGAGAAATTACCCAAGTAATCCTTACAAACAACACATACAATCCTGGGTGGCGACAATATCCTAATTTCGGTTGGGAAACCAGGCCAACCACGACCTAATCCCAATCCCGATCTACACACGTCTCCGGTTTCGGCCAAATCAAGGTAAGCTTAACTTGGAAGATCTTATTACAAAGTTTGTGCAATCAACAGATACCCAATTCTAGAGTAGCTTTTGAGCCATCAATAACCACAAAAGTTAAGCCTTGAACTTGATATATCCATCACCCTAAACTCGAGTTTATAGCGTTGAGTAAAGGGAATGAATGAGGTTGAATGAGTGGGAATTGAAAAGAGGGATAATTGGGCACATTTGGTTAATTGGAACAAAAAGAGGAAGAAAAGGGGTTGAAAAGAAGTGTTGAAAATTCACAAAAGAATCGAAAAAAAATGGTGTTAATGTGAATTTTCATCTAAACAAACTTGGGGGGCGAAGGATTGTAATTTGAGGTGATTCTCAAAGGAAAGAAAGGAGATGGAGATAAGTAAAGTTGATAAAAATAAGGGATGATTGGAGTAGCATATGGAATTATAATATAAATGATTGATATGTGATTGACTGGTATTTTGCATGTATTTTGGGCTTAATATTGGCTAGAATGTGGGAATATGCATGCGTTATACAAGTAAATTAGGTAGTATTCTTGTTTTGTGGAATGGATTACGCTTTGCTCGTTTGTAGGAATTTATCTATATTTGTGGCATAGTGGCAACAATTTGAGCATTGCAACCGCCAATACTTGACTCAAGTGATGAAGTTTGGGAGTCGAGTCGAGAAGAAGTTGACGAACCGGCGAGAAACGGAAAAATAGTCGATGGGCATATTGTTCCCGGTGAGCAGGCGGCGTGCTCCTCTCAGACAAATTTCTTGCCGTGCTCAACCCAAACAGATGACTCAAGGTGCGGCCTAGGAGCACGGGCAGCCCGTGCCATATTGGCACGCCTAGTGCTCTTCAAGAAAGATTACAAAGGTTCGGCACCCAAAGACGGCCAAGCGTGCCAAAAGTGCACGGCCATGCCGTCTTTGAAAACAGAGTTTGTCAAATTTCAACTAGGTTTCGACCCGAACGAAGTAAATAGACCCGGGCGCCACAAACGAGGACACGCCGATTTCTACCCTAGAAACCAGAGAAAGAGCGATTTTCCACGGAAACTTGGAGAGATCGATCAAGACCGCAACCACACCTTCGAGGATTGAAGATAGATCGAGAGATCGTCATCATCCCGAGTCACTCATTCCATCGTATCGTATTTCAATTAGTTAGATTTTGATTATGGATAAATTGTCTATGAATTGTTTTATTTTCAATGTCTCAAGCTAAAACTCTTGTGATTCCCTCTTGTTTGGGAGTAGATTAATAAACATTTTTATGTGATGATTAAGGATAATTGAAGTTAATGTTTTCTTTCTCTATTCAAGTACTTTGCTTTAATTCTTGTTTTATCAAAAGGCCTTTGATCTAAACTTGTTTGATGTATTGATTCATAATTCTAACCGATGAGTTTCAATACTAGATCTTGAGTACTTGACACAAATAGATTGCATGATTGAGAAGTCTCGTGAATATTTGTGAGATCTTTTTAATCTTTTGAACTTTTGGGAGTTGGATATCTCATGTTGAGTAGAGATGCTAACATAGATATTCCAATCAACGCTTTACATACATCTCGAGAGAGAGGGAGTAAATTCGTGGTGATTGGTCTATAGAAGAATATGTTTAACCTTGGTTTGCTTAACCTAAGCATAAAAGTGGGATATTAATCAAAACCATAACCCAGGAATCCATCCATTCATACTTGATCTTTCAATCACTCTTTACTTTGTTATTTTAGGATTAATTTCGCTTTAGTAGTAATAAAACCAAACCTTCAAATTTCGATAGTTTAGATAAAAATAGGACTATTATAATCGAATACTTAGTACATTAATTTATTAATCCCCTCGTGGATTCGACCTTGCAAACCCTATTCTATAAACGATCCGTACACTTGCGGTGAAGCTATAAAAATAGGCGAACAAGTTTTTAGGCGCCGTTGCGATTAATCAAATTTTTAGTACTAATATTGCGATAAATAAATTATTCTTAATCTGGACATTTTTTTTTATTTTGTTCGATTTTACTTCTATTGTGGTTAACTTGTTTTCTTTAGTTGGTTCGGGTAGTGCATGATCACTCGCTCAAAGCAAGGAGACTTAGCACCGCTCATACCGGAGGTTGAAGCTTTTGCTAGGAGAAATAGTCGCAGCTACTAAACCAGGTAAAGACAACGGGACCAAACCATGGCGAAGTTGAAGACAACAACAGAGGCAATAGCCGGGGGTAACAACCAGGCTAACAGTGGTCAATGTTGGGTTACCAATACCAGAGGTTCGGTGGCTCGGCGGCCTCAACAAAGAGCGTCTGCGATTACTTCGCCCAATCAATCGCCCAACTATGGTGGCATTGCCAATGTCCCGATCAATGCGAATAATTTTGAGCTAAAGCCGGTAGGCGATCTCGATGGTACAGCGGAACCAGTTTGGGGGCTTCCCGTCCTCAAGATCCTTAACTCTCATCTTGCGAATTTCATACAAATTTGCAATACTATCAAGATGAATGGGGTGATGATGATGCTTTATCGTCTTCGCCTATTCCCTTTCTCTTTAAGGGATAAGTGCTAGGAACTGGCTAGGCACCCTAACTCGGGAGTGTGAACAACTCATTTGAGCTAAGTCGAGGTTTCTTTTAAATACTTCCCACCAAGTAAGACACTACAACTTAAAAGCGAGATCACTCGGTTCAGTTTGACTGCGAGCCTTTGTACGAGGCCCCGGGAGAGATTCGGGGATTTGTTGAGAGGGTGCCCGCAACATGGATTTCCCCAAGATCATCGCCTTGCTTTTTCTATAATGGGTTGATGGGACGACGAGATCATTTGTAGATGCCGCAACGGCGCTCTACTCGCGAGATTTAGGAAGATGCATTCAACTTGTTAGAGGAAATGGCCATGAATAGCTATCGGTGGCCCTCCGAGAGGACTAACGTGAAAAGGGTAGTCAAGTTTCGATTCAATCCAATTAAAGAGTTGACAAAGACTGAGATGGCGTTTTGACCAATCAATTAGTACATTGACAAAAGCAAATGAGGTAAGCATGGGTGCAGTCTTCGAGTTTCTCTAGATCGATAGAAAGCAAATTACGTGAATAACCGAATTTCAACAATTTCGAAACAATCAAAATCCCACTCATTATCATCCGGGGCCTAAGGAACCACGAAAATTTCTCCTATGCGAACACAAAGAACGTGATGCAACCACCACCGGTTTAATGTGACTAATGGAGTTATTATGCGATACTAAACCAACCATGGAAGACATGTTCACCTCGTTTATGAGCGAGACAAGGAACAGGTTCAACAAGGATGAGGCAAAGATGGATAAAATCGAAACCATGTCACTTAACCCAGGTCCCGGATGAAGAATCTTGAGACCCAAATTGGTCAAATAGCTACAATAATTGGTGGGCGGATCAAAAGGCCAGCTTTCGAGCAACAATCGGGTAAACCCAAAGGAACAGTGTAAAGCCATTCGCCCGAGGAGTGGAACGGAATACGAGGCCGAAAATACCAGAAAAAATTCCGAAGAATCGCAGGATGGCACGGCCTTCGCGTGTGCCACCGCACGGCCGGCCCGTGCGCCTTGCCGACACGACAATCGATGCGCCGGTGATCGCGGAAACCGAGGCAAATGGCGAGGTTGAGCCAAGGAACGAAGGTCGGCGAACATCGTCTTTAACAAAAAGGGTGAGAAGCTTAAATCTTCCTCTAACCACGATATTTCTAAACTTAATGTTCCTTCCTTTTCCCCAACGTTTTCAAAAGAAAAGTTAGACGACAATTTGCTAAGTTTTAGATATTTTTAAAAAGCGCATATTAACATTCCTTTTGCAGATGCATTGGAGCGAGATGCCCAATTACGCTAAGTTCTTGAAGGATGTTATGTCAAAGAAAAGAAAGATGACTAGTTTCGAGACGATCGTAACTGGCCAGAGGAGTGTAGTGCAATAATCCAAAGGAAACTACCCAGCGTTGAAAGATCCGGGAGTTTCACTATCCTTGTGCTATTGGTGATGTTTTCTCTAAGAAAGCACTTTGTGACTTAGGAGCGAGTATTAACTTAATGCCCTTGTCTATTTTTCGAGGCAACTTAGATTGGGAGAGGTGAAGTCATCTACGGTCACCTTACAACTCATGGCCGATCACTCCACATATCCAAAGGGAATCATCGGATGTACTTGTCAAAGTTGATAAATTCATATTCCCTGTGGATTTCTTAGTCTGGACATGGAGGAAGATAAAGACGTTCCCTTGATGCTTGGGCGTCCATTCCTATAATGCGGCAGAAGGCCTTAATAGATGTGCAAAAGGAGAGCTCACGTTACGGGTTAATGATGAGCATGTTCTATTTACGATATATAAGGCACTTCAATTTCATGATGGTGTGGAGACTTGTAAATTCATAGGCGTGGTTGAATCCTCTGCATTGATGAGTATGCGGATCATACATTGTTTCGGGATACTTTGGAGTTTGGTTTGGCACATTGGTGTTCAACATCGAACTTGACTATTGATATTGATAACCAAGACTTGTATGATTGTGTTTGTGCTTTGGATAATATGCGGGAACTACCGAGGAGCGCAAGAGGGACACACACGGCCGAAAAACGTGCGGGAATCAGTTCTATGGATTTACGACCCGTGCCTTGAGCGCCTGGCGTGCGTATGGCCGACTGAAAAAATTGATGAAAATAGACGGCGGCACGGCCCGTGCCAAATGGCACGGGCAGCCCGTGCCTAAGGTCGAAGCGGAACGCGAAGGAGGCTGCGGATGGCACGCCCGTGCTCATCGGACGGGCTCTCTTTCCGCTTCCGAAGAGGCCAACTCGAACCCTGGAACTCAAACCCCGCCCGAGCATCTCAAATATGCATTCCTTGGAGCGAATAACACGAGTCCGGTAATCGTATCATCACTTTTAACTTCAGTTCAACTCGATAAATTGCTTAGGGTGTTACGAAAACATAAGTCGGCGATAGGTTGGTCAATTTCTGATTTGAAAGGCATTAGTCCATCTATTGTGATGCATAAAATTAGAATGGAAGATGTCTACAAACCTTCGGTGCAAAATCAAAGAAGATTAAACCCTATAATGCAAGAAGTCGTTAGAAAAGAAGTTTTAAAATGGTTGAATCTTGGAATTATTTATGCTATTTCTGATAGCTCTTGGGTAAGTCCGGTACAAGTGGTGCCGAAGAAAGGGGGGATGACGGTAGTAAGAAACGAGAGTGATGAGCTTATAGCAACTAGAGTAGTAACTGGATGGAGAATTTGTATTG